>QTSX02005703.1:0-475901 GCA_014839935.2 Entomophthora muscae
AAAAGCTGAAATATTACGTCTCAGAGCCTCTCAAAACTCGACCTCTGAATCGCTCTCTGCTGCTTGATATGTTATGATCTCTTTCAAAGAACCATTGCTCGATAGGCTGTTGGCATGTTTATTGTTGTGAGTGTTGGCCTAAACCATGGGCGTTAAAAAAAAGCCTGTCCACACGTGCTACAAAAGAATAACATCTCCTTTGGAAGACCTTCCGTCGTATATATTTATAGCAATAATCCCTCCCTTTATTTTTCTATTCATTTAAAAAAATTATTATTATACGTTTCAAAAATATTTTTGTCTTTCTTTTCTAAACATCTTGTAGAATAAGTCCTAAAATGTAATGTAAATCCCTGGCCGTAATCAGGGTAATGTAAAACCTAATCATATTTATTGAATTGTATAATTGATCCCTTTTTTAGTAGTAGGCTTACTTTTTGATATGACTAGTATAATGAATACTATTTTCAGTTTTGTAATTCATCTTTTGTTTCTTAAAAAATGCAGTATTATTGTCTTAGAAGACAAAGGTAAGGTTAAATCAGAGTGGAATTCTACTGGAATATGAATAGCTAATAAAGCAATGTCACCTTTTTAAAGATCTTATGGAAGCTAGCTTTAATTGTTAAAATTTTATGTTTTAGTTATCTTACCTTGGTCTCATTTTCAGATAAAATAACAAAAAAATTAAATATAGTTTATTTTATTATTGCACTTACTATTCAAGTATATCTTATATGGTTAGGCTTTAGATTATATATATAATTCTAGTGGATTTACTATAAAAATTGAATGTTTAAAACTGATGATCATAATTAAAAATAAGCTTTACATTCTCCAGCATGGCTGGCAGGACTGACTCTTTCCAGTACACAACGTGGAACACATACATAGTAAGTTCTACCTCCTTGTTTCTAACTTTCTTTGTAGTGGTGACCTTGATGGGCTTCTGGGTCAGCTTGGGGACCCAATGGTTTATGCTCTGCACCCTAGCAGTTTGTGCTCCTTGAACCAGCTGTGTCAGTGCAGCGTCACTATGGAACTCTTCTCTCCTGTCTCCTCCTTGAGTAGGCACTTGGGTTGCACCAAATCTATTCTTTGACCCGCAGGGGCAACTGCAACTGTGGCGCACAACAGGTGCAATGGTAGTCTGTTGCTGTTTTCCTTCCATTTTGAGAATTTAATAAAATATTAAATAAATTTCAATTAAGTTACTCACTATTTTTAATTTTTGCTTTTATCTGAATATGGATATTTAATTAGGGGGTTTCCCACCTAATATCCCAATTATAGATTTTTTATTTCTTAATTAGTTGTTTTTGGTTTTACAATGCCCATTTTAGAATACTCAAAAAAATCCACCCATTTTCCTAGATTTTACTGCCAAATTCAAACACCCAACACAATATTTTTAAAATTTATGTTTCAGATCTTGTGTCTTATTTTAGATACCTTGGTATTATTCATGATTACAATACATTGCACACATTGTGTGAGTAATTTTGTTTACGTAGTGAGTTGCTATTGTGTTTTGTTTTTGGTTTGAGTTTTGACTCACCTTGCTTGGGTTCATTTTGTCACCAATTCACATAGTAAACATATGTACACCAAAGGTCAACTCACACCATTTTTTTTGAATTAATGTATTTTGTTTTATATTATGAATATTTTTGTTTGGTGTGTGAGCACTTTGTTGCTGTGTTGATTCATTTTGTCCATTAACCCCAAAAATCCCTGTTAACAGAGTGTATATTTTTATCTGAAAGTTGGATTTTGCTTAAATCTGAAATCATTTTGTTTAAATCTGAAGTGTTTTTGGTTGTTGCCATAGCTTTTAAAACTACTGTATCTAAATATCAGGATTTAACACATATCTGCAATATTCTAATGTAATTTATACATTTGTGGTTTTTTATTGTTAATAAAAATATTCATTGGATGAAGGTAGTACTATAAAAAACAGATTTTTGATGTAATTCAAGCAACACGTCAAATATCTACAATTTGATAAATGAATTAGAAGCACACCTGAAAAAGGTTGTTGAAATAGAAAAGAATATCAGAGAACTAGTAACAGGAAAGCTGGGCAACGGGGGCCAGCCACTAATCCAGCCAAAAGAAAATGTTCTGAATAAACTGGGAAATATCATAGATGAAAAGAACAAAGAAGTGATACTTAATCTATAAGGAACAATATTATCAAGTCTGAAGTTCAATTTTGCAGCCTATAATTTTTGAGAGTTCTGGCAAGGGGCCAAAGAAAACAATAAGAAAATCAAGCTGATTGAAGGAACTGAAATCTCAAAGATAATTAACACAAATGAAGAGGAAACTGATCAAACAGAAACAGATGAAAATGAAGCACAATCAAGAAGCAGAAGCGCCACAAGAAACAATGAAAACTTAACAAATGAAAATCAAGAGGAAGCACAAGTAGCACAAAAAATAAGGAAGATCAAGCCCAGGAAATCAAATGAAAAGCAGCCAACACTCATGAAGTTCACAGAAGGGGCGCCTGTGGCTGAGGGGGCTGTGGGAGAAACAAATAGTAAGTTTATTTATGTTTTACTTAAATTTAATTTAGTTATAACAAGAAATGGAGACAAGGTTGCTGAAGTGGGGGCTTTTACGCCAATTTGGTTTTACAGGAGCTACCTATCATTGGTAGCCCCTGTAAAACAAATAAATCAAAATGAAATAAATAAAATAATTCAAATGAACATGAATAATTCTGCAAATATTGAAGCAAAGAAAAGGGAATACTTGCCACCTGCAGGGTGCTTGCTGTGGGTTAGGAAAGCCTACAAGCTAGGCGGAATAATCAACTTTAAGGAAATTAATGAAATTCAAGGGAATATCAAGATGAATTTCAATGAATATATTTACAAATGCTATGAACAATTCCCATTTCAAATATAAATGAATATGAAAAAATCTAAAAAAAAGAATTTCAAATAGGATCAGAATATCTCAAAACTGAACTTTTCAACAAAGTGTTTAAAGCATTATCAAATAAAGTTGGGGACACAGTCCTTGTGAATAAGTCCAAGCTGTTATTTATTTTGTTTGCCAAGGCATGAGGGGAAGATACAAGCTGGGCGCCCCCCAGAACCATCTTCAAGTTCAGCAACACATCCTATATCAACAGATTAGTTCAAATATATAAAAAAATCATGCATGTTTTCAGAAAAATATACTTCTCAAAGGATTCATGTTGCAATATACCTAGGAACACTATTACACTGCATATTAAAAACAAATGTTAAAAAGTTGGAGGACATACCAATTCAAATAGACATATGCCAATTAGAACTAGAATAACAGAAGACACTGTGGGGGTACAGGACAGTCAAGCACGTCCTTTACATCTCCTTTGCACTTTCATTGCTATATGGATACTATGTGCCTCCTGAAAAGAACCTACTAATAAATTTTCTTACCCAATTACCTTTTATTAAGCATTCAGCAACCACCAGGGTTCTGAGCTCCACCCCCCTTGCAATTGCATCCAGAGTTATCCACCACATATAAAAGAGTACATGGTTCCAATTAGACACATCAGCAGAAAATTTAATTTTGGGGGTTAATACCCCGGAATAATTGAATTCCCTTTTGCAATTAGCATCCCCTTAATAAATAATATTTTCTTGCAATTTATTTTTTATTTTTATTTTTAATTTTATTTTAAACTATGATTTTAATTTTTAAATTATAATAGTAATATTTAACTAGGTAGTATACAATAATTCAGTAGTTATAATAAATCAAACATGGTTAATATTAAATCTAATTTATAATTTGTTTATTTAGTTGATTGCTAAGTACAGGTTTGCATATTATGTAGCTAATCAACAAGGGCTCTATTTATTTGAATCAAACTGTCTGCTCCACTTATGTTTAAAGAAGTGCTTGTTTAGAACTTGAATTACTTTTTTCCTATTATAATATGATTTGATAAATAGATGCACTATGCTTAACATGCGTCATAAGTAATAATTAGTAAGATATACATGAAAATCATTGGTTTTTGTGTTGTGTGCTATAGTGGCACTAAATCAATAAGATCAGGTGATAACTCACAAGGTCTAATTTGTGGCTCAAAAAAAGCCAGTGTACTAAAAAAGGTCCACAATTATTTAAATAATTAATCTATTTCTATCTTTTTTAATTTATTTATTTGTTAGCTCTACAGTCAATACAATATTTGGTACATTAAAATAAAAATATGTGTCTCTATAACTAGTATAATTAATTTTACTTAAATTTTGTAAAAAATCTTTTATGTCTATAATACAATTCAACATCAAGTCATTATATATAAATAATATTTTTCAAGTCTTAATAAAAACAAAATAAATAAAATCTGGAGTGCCACATTTATCTGATTGGCTCAGAGTTGAGAGCTTTGGGGAGTAATGATTCATAATGTTTGTAAAAAGCCGCCATCACATTGGGCAGTATCACAAATTGACTGACCTCAAGGATATTGAAGAGATCTTTGGTGTCCTGTGGAAGCCCTGCTTTAACCTTATTTTTGATCCACCCAAAGACCTCATTGATTGTGTTAAGGAATAGAGAATATGGGGGGAGGAAGAGGAGTCTTATTGGGCAGTCTGCAAGGCAGTGGCTGGCCAAATGACTATTTTTATTGATTGGCAGGAACTCAGAAACAACCAGATCCACCTTATGAAGCCTGACATTATCCAACACAACAATGTTAGTTGTGCCCCAGTAATTAATCTGAAGGTACTCCTTGCTGTTTGGAGAAAATCAAGGAATGCCCTGCTATTGTGGGAACCCTTGATCATCTGATATTGATCCAACCTGCAAGGACCAAGAAGCGCTACCATTGAATAGGTCTGAAAACAGATAGCTGCACAATGTGCTACGTCATCCTTGGACCCCTTCTTGACCCACTCATGCCTAGACCTGAGTGAGGAGGAAAACAACAATTCATCTATATATAAGAACTGTAGGTTGCCAGTCTGATTGAGAGCCAGATAGGTCTTGGCATAAATGTTTCAATCCTTGATGGTCTTTTCTCTGTTCCTATTGTAAAGAAAAATCCCCAGTACTTTCCAAGAGAAGCCCAAACCAACCATTGCTTTATAAACAAGAGTTTTGGAAACAGAAAGTCTGAACTCTGTGGCCAGCATTGATTGAACAGCAAGTACGTCCAGGTGGCAATCCTTGGCTACCCACTATTTTATTGCAACAATATGTACAGGCTGAAGAGTTTTGGCTGCCTTTTTGCCTTGAAAGATTCAGCATTTCATTTGGTGTTGCCATATTTGTTGTTGAGGTTGCCAATATATCTGCCCGTGACACCAAATTAGGACGCAATATCCCAAACCGCCATTTCCCTGTTCAAGCAGTTGAGGAGAGTGTCACGCTCACTATATTTCAACTGACACTGGCCCTTGGTGGGTACTTCAGCATCCTGGCTATCAGGATCAACACAGAGGACAGGAGTCTTTGTGTAAAAGGTGGGATCACTCTTGCTTGTAGTGGCGCCGTCAATAGTGGAATAAATCCCAGGTGCAGATGGCTCAACAGTTGTGGCCAATGGCTCATATGAGGTGTCAAAAACGCGGAGGCAGGAAGTGGCAACTCTTGGATTCAGAATACAGGGCCAGGTGACAACTGAGTACATGGTGAGGTGTATGTAACTGCATTATTTCTGATGACCTTTGTATGAAAGACTTTTGTAGCAGGCTCTGAGAGCAGCTTCTGTCTGTGATTTAGGCTACTGTTCTTGGCTTGAGATGCGGGAGGTGGTTGGCTGGCGCTGACACCTTGAGAGGCCTGTGTGCTGGCATTACTCCCCTTGAGTTGGGTTCTTGGTCTATTCTTGGACCCTCTGGGACGCCCTTGTGGACAGGCTGCCCTGCAGGCTGGTGTAGTAGCTGGTTTGAGAATGTGATTGTTGGTCCATAAAAATAAAATAAAAAATATATTTTGGATTAAATATGTATTTATTTGGATTTATTGGTTTAGTTGTGAGTAGTTGTTTTCTCTTGATTTAGCCTTGAATAGTAACAAATTTTTTATATCTGTGATTTGAAGTGTATAATATTGTATCCTTTCCAGGTTTAGATAGTTTTAAAGTTTAATCACTTTTTATGCTAATCATGGTTATTGAGATTGAATTTTTCATTTGATTTTATCCAGAGTGGAGCTTCTTGATTTGGGTTGATTTTCCCTAGTTACTTACTATTCATTCAATTTGGATTCTAACCCGCAATTATTATTTGAGTTTACTAGTGGCATTCAAAAGTGATTTGAAATTTGGTTCTTGGATTTGACAATCCTGCCAAATTGAAAAACATAGTAAAGTTAATGAAAATGGCTGATGGATTTGAATGCTTCAAATCTGATTCCAGTTAAATCATTTTATATATTGGAAATATGCAGTTAGACTTGAAATTTTTAAAGCGCCTATGAGTTCCTGCATTTTAAAAATTTAAATAGAAATACAAAGAATTCAATTTAATTAAAAAAGGCTATCCCGCAAAAGTGATTTGAAATTTGGACCAAGGATTTGACAATCCCACATTTTTACGTTTAGGTTCTGAATTTACAGTACAATGTCTTTTTTTAAAAACCACAGATTGGACTTTGTGAGCCATCACCTGATCCTTATTGATTCAGTGCCACTATAGCCACACAACACAAAAACCAATGATTTTCATGTATATCTTACTAATCATTACTTATGATGCAGGTTAAGAAGAGCAAATCTATTTGTTGTGTTTGGCTCCTGGGGACAACATCCAGGAGGACACGGCAGGAAATCTTTATAACAAAAGATTTGAGGTTCAAAGCTAGCCTTGGGTTAGCCTTCAGGAAAAAATTAAGGGCACATACCTTAATTTCCTGGAAAACAAGAAGAGAAAGTCCTTTTGACAAAAAGGACAGAAAAAGCTTGAAGAATATTAAAGCCAACACAAATGTGAATAAACTTGTCTTTTATTAGGAGAAATGATTCTACTTTAAATAGTAGACAAGGAACAGTGATCACTCATTAGGAAGACAGAGTGGCTGAGGGGGTCATGTTGGGATGAGTTCATACCAGGATCATTCATAGACAGGTATGATAATCCGGAATGGGTGGATATTGAACCAGATTCATTTATAGAAGGCAAGGAATATCCAAAATTGAAAGTGAACCCAGCCAAATCTTTGCAGCTACAATATTTGAAGGCCATATCAAAATAGCATTAATTGCGCAATTTACAACACTATTTATCAAGTCATATTAAAAGGGAAAAGAATTCAAGTTCTAAACAATTGCTTGTTTAAAACATAAGTGGAGCAGGAAGCTCAATGCGGATAAATAGAGCTCTTGTTGTTTAACTACATAATATATGAACCCATATTTGATAAGCAACTAAATAAACAAATTTATAAATAATATTTTACTATTACATGTGTTTGCTTTATTATAACTACTTCATTATTTATACTAACTAATTATATATTACTATTATAATTTAAAAATAAAATAAAAATTAAAGTGAAAGAGAATATTGTTTACTGAGAGGATGCTAATTGCAAAGTGTAAGCATTTATTCTGGGGAATTATACCCTAAAATTAAGTTCTCTGCTATTGTGTCCAATTGGGACCACATACTCTTTTGTACATGGTGGAAAATTCTGGATTTTTTTTGCTGGAGGGGTGGCTCTTAGCACCCTAGTGGTTAGAGACGCTTAATAAAAGGCAATTATGAAAGCAAATTGATTATCAAGTTCTTCTCAGGAGGCACGTAGTATCCATATAGCAATGTAAGTGCAAAGGAGTCATACAGGATGTGCTCAACTGTCCTGTACCCTCTGACCTCTTCTGTCTTTCCAATGCTAAGCAGCATATATCTGTCAGGGACCCACTTGGCAGGGAACCAGTTCCCTATTTGGTGGGCCAAGACCCTTAAGTTGAGCCCTGCTATTACTGATCCAATGGGTACTGTGATCATGGCAAGATGACCTAAGTGGCCCAGATAGGCAAATCTTCCCAGCATGGAGATGAAGCAACCCAACAGATAATCTACACCATATAAGATAACAGGTAGAAGGAGACGTAAGGTCTAACCAGCAACGGTTTGAAAGGAGAAGGAGAAGGGGAAGCACAACCATAATTAAACTTTCTGCCCCAGTGGCCTGAGGGATACTTGAACCAACTATGGGCCAGGGACTCCTTCTGGTGAGAGTTGTCTGGAGAGGAATTGTGTCTATCTGTAGTTGGAGTAGGATTCTTCAAGGTCCACACCACAGATAGAAGAGATGCTAGAAACCAGAACATGAATAAGTTTCCCTGCATGGCTTCAAGAAAGGGATTTAGAGTTAAGTGAAATCAAAGGTAATACAAGAAAGCCTTTAATTGTTGGAACAATTGGCAATGATAAAAAAGGTTTCTTAAATAAACTGGTACTTAGCCACAAATATTTGAGAGTGATTTAAACATGAGAGGATTTAAATTCCAGTTTCATTAAATGGGTGGCTGGGGAAATTGTGCTTATCAATATTTGAATATGGGACTTAATAAAGTGATATGCACTTAAGTGCATTGATAGGTTAAAAATATAGGCCACAGTAAAAAGCACAATTAAGTGGTGCTTATGCTTAATATCAGTCTTAAACAAGTGTGGAGCCTGGTGTAGACATAGAGCAGGTAGTTTAAAGAGCAACAAGTTCAATTTGAGCAGCCAATCAGGTTCCAAGCAGTCAGTGATGTGTTTAAAGATGCTATTAACAATTGCAAAAGTAAAGTCAAAGGCAGAAGAGAAGCTCAAATTAAGGAATTCAACATAAATAGGTAATTTAGGTTGAACTATTGATATTAAACTAATAATTGACTTATCTTTAGGGTTCCAAGTTTAATCCCTGTCTGGCACTAAACCAGGATTATCACTGGTGTTAAAACTTTGATTGTTAATTTTCTTTGACTTAGTGTTATCAACCATAGTATCCAAAAAACTAATGGAGGCAGGAAATAAATCCCTGAAAACATCTATTTGAATTAGTACAGTAGTTTTAAAATCTATGGCAACAACCAAAAATACCTCAGATTGAAACAAAATGATTTCAGATTTGAACAAAATCCAATTTGCGCAAGATTCAGTATTCAAATAACTTAAATATTTTTGGTTAAAAAATAAACTTTCAAAAAAAATATCACTAGCCCATTATAAAAAATTAAAGCAAATATCAAGTGTTGTTGTTTAAACCACAAACAAAATGAACTGACACAGCAAGTGAGATGGATGGATGCTGTTCTGGAGTATATTATAATCCAATCAGGACTCATATGAGGCACCAAAAGAAGGACTAAAATGAAAAAAATTGAGCAATCTATAAGTGAGATTCCACAAGCACAAAACAAAATGAAGTCATATAAGATGTGTAGTATGAGGAGCCTAAAATAGAAGTATAATAGTTTAACAGCCAATCAACAGCTATCCAATTTAGGAACAGAGGCATTTTATTCATTTTCATGACTCCTGATTTGTGTAAAATAGTTTTGAGAGCTTTTCAAATATGGACTTGAGATTACAATAAAAATAAATCATACAATTTTAAACTTCTATTTTTAGTGATTTTATCCTAGGTTTTTTTACAATGGTTTTTACTAGCAACATTTTTAATGGCACCAGTAACCAAGTCAGCAGCAGCCAAGCCAGCTTCAATGGAGGCAAGGCTCAGAACATGGAGGCAGCCATTTACACCCAAGCCTTTGAGGCGGGTAACAAGGAGCTGACCTGTACCTGACCCACAACCCTATGGCTTTGACTTGTTCAATAGTCACTTTGTGCCCAGAACTACCCCCACTCCCGCACTCACCCCCGCACAAGCTGCCCATCAACCAACATATCAGGATGGTAACCTTGATTTGGAACAACTTCTCACAATCAGCCAACCTGCCCCCATCAGCCAATCAGGCTTCAGCTCCTGCAGCCAAGCGCCTCAAGCAATAAATCATCACCACCCTAATTTTTCAGGAAATTGTAGCACTGAATCTACAAGGTTTGTCCTGGGGTCAGATAGCCAGCCAATTATAATTTACCTAGGCTACTGTCATGCAGGAATTCAACAGCCTGATGAACAGGGAGAACCTGATTGGGACAGCCAAGAAGCCAAAGAAGGCCCAGGAGTCCCAGATCAATGAGGCATACCCAATAATGCTTGACCTCCTCCAGCAGGGCCCCAAGCTTCCCCTAACCCAGGTCCGCAAACAGCTTGTGCACCATAACATATGGGTCTTTGAGCGCATGGTGCAGCTGGGATGCACAGAAAGGTGGCTTCCATACAGGCTCTTACCAATTTTGACAGCAACTAATGGGATGGTGCTGAGGATTCCCCATATAATCTAGACATCAAATCAACCCTGGTCTGATGCTTGATTAGTCTATCAGATGACGTTGTGTTTATCTCCTACTACAAGTTATTGATTGCATTTGAAAATTTTGGTAAGCAAGGAAAAGCTGCCGCCAAGAAGTTCAAGAAGAGGACATTCATTGGTGCATTTCTGGCTGTTTCACCAAGGATTTTGTCTACTATTGGACAAATCCAGATTTTACCAATGGCTACTCATACAGCCACATCCACAGTGGATTACTCAACTCCTGGGATGGCTCAAATTCAAAGCATCAGGTTTTCTTGAGCCACCAGATGGAGGGTAGCTCCACAGCCTTTGAGGCTATCCAGGAAGGCAGACACCAGGCCTCCATGTACCCAGCTGGCCACGCAGACATCCATCTGGATGATGTTGTGTTCTTTAATATTTGAGATACACTCCAGGAGCGCCGCCCTCAGGCTTTCAACAACTTCTATCTTGGGGTCCTTGACCATAATTTTCTCTTTGGCCGCCAAATGGTGGCTGGCTTTTTTTCCATATTGTCTTCCATGTGAGCATGGGCAAACAATCACAAAAGGATAAGCACCTCCCACCTTGTGCCACTGCCACCTACCAGCCCATCCAGCCAATGATAGACAAGGAATATGACAAGTGTTATATGGCAGTCATCACGCGCAATCCTCCTACCCCTACCCCCGCCACCACCACCCCCCACCTTCCAGCCCCACCCACCCAATCCCAGACCCCCCAGGCCAGCACTTACTCATTGTCTTTCTTCCTGCACTATTCTGCCTACTAGGCATCACTTTTCCCCACCCCAATAAACATCCTGTTGACAAACATTTTATTTTTATATTATCTTTATTTTGAATTTCAACTGCTCATGTTCTCTTTGTTTATAGTTGGTTTTATTCTTTATGTTTGGTTTATTTCTATAAAATCATATATTTAATATGCCATGTATCTAAAACCAGAACACAGTTATTTTTAGTACCCAAACACTGCCCTTGTGAAAATATTAACAACAATTTGGTGGTTGTCAAAATTTGAATTAGAAAATTATAGGTTAATTCTGTTTAGATAAAGTTGTTACTGATCTGAATTCAAAACCTTAATAATAAAATTATAGCCAATCAGGAGCCAAGTGATAAAATGATTGTTGTGACATAAAGGGCAATTCGATAATTCTTTAGTGCATGTGCACTAATTAGTATGATTGGCTGGATGTTTTGCCATTGTGCGCTATTGCTGCTGTGGCAAGTTGTTGATGGACTAGTGTTAACCCAGCAGCTGATTGGGCACTAGTCCATCAACAACTTGCCACAGCAGCAATAGCGCAAAATGGCAAAACATCCAGCCAATCATATTAATTAGTGCACATGCACTAAAGAATTATTGAATTGCCCTTTATGTCACAACAATCACTTTATCACTTGGCTCCTGATTGGCTTAAAGCTTTTTGTCGTAACTGTGCTGTTTTAGAAGAGTTACAAGGGGGAAAATATTTAGAAACTAGATAATATTTTTTATTAAGAGATAAGTATTATATAGTCATTGTGAATCATGAATAACAGAAGAATGATAGTGTTGATCACACAGTGGGATGATGAAGGAGGTGGCCTAATCCTGGTAATGAGTTAAGCGCCTGTTGTTATCTGAGGCGCGGCACAGAATCACAGCGGGAAATCCTAACCTTAGGATTGGATTCATACTAAGTCTTGGTTAGAATGACAGGGAAGGCTATGTGATTACCTTATGGCCCTGATTGAATTTTATCTGCTAGACGTGGCTAGAGAGGCGCCAAAGTACATTGAGACACAAAAAAATGCAAATAGAACTTAAATTTTATTGGGTATAAAGATTGGGAATATATACTGTGTAGATTTACCACAAAACAGTACATGGATGGTAGGATCACTTGCCACAAGCATGAGTGGAGCAAGTGAGTTGTACAGAATCAAGAACCAAACAATTGTATTTCCCAATTTGGAGCAGACTCATTTTGAAGGGCAAAAGCAAAAGAGAGAGATTTTTCCTCAAAATAACCCAACAAAGGCAAAATCAAAACATGGTGAATTACAGCATTCACAACATTGCCCCCCTCTAGATTGGCCTTAGTGGAGTGATACTTTCAGAGGAACTTGGCATGCACGCAAGCAAAAGGTCAACCACTAGAGAGGAGTTTCATGGTGACTCTGACCCTTGTTTGAAGGTTACTTCTAGAGGCCTAACCCACAGTTTATCTAGTTTATGAGCACATCCTCCTACTCTATGCTGATAATAGAAAACATGGTCCCCAATGTTAAAGTCAGGCAAGGGAGAGCGTTGAGCATTATCAGGAGAGAGCTCTAGCAGCTTGGTTTATAGGTGGACGTGTAGGCAGAAGTCTGGATATCAATGATTTGATTGACTTGATCTTTGATATGCTCATCAGGGTTCATGGCCTTTTCAGAGTAGAGTAGGGGACCACCCATGAGTGACAGGGCAGTGACTTCATAACCATACAGCATTGCAAAAGGGGAATACCCAGTGACATAATATTTGCTAATCTGATAGGCAAAGAGAGCAGCAGTTAAGTATATATCTCAGTTGATGGCGTCAGAGTAAGTGAGTTTCATCATGATAGAAATCAGAGTTGAGTTTGTGCGCTCAACCGCCCTATTAGTGGAAGGATTATAGGGGGAAGAAAAGGACTGATGAGACTCCAAGGCTTCAATCACAGAGGTTGCTAAATTGGCATTGAAGTTAGTCTCATTTTCAGACAACAACAGTTGAGGGCAGTCATGGCAGTAGAATACATCTTGCAGCAGAAAGGCAGAAGTTGTCTTGGCAGTGATGTCTTTAGTAAGACAAACTTCTACCCACTTGCTAAAATTTTCAACAGCAATTAGGATAAAGCAGCAACCGGAACAGGAGCAAGGGAGAGGCCCTACAGCATCAATAATGACAGTGTGAAATGCATGTTGAGGGGGGACTAGCTTGAACTCATGAGTGGTGGCTTTAGGTTGTTGGAGTTGGCAATCATGGCAAGTAGCAATAACATCTGGGATCAGCAAGCAAAGATTTTCCCAGAAGTATTTTTTCCGGAGCCAGGCATGGATTTTGGCAACACCTCTGTGTCCTGTCTCCTTATGAGCCTGAAGCACCAACAAAAGGCAAAGACTAGGCCTTACATAGGGCAAGTAGTGGTCTTGTACTTTCTTGAAAAGCTTATTGTCACAAATGAGCGTGTCTTCAGATAATTTAGAAAGGGCAACATGAACTTCCTCTGTCTTGTTTTCCCATGACAAAGGATATACAATTAGTTCATACAACTGGTCAGCCTCAGCAGGGTGTAGGACAAGGATGTACATTCTGGACAGTCTATAAGCATTCTGATGTTGAATCCTGGGGCAGTGCAGCATAGTGAAGTCATAACCTTGCAGTCAGAGAGCCCATCTAGCTAGTTGTCCTTCTGATTCCTTAAGCTGCTGTAACTATTTGAGCAAAGCGTGGTCAGTAACCACCGTGAAAGGGTGCCATACACATAATGGCAGAACTGCTTGACAGCATGCAGCACAGTGAGGCATTCTTTCTCTGTTACACTGTAGTTCTTCTCATGCTTATTCAGGACATAAGAGGTATAAGCTACAGGGTGATCCACACTTTTATCATCCAGTTGAGCCAGGATAGCCCCAATAGCCAGGTCACTAGCATTGGTATATAGGATAAATTCCTTATTGTTATCAGGATATACTAGGGTGGGAGCCTCTTTGAGTTTTTGTTTGAGGATCTCAAAGGCTTGTTGCTAGATGGCGGTCCATTTAAAGGGGATGTTATGCAGCAGCTGGACCAAGGGTTTGCTAGTGTCAGAAAAATCAGGTATGAACTGTCTGTAGTAATTCATCATGCCCAGAAAGACTTGAACTTCTTGCAGATTTGTGGGTGGAATCATTTTTTCAATGGCCTCAAATTTCTTAGTAATGGGGCAGATTCCTGTATGAGTCACCTCATGCCCCAAGAATTCAAGGTGTTCCCTGAAGAAGGCACACTTAGATGGCTTTAACTTAAGTCCAGCTTCACAAATCTTTATGAACACTTCCTTAAGCTGGACAGTTGGTTGGTAAAGGTAGCACTGAAGAAAGTTATATCATCTAAGTATACTAGAACAAACAAGGGCTTCAAATCACAGAGTATAGAGTCCATGGCTTGTTGGAAAGTAGCTGGAGCATTGCAGAGCCCTTGTAACATTTGCGTAGGCTCAAACAATCCTTAAGGAGGGATGAGCACAGCCTTCTTTCTATCTTTGGGAGAGAGATCAACTTGCCAGTACCCAGAGGCTAGATTCATGGCAGAGAAGAACTTGGAGCCCCCAAGGCAGCAGAGAGCATCATCAATGTGTGGCAAGGGGTAGGAATTCTTTTTGGTTAAGGAATTCAAGCATCGGTAGTCCATCACAATACAATGACCTCCATCCTTCTTTTTTAGTAGTGAGTAAGGGGGAGGCCCATGGACTTTGGGGAGAAGCAATCAGTTGAGCATCTAGGAGTTTTTTGAGCTCTTTAGACACCTGAGCGTCCTCTACATAACTGCAGCAATAAGGTTTAGTGCAAAAGGGGGAGCATCACCAGTATCAATCTGGTGAATGACGCCTTTGACTAGACCATGATCAGTGCTATCCTTAGCAAAGATACTTGAAAGCTGATCCAGTAGGTCAAGCACTTCTTTCTGTTGAACCAGAGAGAGCTGCAGGAAGTCTTGAGCAGTGAAAAATGATAGGACTTGTGGCTCATCCTCAGGTAAGTTAAAGTCCTGGAACGTACCAAAGGAATGTAGTGATAGGACGTCAGGAGCATTCAGCAACTTGCCATAGCCAACAACCTTCCCTCTAGACACATGTATGAGGAGAGCAGTCAAGTTGACAATTAGCAGTTGACTAGGGTCTTTATGAGAGACATACAATATTCCTGGGCAGAGATAGGGTTTGTTGCGTCCTAGCAAGGGAGGAGAGTATAACTCTAGGAATGTACACTTGGGCAGCTCATACAATATTTGGGAGTCTAGGATAGCCTGAGACCCAGGAGGAATAGTCACAGAAGAAGTGGCAAAGAGAGGAATCCCTTCAGATGCAGGACAAGCCATGGGAGAGCACTTATGTTGGAGTAATGGGTACAGTATTTTAAAGTGAAAATATCAATAGGATATTCCAAGGCACATGTCTTGAAGCGCTTCCCAGGAACTTTAACTGGCTCTTCAAAGATCAAAGGGACCTTGTATCCTAAGATAGAGAGGTAGTTGTCCTTTAAGTTGATGATCCAATTATATTCCCTAAGGAATTGAGTATGAACTAGAAGGTTGTAGCTCTCATTCTCTAAGACAATGGCAGGCACGGCCAAGAGTAGCTTGCCAAACCTCATGGCAAGAACAGAATAAGCTCCTATAGCGCAATTCATGAACAGCCCAGCTGTGCCATATAACTGATGATAGTTAAGGTTGGGGAAAAGTTTGAGCTTTTTAAAAAGCTTCAGGAGACAAAATTAACAGGAGATTCAGTATCCAAGACGGCCTTAATTTTCACCTTCTGAATAGATATCTCCACACAAGTAGTAGTACAACCAAAGGGAGAAAGAAAGCCAGAATGTCTTGGGCTTCTGCCAGTTCTTTGTATCACTTTTTAATCATGCATCTTAGACCTGGGAACTCCTTATAGCCTGTCTGGAGAGGGAGCAAGACAGAGACATTTTTGAACACAGTGTTAGCAACCTCCACAGCTTCTTTGGAAGATTTGACAAGAACAGGAGATCTCTTGGCTTGGGTGAGGTAAGGGCAAGAGACAAATTTCTTGGCTTCAGGAAGAGGCTTAGCAGTTGTAGCTTTCCCAGAATGTAGCTTATAAGGGACTGCAATAGATTCAGAGACAGCCAGGACAGAATACCCATAGGCGTCAGGATCTTTTATATCAGAATCATTCATGTCAGAGTCATCATATATATTGTGGAATAGCAGCAGAATGAGAGGAGTCTCAGTGTCAGCAATGGAGGGGGGAATTGAAGGAGACTGGGAAGAATTGTCAACCAAAAGCATCTCTGTCTCTAGGTTGACTGTTCCTTTCCCTCCTGTTCCTTGGAATCAGCTCCTTCAACTCAAGGATTGGTGCAGACTCAGGAATAGTGACCTATCTGTCCACAGTTATGGCTACCCTAGCGTCAAGGAAGATTCTGTGAGTTCATGGTAAGGATACATGGGCCACGTGAAGACAAACCAGAGGTAGAGGGGGCAAAATTCTCCTGCATAGCTGCCCCAGAATGGGTAAGATGCATATCCTGAAACATTGTCTTTATGCTCTTAATAGAAGAAAGCATGGCTTTATAGGCCTTAAAGTGAAGACACAGGAGCTGGTTAACCTTGAGGGCTTGAGCGCAAGTCATGTATGATTCATGTGTGATCAACTGGTGGCTTGTGATCAGCTGTTGTCCTTCCATGTAGAATCTATCTGCCTATTCAGCTAGGGTCTCCTTTGGCTTTAAAGCAATGTGCATGATGGCGTCCTTCTTCACTTCCAAACTAAGGCCACCCCCAAATTTGTCAATCAGAAGCTGCTTTATTTCTTCTCAAGTCTCAATGATGGGCAACTCAGGCACTACTACCTCCTGGCAGGTCAGGTGCATGCAAGTTAGAATGTGTTCCTTCTTAACCTCATCAGAGGCCCTTCTTATAGCAGCTTCATAGATAGTTAGGAAAGCTGCAATAGTTGAGGGTTTTGAGTCAAATACTTGCTTAAAGGTAGGCTTGAAGTGTGTTTCTGAAGTTGGGCCACCATTGTTGCTATCAAGTACATTTATGCATGGGGAAAGTTCTGCTTCAAACTTGGTGGGGGGCTGTCTGGTCCACAGCTAGCAAACACTTTCCTCAAGGGTAGTCAAGGTTTCAGCAGTGTGGGTGCCTGTATTATTAGCTAGGGTGGTCTGCTGCACAGTAACATTCAGGTGATGACCCTATACTGCTACTACCAAGGACAGTTTAGCTAGTCAGGAAGTAAGAGACAGGCCCACCAAAAGGCAAGGTGCAAACCTGTCATTTACTGAATCAATCACTTCACTTGGTTCTTGTATGTCTTTATCAAGCTCAGAGTGATCTTGTTTCAGGAGGTCCACTTCATTGACTAGAGCTATCAACTCCTTAGCACAATGAATGCAGGGGGCTTCCAACAAGCCAGGGCAACAACCATCTTTGCCCACAACTTCAGGTGGACTAACTACAGACGCCATTGCCTCACGTAAAGTAGCAACCTCTTGTTTTAATTCAGCAACCTGAGCCGTCAGAGCAAGCGCCTGGGCGTCAGGCTGAGGAGCTTCAGCAGGACATCTCTGACTGCAAGTAGTTGTACGTAGCTCTTGAATGGCATCCCAAATTCTCTGCTCTCTATCCATCAAGTCACCAGAAGGGGGAGAGGGCAGGACATCTGGCTTTGGCGTAGACAGTTCTTTTACTTGAGTCTGGAGTTTGGCAATGGTGGCGGCGCTAGCAGCCCTTTCTTGATCAAAGTCCTTGCCAAGTTTGTGGAGGCCCTTTTCAGCATGGACTGCTACTTGCTTTAATTGGTCAAAGGAGTAAGCACTGAACTTATTAATTTGCTGCACAAGCCATTCAAAGTTGGCAATATAGGCGTTTAGAGTGGAGTCTACTTGGGTACACCAGGGCTGTTCCAACCAATGTAACTCATGAAGGCGATCTCTGACATACTTGGGGATGGATTGGCACATTCTTTCAATGGAGTTGACCAAGCAAGATTGGGAGGTGACAGAGTTGCGCTGATTGCCAGATACTAAGGAAAACAGGGAATGGATCTACTGCTGGTAGGCTGCAAACTAATCCCAGTGATGAGTGGCGGCAGCTTGCAGCAATGAAATCTCTTGAACGTGGAGCCCTAATACCATTTGATGATGGGCTAGGCGGGTTGTACAAAGGAGGACAATAAATGTTCAGCAGAGCCAGCTGCTGAGAGGAGATGCTGTGGGAATTGTGGAGCTACAATCAATTAATAGTATTATGCTTGTTTGAACTGAAGCTGGAGGCAAGGGATGGCCCCATCACAGGCTATCCTAAGGGCTACTGCCATGACTTGTTCCAAGTCAGGGGTACCCAAAGGGTAGGCCACTAGGCGGAGACCACTCCCAAGGTTTAGTACAGTAGGGACAATGGGTGGATTGGCAATGTCTTCCTCAATGGGAGAACAGGTAATTTCAGGAAAAGTTGGCTCTTGTATGAGTGGAGGTGAGAGTCCTGAAAACATTGTTGCAAAAGGGCAACCAAGGGGCTTACAGCCCCTGTAGTGAGCACCATTTTTATTGTGATCTGAGGCGCGGCACAGAGTCACAACAGAAAATCCTAACCTTAGGATTAGATTTGTACTAAGTCTTGATTAGAATGATAGGGAAGGCTATGTGATTACCTTGTGGCCCTGATTGAATAATATCTGCTAGACGTGGCTAGAGTGGTGCCAAAGTACGTGAAGACATAAGACAAAAATGTGAATATAACTTAAATTTTTTGGGTATAGAAATTGGGATTATATACTGTGTAGCTTTACCACAAAACATTACATAGTTGATAGGATCACTTGCCACAAGCATGAAGGGGCCAGTGAGTTGCGCAAAATCAGGAAACTTAACAATTGTATTTACCAATTTGGAGCCCAACTTATTTTGAAGGGCAAAAGCAAAAGAGAGAGATTCATCCTTGAAATAGCCCAACAAAGGCGAAATTGAAACATGGTTAATGGCAGAATTCACAACAGCGCCAAAAAAGGTATCTACCGTAAGGGATCAGCTTCTGTTCATGTTGTTAGATTTGGAAATTTGAGTTGACTTCCTAATGTGGCTTCAAGTGGCTGGATAATTTAATTGCAGGTCACAAACCTGCTTACTGGGAATCTTGCTGGCAGATTGAGCCTGCTGTTTTGATATTTTCTATTATAACTTTAATATTTTTGAAGCGCAACAATGAAGTGAATTTAAAAACTACAAGTGATACAGACAAGCCAATTAGAATGGATGTGCATTTGTGCTGTCTTTATGCTTGGCTCAGACCGGAAATGCCTCAGTTATTGCACCCAGTTTAACTTAATGAAATAATCCTGTTGAAAATAGGACATGTCTTATTTTCAACAGGCTTATTTCATTAAGTTAAACTGGTTGCACTAACTGAGGTGTGTCTGGTCTGAGCCAAGCACAAAGACACCACATGTACACCCATTCCAATTTTCTGGTTTGTACACTTGTAGTTTTTAAAATTCACTTCACTGTAGTGCTTTAAACATATTAAAATTATAATAGAAAATAATAGAATTGATAAATATTAAAGCAGCCAAATTTAAATTGTGGCATGATAAAAATTAATCTTTACTGTACTTTTAATGTAAATTATTTATTATAACTATAAAAGCTTGTTAACATTAAACCAATATAAATAAAAAATAAAAATTATTGGGGGTGGGCAAGTTTTATTGGGGAAATGGGATTGGGCAGGGAAAACTAGTTGGTGGGCTGGATTGAGGGGTGTCGTGAATACCGCTATTCACCATGTTTCAATTTTGCCTTTGGTGGGCCATTTTGAAGATGAATCCCTTGCTTTTGCTTTTGCCTCTAGAAATGAGCTGATGTCTGAATCAGGAAGTACAATTTTTTGGTTTCTTGATCCTGCGCAACTCACTTGCCCCACTCATGCTGGTGGCAAGTGATCCTACTGTCCAGGTAGTGTTTTGTGGTATTCCCCACCACTACATATTCCATTTCATATTCACCAATAAAAATTAAGTTCTATTCACATCTTTGTCTTTGTGTCTTCTGTACTTCCACGCCTCTCTCTAGCCACAACTAGTAGAGATTATCCTTCCAGGGCCGCAAGGTAAACACAATTGCCTTCCCTGTCATCTAACCAAGACATAGTACAAATCTAATCCTAAGGTTAGGATTCCCTGTTGTGTGTCTGTGCCACGCCTTAAAACACAACAAAAATGGTGCTCACTACAGGGGCTGTAAACCCCTTGGTTATCCCTTTGCATCCACGTTTTCAGGTCCTTTGCCTCCGCCTATACAAGAGCCAACTTCACCTGAAATTACTAGCCCTCCTATTGAGGAAGATATTGCCAACCAGCCTATTATTCCCACTATACTGAACCTTTGGAATAGTCCCTGCCTAGTTGCTTACTCCATGGATACCCCTGACTTAGAACAAGTCATGTCAGTTGCCCTTGGGATAGCCCGTGAAGAACCATCCCTTGTCTTCAGTTGCAGTTCAGTTGGGTTGAATACTACAAATATATTGTGGTCCCTCAATTTCCATAACATCTCCTCTCAGCGGCTGGCTCCGCTGAGCACTTACTATTGTCCTTTGTGCAGCCTGCCTTGGCCCACCATCAAATGGTATTGGGGCTCCATGTCTAAGAAATCTTGTCTCTGAAAGTAGCAGTTACTCATCACTGGGACCAATTTGCTGCCTACCAACAGTGGATTCATTCCCTGAATTCCTTGGTATCTGAAAATCAGCGCAACTCTGTCACTTCTCAGACCCACCTGGTTAATTCTATTGAATGTATGCATCATTCCATCCCCAAATATGTAAGAGAGCGTCTACGTAAGCTTCACCAGCTAGAACAACCCTGGAAAACTCAAGTGGATTCCACCTTAAACGCTTATGTCACTGACTTTGAACGACTTGTGCAACAGCTCAATGCATTCAGCACATATTCCTTTGAGCAACTACAGCAGGTAGCAGACTTTGCTGCTAGCGGCCTTAATGAACTCAGTACAGCATTTGAGCAAGAGAGAGCTGCACCGTTGCTACTATAGCCAAGCTCCAGAGTCAAGTGAATGAACTATCTACGCCTAAGCCAGATGTCCTGCCCTCTCCTCCTTCTGATGACTCGATGGATAGAGAGCAGAGAATTTGTGATGCCATTCAAGAGCTATGTACAACTACTCACTTTCAGAGACGTCCTGATGAAGCTCCTCAGCCTGACGCCCAGGTGCTTGCATTGACTGCTCAAGTTGCAGAGCTACAGCAAGAACTTGCCGCCCTACGTAGCATGATGGCAGTTGCTGCTAGTCCAGTTGGGGTTGTTGATGAAGATGGTTGCTGCCCTGGCTTACCAGGAGCCCCTCAAATCCAATGTGCTAGGAAATTAATTGCCCTAGCTAACAAAGTGGATCAATTAAAGCAGGACCATGCTGAACTGGATAGAGACGTACAAGAGATGAATGACGTGATTGACTCTGTGAATGATAGGTTTGCCCCTTGCCTCTCAGTAGGGCCATCCCTTACTTTGCAACTGGCTGAACTTTCCACAATAGTGACCACCCAAGGTCAACGCTTAGATACTACTGCACAACAGACCACTCAAGCTGTCAGTACAGGTGCCCGCACTTTTGAGACTCTTACTACCCTTGAAGAAAGTGTTTGCCAACTATGGGCTAGGCAGCCCCCCTCAGAATCCAAGGCAGAGTTTTCCCTGCATATAAACGTACTTGATAGCAACAATGGTGGCCCAACCCCAAAGCACACTTAAAGCCTACCTTTAAGTAAGTCTTTGATCCTAAAACCTCAACCATTGCAGATTTCCTAACTATCTATGAAACTGCAATGTGACAGGCTTCAGACAAATTTAAGAAAGAACATATTCTGGCCTGTCTACATCCAACTTGCCAGGAGGTGGTGGTGCCTGAGCTGCCCTCCATTGAGATGTGGGAAGATATGAAGCAGCTTCTGATTGATGAGTTTGGTGGTGACCTTATCCTGGAAGTAAAGAAGACGCATTCATGCATATTGCTTTCAAACCAAAGGAGACCCTAGCCAAGTTTGTAGACAGATTCTACATGGAAGGATTCAACTGATCACAAGAAGACAGTTGACAGCCCATGAAGCCTACACAGCTTGCGCTCAAGCCCTCAAGGTTAACCAACTTCTGTGCCTTCACTTCAAAGCCCATAAGGCTATGCTTTCCTCCATGAAGAGCATAAAGACGTTGTTGCAGGATATGCACCTTACCCACTCTGGTGCAGTTGTTAGAGAAGGTTGAGCTACTTCTAACGCTGGTTCATCTTTCTGTGGTCCTTGCATTCTTACCATGAACTTGCAAAATCCTCCTTGACGCCAAGATTGCCACAACTGTGATCAAATAGGTCATCACTCTTGAGTCTGCACCAACTAACAGGTTGAAAGAGCTGATCCAAAAGAGCAGGCGGGAAAAGAGCAGTCAACCTAGAGGCAGAGACGCTCTTGGTTGACAATTCTTCCCAGTCTCTTTTAATCCCTCCCTCTATAGCTGACTCCGAGCCTGTTGATAATAATGCTCCTCTTATCCTCCTCTTGTTTCACAATATCTCTGATGATTCTGATCTGGATGACTCTGACACTGACGGCGCTGATGCATATGGGTACTCTGTTCTGGCTGTTCCTAAAACCATTACAGTCCCCTATAAATTACGCTCAGGAAAGACTACCACTACTGCTAAGCCTTTGTCTGAAGCCAAAGAAATTGTCTCTTAACCTTACCTCACTCAGGTCAAGAGGTTCCCCATGCTAGTGGAGCCGTCAGAAGAAGCTGCTGAGGTTACTGACGCTGTCTTCAAGAATGTATCTGTTCTGCTCCCCCTCCAGACTGTTTATAAGGAGTTCCCAGGATTAAGATGCATAATTGAGAAGTGGTATAAGGATCTAGCAGTGGCTCAAGATATCCTGGCTGTTCTTCCCCCCTTTGGACGCACTACCACTCAAGTAGAGATATCCATTCAAAAAGTGAAGATCAAGGCCATTCTAGATACTGGCTTGCCAGTCAACGTTGTCTCCTCTAAGCTTGTGAAGAAACTCAAACTTGCCCCTGACCTTAATTATCACCAGTCATATGGCACAGCTGGGCTGTCTATGACCTGCGCCATAGGGGCGTACTCTGCTCTACCCATGCGGTTTAGCAAACTTCTTCTAGCTGCGCCAGCAGTTATCTTGGAAAATGAGAGTTACAATCTCTTAGTTGGCACCCAATTCCTTAGGGAATATAAGGGGATTATCAACCTGAAAGATGGCTACCTCTCTATCCTAGGCTATTAAGTCCCTTTGATCTTTGAAGAGCCAGTTAAAGTTCCTGGGAAGCGCCTCAAGACATGTGCCTTGGAATATCCCACTAGGGTCTTCAACCTCAAATATTGCACCCACTCTTCAAACATGAAATGTCCACCCATGGCTTGTCCTGCGTCTGAGGGGATCCCTCTCCTAGCCACATCTGCTGTCACCATTCCTCCTGGCTCCCAGGACATCCTAGACTCCCAGATATCATATGAACTACCTGAACAAACCTTCTTGGAGTTGTACTCTCCCCCTTGCTAGGACGCAACAAAACTTATCTCTGCCCTGGAATCCTAGATGTCTCCCATAAGGACCCTGTTCAATTGTTGGTAGCCAACCTGACTGCACTCCCCATGACTGTGTCTAGGGGGCAGGTTGTTGGATATGGCAAGCTGTTGAGCACTCCTGATGTCCTTTCTCTTCATCCCTTTGGCACGTTTCAAGACTTTAACCTACCTGAGGATGAGCCTCAAGTACTATCCTTGTTCACTGCACAAGACTTCCCACAACTTTCCCCAGTTCAACAGAAAGAGGTGCTAGATTTACTAGACCAATTTTCTGACATCTTTGCAAAGGACAGTACCAATTATAGTTAGCCAAAGGCGTTATCCATCAGATTAACACTGGCAACGCCCCCCTTCTGTGCTAAACCATATTGCTGCAGTTGTGTAGAAGACGCCCAGATTTCTAAAGAGCTCAAAAAACTTTTAGACGCTGGGCTGCTAGCACCTTCCCAAAGTCCTTGGGCATCTATGCTACTAATCTTAAAAAATAAAGATGGGGGTCATTGTATTATGATAGACTATTGCCAATTGAACTCTTTGACCAAGAAGGAATTGTACCCCTTGCCAAGTATTGATGATGCCCTCCAACGTCTCGGAGGCTCTATATCTTCTCCGCAATGGATCTGGCATCTGGATAATGGCAAGTTGACCTATTGCCTGAGGATTGTCAGAAAGCCGCTCTCATTACCTCTGAAGGGCTTTTTGAGCCTACTTGCATGCTGCAGGGACTCTGCAATTCCCTGGCCACCTTCCAAAGGGCCATGGACTCCATCCTCTGTGACTTGAAGTTGTTGTGCGTCCTAGTATACTTGGACAATATAACAGAAACAGCGCTACCTTCACCAATCACCTGGCTCATCTCAAGGAGGTGTTCATAAAGATTTGAGAAGCTGGCCTTAAGATAAAACCTTCCAAGTGCGCCTTTTTCAAAGAACGTCTTGAATTCTTGGGCCATGAAGTGACCCAGACCGTGATTCACCCAATGACTAAGAAGGTTGAGGCCATTGACAAAATGCTTCTGCCAATCAACCTGCAAGAGGTACAAGTCTTTCTAGGGATGATGGGCTACTACAGACAGTTTATCCCTGACTTTGCCAATACTAGTGAACCTCTAGTCCAGCTGTTACACAATGTTCCTTTTGAATGGACTGCCAGCCAACAGCAAGCCTTTGAGACCCTTAAGCAAAAACTCAAAGAGGAGCCAATCCTAGTGTATCCTGACTATGATAAGGAGTTCATCCTGTACACCAACGCTAGCAATCTTGCTATTGAAGCTATTCTGGCCCAACTAGACAACAAGGGTGTATACCATCCTGTGGCTTACACTTTCTGCGTGCTAAACAAACATGAGAAGAACTATAGTGTCACAGAGAAGGAGTGTCTTGCCGTGTTGCATGCAGTCAAGCAGTTTTGTCACTACGTATATGGGACCCAGTTCACAGTTGTCACTGACCATGCTTCTCTTAAGTGGTTAAAACAGCTTAAGGAGCCTGAAGGGCGCCTAGCTAGATGGGCTCTACGTCTGCAGGGATACGGCTTCACTGTGCTCCATTGCCCTGGGATTCAACACCAGAACGCTGATGGGCTCTCCAGAATGCCCATTCTTGCTTTGCATCCTGCAGAGGCTGACTGGTTATACAAACTAATTGGGTACCTGTCTTCTTGGGAAAATGAGACAGAAGAGGTACTACTGTCCTTGTCCAAGCTATCCAAAGATACCCTCATACATGACAATCAGCTCTTCAAGAAGGTACGAGACCAGTATCTGCCTTATGTATGACCCAGTATTTGCCTCTTGTTAGTGTTGCAAGCTCATAAAGAGACTGGGCATAGAGGCATTGCCAAGACCTTTGACGGGCTTCAAAAGAATTACTTCTGGGAGAACCTTTGCCTACTGATCCCAGACATCATAGCTAGCTGCCATAACTGCCAGCTGCAGAGGCCTTGAGCTGCTGCTCACAAATTCAAATTAGTCCCCCTGCAACATGCCTTCCACACTGTCAGAATTGACGCAATAGGTCCTCTCCCCCTCTCACATTCTGGGTGTTGCTTTATTCTGATTGCTTTTGATCACTTCAGCAAGTGGGTAGAGGCTTGCCCTACAAAGGACATCACAGCTAAGACAACTGCTGCCTTCCTGTTATAAGATGTTTTCTACTGCCATGGCTGTCCTCAAGTGCTGCTCTTTAATAATGGGACTAACTTTAATTCCAAGCTAGTAACCTCTGTTGTTGAAGCTTTGGGATCACACCAGTACTTCTCTGCCCCCTACAATCCTTCTACCAATGGGGAAGTTGAGCGTGCAAATTCAACACTGGTCTCCATCATGAGGAAGCTCACCTACTCTGACGCTGCCAACTGGGACCTATACTTGCCTGCTGCTCTCTTTGCGTATTGCCTTAGCAAAAATTGTGTCACTGGATACTCCCCTTTTGCTATGCTATATGGGCAAGAGGCTACTACCCCATCACTCTTGGGGGCCCCCCTGCTTACCTCTGATAAAGCCATGAATCCTGATGACCACATCAAGGATCTAGTCAATTGCATAATTAATATACAGGCCACTGCCTACGCTTCTGCATACAAGACTAAGATGCTTGAGCTCTCCCCTGATAATGCTGGAGGCTCCCCCCTGCCCGGATTTAATGTTGGTGACCATGTACTTTACTACCAACACAGAGTAAGTGGTTGCGCACATAAGTTGGACTCCCTGTACATTGGTCCTTTAGAAGTGACTTTTTAATGAGGGTCCAAATACATTGTAAAGCTCCTCTCCAGTGGCTGTCCTTTTGCTTGAGTGCATGTAAAGTTCCTTTGTAAATATTACCCCCTTAAGGCCAATCTAGGGGAGGGCAAAGTTGTGAATACTGCTATTAACCATGTTTCAATTTTGTCTTCAGTGGATCATTTCAAAGACAAATCCCTTGCTTTTGCTTTTGCCTCTAGAAATAAGCTGATGTCTGAATCAGGAAGTACAATTGTTTGGTTTCTTGATCCTGCGCAACTCACTTGCCCCACTCATGCTGGTGGCAAGTAATCATACCGTGCAAGTAGTGTTTTGTGGTATTCCCCATCACTATATATTCCATTTCATATTCACCTATAAAAATTAAGTTCTATTCACATTTTTGTCTTTGTGTCTTCTATACTTCTGCGCCTCTCTCTAGCCACAACTAGTAGAGATTATCCTTCCAGGGCGGCAAGGTAAACACAATTGCCTTCCCTGTCATCTAACCAAGACTTAGTACAAATACAATCCTAAGGTTAGGATTCCCCATTTTGTGTCTGTGCCGCGCCTCAGACCACAACAAGGGGGACTTGATTGGCTGGTGGGGTTGGTGCTGGTCACCTGGGAGGATTGGATGGGGACTAGGGTGGCTGAAGGACCCAGTTAGAATTGAGTGCCTTTATTGGCTTGGAGGAATTGATTGTACAATACATTATATTCTGACTGGGGGAGGACAGTGATTGGCTTGGACACCAGGGAGTCAAGAGGTGGTAGCTAGGGACCCTTGATGATTGGCTTCTGCCAAGAGCATTGAGGGCCATCTTTGTAAGCATTTCAGCAATATTCTGATAGGGAAACAGCACTGAGGGGTTGTTGGCCGCACTATTCACCTGGCTGAAGGTTGTGGGGTTGCACCCACAGATGGTGTCTCCAATGTTGAAGAACAACACATCACTCAGGTAAAGATCAGCATTACTGGCAGGGAAAAATGAGACATTGTGGCCCGCTGCTTGTATTTTCTTGGAGGCTACTTCAGCGCACTCCATTTGATGGCTCAGGAAGATTTTGAAGCTGGAATTGGCCAGGCTCTAAGTGGCAAGCAGGTTAGAGAGAAATTTCCTGTACCAGTAACTATTGGTGTAACTGGTTGTGGTTTGGTAAAATACAGTCTCTTTTGGGGAAACTGCAAGGAATGCATCAATCACAATCCCCTCTGGTTTCTTCTTTTTACTCTTGGGGTTTTTTTTCACTCAAAGTGCCATAATCATGGAATTACAATGGAAATTTATAATAGGATATAAATATGAAATTGTCCAAAATAGAGGACAGGCAGCAGGTGATGGTGGCACCAATCACAGGGTCATAGGGCAAATCAGATCTATCATCTGAATCATCAGCTGGCCAATTGGCCAGAATCAAAACACTGACTACAAGCCCATGCATCAAGAGTTGTGCTTTGTGACTGGTAATGAATATGCCCTGGAACCCAAGTAAGCAACAGACCTCAGTCAATTGGAGGTATGAATCACATTTCAGAAGATCAAGCATGATGTGATACACCTCCTTGATCTGAGAGTTGACCTGCTTTTTTGGCTTCTTGCCCAGATTTGCACCACCTCTCTTCAAGAGGGCTTGGAACTCACGCTTAATCACTGCCTTGGTAAATTGAAGCCAATTGGCTATTTTGGCAAAATTTACACCAATCTGCTTTAGGCATAAAATCTCCTTTATCACCTCATTGGTTATGATTTGGCATTTTGGGGGGGGGGGGGCTTTGGAAAAAAGGGGACCAAGATTAGGCAGGACAAGATTTACTTAGCCTGAATTCTTTGGCAATGATTGGATAGGGATAGAGGGGGCTACAGTTTTCTAGTCTCCAAAATATGGCACAGGCACAGGTTGGACCTGGTCTTGTGGAGCACTATATTGGCTATCAGAAAAGCCATCTAGGATGGGCCTGATGACACATACAACTCAGCCTCCTCACAACTTTCATTAAATTGGGTGTACACAGGAAATGCAGTGGTTGCACTCCTTAGCTCAGCATCCTGAGCTTGGAGTAGCTCCTAGTACTGCTCCTCAACAACATCAAATTTATCTTCACTTGAAAAACTCATAATAACACAAAGCAATAAAAATTCTATTAAAAAAGAAAATCAAAGTAATTCTAAAAACCTAATTTTATTTAAATGAGTGCTCTTATTTGAGAAATTCTCTCAGACATAAATGTCCAAATTTAGATATACATACATTGAAAATAATGCTTTTGTTCCTGGATAGATTTTGGCGTATTCACTCCTAAAATACACTATTTCCAATTTGAGTCCAAAAAATAATCAATATATTAAAAAATGAATTGTTTTGTGTTTGAGTTCATCACTTTTGTGACTGAACCTCATGTGTTCTCAGTTTGTATCATATTTGACACATACTCATTATCAAATCTGATGTAGAATGCTTCAGGAAGTGAATATATTGTGTGCATTTTGAATTTGAGTTCCATGTGTTTGCTATATCATTTTCAGAATTCAGTATTTGACTCTATTTTTGTTGTATGATTGACTATTTTTGTTTTCTGGCTATAGATAAATGGAGGTTTTATTGAGCTAAATTAACCTTCAACTAGTTCCTATTGAAATTTGTTTTTTGACTGAACCCATGCATTCTAAACTGACTAATATACATTTATCTCAACAATTTTGAAAATTACTGTATTTAGTTATATTTACCAAATATCTAACATTTTAATTATAGAATGCAACCTACCAACAAGTCATTATAACATAAAATATTATTTTTCAATCCCAATTAAAAGCAAAATAAATATAAATAAAAACAAGCAAATCCAGGAACACCCATTTATCTGATTGGCTCAGAAATAAGAGCTTTGGGAAGGATATAGAGTGCTTGTAAAAAGCCATCATTACATCAGGTGGTATTGCAAATTAACTGACCTCAAGAATTTTGAAGAGATCTTTGGTGTCCTGAAGGAGGCCTTTCTTCACCTTGTTCTTGATGCAACCAAACACCACCTTGATTGGATTCAGAAATGAAGAATAGGGCGGGAGGAAGAGGAGTCTCATTGGACAATCAGCAAGGCAGTGGCTAGAGGTGTGGCTGTTTTTGTTGATGGGGGGACTCAGACACAACCAGATCCACCTTGTGGAGCTCCACATAATCCAAAACAAGAATGTTAGTTGTGCTTTTCTAATTAATTCAAAGGTACTCCTTGACAGTTTGGAGAAAATCAAGGAATTTTCTGCTGTTATGGGAACCCTTGATTGTCTGATTCAAACCCAACCCACAGGGACCAAGAAGCGCACCATAGAATATGTCTGGGAAAAGACAGCTGCAGGATGTGCTACACCATCCTTGGACCCCTTCTTGACTCACCCATACCTAGACTTGAGTGAGGAGGAAAACAATGATTCATTTATATAGAAGAACTGTACATTGCCAGTCTGCTTTAGGGCCAGATAAGTCTCAGCATAAATGTGTCAATCTTTGATGGTTTTTTTGCTGCTCCTATTGTAAAGAGAAACTCTGAGGACCTTCCACAATAAGCCCAAAATGACCATTGTTTTGTAGACAATAATTTTGGAAAAAGAAAGTTCAAAAGCTGTGGCCAGCATTGATTGGACAGCAAGTGAGTCCAGGTGGCAATCCTTGAATACCCGCTGCTTGATTGTGTCAATATGCACGGGTTGTAGTAGTTTGGGCCGCCACTTAGCCTTTGGACTTTTGGCAATTCAACTGGTTTCACTGTATTTGGTGTTGAGATCATCAATATATCTGGCTGTGATACCAAATTGAGACACAATATCCTAAACTGCCATTCCTCTGTTTAGGCAGTTGGGATGAGCTTCACCCTTACTATCTGTCAACCAACACTGGCCCTTGGCAGGTATCACGGCATCAAAGCTATTGGGCTCAGAACACAGGATGAGGACCTTTGTGTAGAAGGTGGGATCACTCCTGCTTGCAGTGGTGCCGTTAATAGTGGAATAAACCACAGGGGCAGATGGCTCAACAGCTGTGGCCAATGGCTCATAAGAGGTGTCAAAAATGTGGGGGCAGAAAGTGGCAACTCTTGGATTCAGAGTGCGGGGCCAAGTGACAACTGGGTACATGGTGAGGTGTATGTAATTGCATTATTCCTGATGACCTTTGTATGAGAGACTTTTGTGTAGGCCTTGAGAGAAGCTTCTGTCTTGGATTCAGGCTACTATTCCTGTCTTGAGATGAGGGAGGTGGTTGGCTGGCGCTGACACCTTGGGAGGCCTATGTGTTGGCATGAATCCCTTCAATTTGTGTTTTGGGTCTGTTATTGGACCCTCTGGGACGCCCTTGTGGACAGGCTGCCCCGCAGGCTGGTGCAGGAGCAGGTTGACAATGTGATTGTTGGTCCATAAAAATAAAAAAATATATTTTGGATTAAATATGTATTTATTTGGGTTTATTGGTTTAGTTGTGAGTAGTTGTTTTCTCTTGATTTAGCCTTGAATAGTAACAAAATTTCTATATCTGTGATTTGAAGTGTATAATATTGCATCCTTTTCAGGTTTGGATAATTTTAAAGTTTAATCACTTTTTATGCTAAACATGGTTATTGAGATTAATTTTCTCATTTGATTTTAGTTGTGGTGGAGCTTCTTGATTTGAGTTGATGTTTCCTAGTGTACATACTGTACATTCAATTTGGATTCCAGTTCCTGCAATTAATATTTGAGTTTGCTAGTGGCATTCAAAAGTGATTTGAAATTTGGTTCATAGATTTGAAAATCCTAAAACTCCAAAAAACGTAGTAAACTTAATGAAAATGGTTGATGCATTTGAACACTTTAAATCTGATTCCAGTTTATTCATTTTGTCCAATTTGAAATATGCAGTTTGACTTAAAATTTTCAAAGTGTCTATGGGTTTTGCATTTTTAAATAAACAAATAAAAATACATAGAATTCAATTTAATTAAAAAGTCTATCCTGAAAATGTGATTTGAAAATTGGATCAAGGATTTGACAAGCCCACATTTTTACGTTTAGGTTCTGAATTTACAGTAATAATTGCAGGATTTGAAATCTGCTGTCACAGCCCATACCAGAGTCTGGCTGGACTCTCACAGAGGAGGCAGGCCAGGCCTGAAAGACCATGTATACAATTGGTGCTATTTTGACTAGGTAATTCACTGCTGTAGCTAGGGGTCTCCAACTTCCAATATGGGGCACAACCTGATTGTCAGCCCCAATACTGTGATATAAATGAACCCCAAATTGAAGAAATCCTGGGCAGGGGGCACGTTGGGCAGGGGGAGTAATAGGAATCTCCTTCATGGTAGGAAGAATGATCACTCTAGGGGTCCAGGAGTGAGATCCAGATGATGAGATGGAGGAACTCCAAAACAAGAGTACAAGGTGGTTTAACCAAAGTGACAGAAGCAGAACACAGAGGAAACAGATAGGTGCATTTATATTGTGTAGTAGATTCACAAATAGATGCAAACATAATAATTATATTAGTGCAAAAATAGATAATCTCTGCAAGAAAATAATGGGTCCTGGGCATAAACTTGTTTATTTTATGATGTCAACAGTGAGAAGGGTTTTTCCTGATCACTGCTATTACTTACTGGAAAATGTGTAGCCTTTTTTGCCACTAGAGATCTGGTGGCATCAATTTCAGTAATACTTGCAATTTTGTAAGGAATTTTTGCACTTGAGCCTGGGGATGGATGGGCATTGGCTGGAATAACAGGAACCTATCTTGGGCTGCAGCAAGCCAAGGTGCCACAGCTATTAATAGATCCTGTGAGCAATTGAGCACCTGATTGTGCAATTATACAATTGCACTCCCAATGTATCATTTCCTATTAGGAAATGGCCTCAAATTTGCTATTAGATTTGATGCCAGGGATTTGAGGCTTGTGCGCCTCTCAAATCCCAGGCCATGTGTTATTTGAAAGGGGAGGTTTTTTCCTCTGGAAGGCAGTTGATAAGGTTTTCCACATAGTTGGTTGTACTACTGTAAATTCAGAACCTAAACATAAAAATGCGGGATTGTCAAATCCTTGGTCCAAATTTCAAATCACTTTTGTGGGATGGCCTTTTTTAATTAAATTGAATTCTTTGAGTATTTATTTGAATATTTGAAAATGCAGGAACTCATAGACACTTTGCAAAGTTCAAGTCAAACAGAATATTTCCAATGGACAAAATGAATTAACTGGAATCAGATTTGAAGTGTTCAAATCCATCAACCATTTTCATTAAGTTTACTATGTTTTTTGAAATTGCGGGTTTGTAAAATCCAAGAACCAAATTTCAAATCACTTTTGAATGCCACTAGTGAACTCAGAAATTAAGTAAAGACCCAACAATTGGGGGAGTATTTTGGTAAAATAAGGGACCAAGTTGGCAACTTGGAAGCCTGTGAGTGCTGTCAAAATTGGATAGACCGTCATCATCAATTGAAAAACTTTGGCATGCACAATATAGCGTCAGAAATTACCAGCAAAATATGTGACTATGTAGTATATACAGGTTTATATGGCTACAGACTGGGTGGAGTGAGGCAATACCAGCATGGGCTAAGAGTACTGTTTGGAGGAGTTTAGCTGCGCCGGCTCCTTGTAGAAATACTTACCAGGTGGTTTGTTGAATGGCCCATGCTGGTGATTATATTGGTGGCCCCCAATCCCTAGGAAGGCTGTGAGAACAGCTGAGAAGATTAGATGATTCATGTTCTGATCCTGGGGAAGGGCAGACAATGCTTAGCATCTTGTTTTAACTTCTTGTAGGTAAAGTTTGGATTGATTTATGTGATACTATTGAGGAGTAATTTTACTCAATGATAGCACAAACTATCATCAAGTGATTTTGCTTTATTATATACTATCATCCTTGTGGGGGTATGAATAGTGCAAAACACTGGACAGGGAATCCCAAACACTTAGTGTTGTCTGGAGTTCCCTTTTGGGAGGGGAATTGGAAGTGGTGTGCAGGTAATGAATTATTACTTATGGGCTTGCATTGGTTTGGTGTATCATTAGATGCTTTCATGCATCCAAATTTGACTTCTGCAGTTAATGCAGGAATGGTTGTGTTGGGCAGCTTGTCAGCCCCTCCCAAATTTGGTAGATTCCAAATTTGGGCAGCAGTTCCCCCTCATTTTGGGTTTGGGGAAATTGCCTTTTGGGTTTTCTCATTGAGCAATTTCCCCATCCAGCGGGGATGGGCGGCCCTGCCGTGGGGGGCGCCATCCCCCGCTGGCTGGCAGGAAGCGGGCACACACGGGCAAGCTGCCAGGCTTAGCGTGCGGCTGGCAGGCGCCTGGTGCCTGGCGGTTGGGCGTGCGGCCTGCAGACGGCTGGCAGCTAGCCGTGCAGTCCGCAGCTGGGGTATAAAACCTGTCTTTCTCAAAATCACATTTTTTAATTTGTGAATCTTTGGACCAGTGTTTTGTAGCAGTTTCCCCAATCAGGGGGAACTGCAGCAATTTTCTATTTTGCTCTTCAAGCTCAATTGCAGACAAAAGTTTATCCTGACCCAAGGTGTTGTCAGGAATATTCCTGACAGTTGCCTTTCCTTCCCTTCTTGGCAGACCTGCCTGTTGGCGTCACTGGGCAATTAGGTCAGGAGCGTTGGCAAGATTCTTTACAGGTTCCCAGGAATTTGATTCTGGCAGGTACCTTATCCATGAATCAGGTACTGGACATGGTTGCAAACTTTCCTGTATCCTAGTATGGCCTTCACCTCCCACTCTGGGGTGTGTTTTATGATTGTTGTCAGGGGGTTGCTGTCTTTAGTCTGATGTGCATAGGGGCTTCCTCTCTGTTCCTCTAATTTGGATACATGGAAGACGTTGTGGGCACTTGACTGTTCAGGGAGCTGTACTCTGTATGTTGTGTCAGAGATTTTCTGAAGTACTTTGAGGGGGCCAATGCAACAGGGTCCTAGCTTTCTACCCACTTGGTTGATCTTGAGGTTCTTGGTGTCAAGGTATACATTGGAGCCTACTTCAAACTCTGGGTTGGTGTGTTGGCGTTTGTTGGCTTGGACCTTGTACTTCTGTTGAGCATCACTGAAGTTAGTCTGTAGGTGTCTCTGGGTATCCCCTATATTTTGGAAGTACTTGTTGTCTTGAGGTACTGTCCCTGGATAGCCTTTGGTGGGAATCCTTTCAGGAGAACCTGTAGTTGGCTGTAAATGTGGACATCTTGGCTCCCAAGTGGTAAGAACTGTTGTAGCTAAACTGGGCCAAGGGTAATAGTTCCGCCCAATTATCCTGCTTAGTGTTGACGTAGGCACAGAGATAAGCTTCCAGTATCTGGTTAACTCAATCTGTTTGTCCATTGGTTTGAGGGGAAAAGGCTGTTGACAGGTTGAGCTTTACTTGGAGTTGTTGCATCATTTCACCCCAGAATTTGGAAGTGAACTGGGTTCCTCTGTCTGAAATAATGTCTTTAGGGAGACCATGGTGGCAGTAGATGTGGTTGAGGAATAACCTTTCCATGGCAGTGGCCAACATTCCTGATAAGCAAGCAATGAACTCTGCGGCTTTGGTGAGGCAGTCCACAATAGCCAGAATCCCTGTGAACCCTTGACTGGGAGGTAGGTCCGTGATGAAGTCCATCGAGATAGATTCCCATGGCATGGATGGGATTGGAAGGGGTTGAAGCAACCCCTGTGGCTTCTGTATGGAGTATTTGTTACTCAAACATGAGACGCATTGTGAAATGTAGTCTTTCACTTGAGGAAACATGGATGGCCACCAGTAGCTGATTCAAAGGTGTGTCATAGTTTTCTTGATTCCTCTGTGACCGCCTAGCGAGGGATTGTGTAGCTCTTGTAAGACCTGATTCTGAATTGCTCCTGGGGGTATCAACAATCTATTGAGTCTGTAAAGGAAGCCCTTTTGAGTAGAGTAGTTGGGGTTGGGTTTTTTGGAGTTCATTCTGGCAATTAGGTCTTTGATGAGTGGGGAGTCCTTCTGGGTGTTCTTCACCTCTTCCTCCAAGTATGAGAGTGGTTGGGAGGCCCCAAGGATAGCCATTAAGAACTGATTGATGTCTAGGACTGGTTGGGTGTTGAAGTGGCTGTATGACTGGTCTCTGTCATTGTGGTCTTCTCATCTGCTCAGGGCGTCTGGTGTGTTGTTGGTATATCCTGGGATGTAACTGATCTTGAAGCGTAGAGGGCAAACCCAGGGCCCATCTGGAAAGTTGTTGGCAGATCTTCCTCATTTCTGTGAAGTATAAAAGGTTCCTATGGTTGGTACGGACAATGACAGAGTGTTTGATTCCTTCTAAGTATTGTCTACAGTGCTCAAAAGCTTTAACTATGGCCATGAGTTCCTTTTTGTATACATTGTAGTTTTGTTCACAATCCAACAGCGTCTTAGAGAAGTATGCCACAGGGTAGTATACTCCAGGCTCCCCTTCCTGGAGCAAGACTGCGCCTAAGGCAAAGTCTGAAGTGTCAGTCTCCAAAAAAATTGGAGCTTGGGGTCAGGTTGTCAGAGTACCAGGGCAGTGATGAAGGCGGTCTTGAGGGTCTCATATGACTTCTGTGCCTTCTCTGTCTAAGTATAAGAAACACTTTTGGCAGTCAAGGACGTGAGGGGTTCTGCTATCTTTGCAAAATTCTTAATGAACTTACAGCAAAAGTTAGCCAACCCTAGGAAACCTCTCATTTTTGATTGGGTGTCTGGGATCTGCCATTCTATTACTGCTGCAATTTTGAATGGCGTAATGGCAAAGCCGCCTTTCCAGATTGTGTACCCCAGGAATTCTACCTCTGGTTTGAGGAATTCACATTTCTTCCTTTTGCAGTATAGCTTAGCCTGGCGTAAGCGTTCCAGGACCTTCTTTAGGTCACAGAGGTGTGATGCTTCATCCTTGGAATACACTAGAATGTTGTCTAGGTAAACTACTACACAGACATCCAGGAGGTCAAAGAAGATCTTGTTCATCAGAGATTGGAAGGCAGAGGGTGCATTGCAGAGTCTGAAGGGCATGGCCAGGTACTTGTAAAGGCCAAAGACTGTTCTAACTGCTGTTTTCCACTTGTCCCCCTCTGCAATCCTGACCTGATTGTACGCGTTACAGATGTTCAGTTTTGAAAATACAAAGGCACCTGTCAGTCTGTCTGTGAGCTGTTTTGCCAATGGAACAGGGTATTGGTCTTTGACTGTGATGGCATTCAGGGGGCTGTAATCCACACATGGGCGTAGTCCTCCATCCCCTTTCTTAACAAAGAATATTGGTAATGATCAGGAAGATTGGGATTGTCTCATGTGTCCTTTGGCCATTAAGTCAGAGATATATTCTTTTAATACAAGGCCCTGGGTGTGTGTGATGGGGTAAACCTTTCCCCATTTTGGGGCTTCACCAGGTAGAAGGTCAATTCTGAGGTCACTTGCTCTTTGTTGGGGGAGACCTTGCATTGGGACTTTGCTAAAGACCTTGGTGTACTCCTCCAATATCTCATCTAGGTGGGGAATCATCAATATGGGCATGACCGTGCTGGTGGGTGTGGAATTGCTCCCAATTGGTGCCGTGCTGGTCTGACCCAGACTGGAGATGTGAACCTGATGGGTGTCCCAATCAATGTTGCATTGGGCCTCCTGCCACCAAGGCATTCCTAGTATGACAGGGAAAGCAAGGTTCTCTAAGGAGGAGAAGTTTAGTTCAAACCTCATCCCCCAATTTCTACAGCGGTTGGTTCCATGGCCTGATACACTAGGGGAGTGCTCCCATTGGCCAGCTTGGCAGTTCCTCCTGGTGTGGCCTGCTTGCCAAGACTTTTCACCAGGAGGTGGTCAATGAAATTTCCCATGGCTCCTGTGTCAAGTAGGGCGGTGGTGTGTATTTTCTGGGTGTTGGAAGCCAGGGTGATGGGAACAGTGGAATAGAGAGAACTGGTTGCTTTATTACCTCCTTCCTCAGCTACCATAAGGGGCTGGGGATTTGAGGGAGGTTTAAAAGGGTTGGGTTGTACAGTGGAACAATTCATCACTGTGTGACCTGCAAGACTGCAGTAAAAACAGAGACCTTGTGCCACAAAGTGGGCCTTCTCTTCACTGGATAGCATAAAGCCCCCCCCCCCAGGTCTGGGGATTACCCCAAGACAGGGGGCTTTGGCATCGGCAGGTAGTCTAGCAACCTCAACTTGAACAGAGTTGAGGTGGGTGGCCTTGGCAGGGAGGGTATTTTCATATTGTGCTCCCCAAGTTTGGACGTCTTGGATGACCTCATTGTAAGTCTCAGGGAGCTTATGGTGGAGGAGGAACTCCTGGACTTGGGGTGAGAGACCTGCATAATACAAGTAACAGGCTTCATCACTATCCAGGTCAAGAGTTTCCTTGACCTTTGAGAGCTGTTTGGTGTAATGGGCAGTGGTATACGTCCCTTGTCTCAGAGAGTACAGTTTCCAACAGATATTGTTTAGATCCTCAGGGGAGCTGACTGAGTCCAGCAACTTCTGGATGAAGGTGTTAAAGTCATGGTGTAACCCAGTTTTTTAGCACAATGGCAGCAAACCAGTCTTTCTGTTGACCAGTGAGTTGATTTGCCATGTGAAGGACCTTTTGGACGTCAGTGATAAAGTGGGCTGGCTCAGCTTCAAACAAGGTGTGAGAGAAGGAGAGCAAGGTGAATATCACCTGTTTCTCAGAGGAAGGGATCATGGATTTAGAAAGTTGACTTAGGATAACATTCTGAACCTGGTGGGTATTAGTGAGTTGGGTGGCATCTCCTCTATATTGGAGAGCCTGAAAGCAGCAAAGACATGTGTAGCAGACAAGTAGGAGGGATGTCAGGAATGTGAGGCATATCAAGGTGAGATATCAAAACATGTTTGAGCCTGAGGCCGTTAGTGTGAGCCCCAGTGAGGGTGCTATCATACTATAAAGACCCAACAATTGGGGGAGTATTTTGGTAAAATAAGGGACCAAGTTGGCAACTTGGAAGCCTGTGAGCGCCGTCACAATTGGATAGACTGTCATCATCAATCAAAATACTTTGGCGTGCACGTTATAGCATCCAAAATTACCGGCAAAATATGTATGTACATAGTATATACAGGTGTATATGGCTACAGACTGGGTGGAGTGGGGCAATACCAACATGGGCCAGGAGTACTGTTTGGAGGATTTTAGCTGCGCCGGCTCCTTGTAGAAATACTTGCCAGGTGGTTTGTTGAATGGCTCATGCTGGTGATTATATTGGTGGCCTCCAATCCCTAGGCAGGCTGCAAGAACAGCTGGGAAGATTAGATGATTCATGTTCTGATCCTGGGGAAGGGCAGACAATGCTTAGCATCTTGTTTTAACTTCTTGTAGGTAAAGTTTGGATTGATTTATGTGATACTATTGAGGGGTAATTTTACTCAATGATAGCACAAACTATCATCAAGTGATTTTGCTTTATTATATACTATCATCCTTGTGGGGGCATGAATAGTGCAAAACACTGGACAGGGAATCCCAAACACTTGGTGTTGTCTGGAATTCCCTTTTGAGAGGGGAATTAGAAGTGGTGTGGAGGCAATGAATTATTACTTCTGGGCTTGCATTGGTTTGGTGTATAATTGGATGCTTTCATGCATCCAAATTTGACTTCTGCAGTTAATGCAGGAATGGTTGTGTTGGGCAGCTTGTTGGCCCCTCCCAAATTTGGCAGATTCCAAATTTGGGCAGCAGTTCCACCTCCTTATGAGTTTGGGGAAATTGTGTTTTGGGTTTCCCCATTGAGCAATTTCCCCCATCTGGAGGGGGGTGGGCAGCCCTGCCAAGAGGGGTGCGCCACCCCCCACTGGCTGGCAGCAGGCACGCGTGGGCAAGCCACCAGGCTTGGCGGGCAGCTGGCGGGTGCCTGGCAATTGGGCGTGCAAACAGCTGGCGCCCAGCCACGCAGTCTGCAGCCAGGTATAAAACCTGTGTTTCTCAAAATCACATTTTTTAATTTGTGAATCTTTAGCCCAGTGTTTTGCAGCAGTTCCCCCTGATTGGGGAAACTGCCGCAATTTTTTATTTTGCTCTTTGAGCTCAATTGCAGACAAAAGTTTATCCTGACCCAAGGTGTTTTCAGGAATATTCCTGGCATATTAATTGCAGGAACTGGAAACCAAACTTAATGTACAGTAAGCACACTAGGAAACACCAACCCAAATCAAGAAGCTCCACTCTGGATAAAATCAAATGAAAAATTCAATCTCAATAACCATATTTAAACATGAAAAGTGATTAAACTTTAAAATCATCCAAAACTGGAAAGGATACAATATTATACACTTCAAATCACGGATATGGAAAATCTGCTACTATTCAAGGCTAAATCAAGAGAAAACAACTACTCACAACTAAACCATTAAACCCAAATAAATACATATTTTATCCAAAATATATTTTTTTATTTTTATGGACCAACAATCACATTGTCAACCTGCTCCTGCACCAGCCTGCGGGGCAGCCTGTCCACAAGGGCGTCCCAGAGGGTCCAAGAACAGACCCAAAACACAAATTGAAGGGAGTCATGCCAACACACAGGCCTCCCAAGGTGTCAGCGCCAGTCAACCACCTCCCGCATCCCAAGCTAGAGCACAAATCCTCAATCCAAGACAGAAGCCGCTCTCAAGGCCTGCAATGAAAGTCTCATACACAAAAGTCATCAGGAATAATGAGGTTACATACACCTCCACTGTGTACCCAGTTGTCACCCGGCTCCGCACTCTTGATCCAAGAGTTGCTACTTCCTGCCCCTGCGTCTTTGATACATCATATGAGCAATTGACCACCACCTAAGAGCCATCTGCACCTGTATTGTATGCCACCATTGACAGTGCCAACACAGGCAAGCATGATCCCACCTTCTACACAAAGGTCACCATCTCCTGTGTTGAGCCTTCTAGCCAGGATGCTGTGGTACCTGCCAAGGGCCAGCGTCGGTTGACAGATAGCAAGCGTGAAGCTCTCCTCAACTGCTTGAAAGGGGAATGGTGGTTTGGGTTATTGCGTCCCAATTTGGTGTCACAGCCAGATACATTGCTGACATCAACACCAAGTATGGCAACACCAGGTAAATTGCAAAATCTGCCAAGGCTAAGCAGCAGCCCAAACTCTTGCAGCCTGTGCATATTGATGCAATAAAACAGTGGGTTACCAAGGATTTTCACCTGGACTCACTTGCTGTCTAATCAATGCTTGCCGCAGAGTTTGATCTTTCTGTTTCTAAAGCCCTTGTTTATAAAGCAATGGTTGGTTTGGGCTTCTCCTGGAAAGTACTGGTAGTTTTGCCATACAACAGAAACAATGAGAAGACCATCAAGGATTGACGCATTTATGCCAAGACATATCTGGCACTAAAGGAGACTAGGAATGTCCAGTTCTTCTACATCAATGAATTTTTGTTTTACCCCTCACTCAGGTCTAGGCATGGGTGGGTCAAGAAGGGGTCCAATGAATGGTGTAGCACATTCTGCAACTGTCTTTTCCCAGACATATTCTATGGTGCGCTTCTTGGTCCCTGTGGGTTGGATTTGAATCAGATGATCAAGGGTCCCATTATTGCAACTGAGCTTCCTGAATTGCCTGCTAATGTATCTTACAATACACAGGGGGCGCTCCATGAGTTGCCCCTTGACGTATCTAACAACATGGATTAATCTGATGGCAATATTGAATGGCAGGTACTTCATCCTAATTAGGAGCGCTACCAATTCAACTTGCTGATCCCTGAAAAAGTTATTCCTTGGCTTCAAACCTTACATGGAACTTCCCACTATGCCACCCCCTTGTGGCCTTGTGGCTTTCCCTATATGGTATATTAATCACAATATTCCACAATAAACAATACCTTATTCTTATTACTCTGTCCTTTCTATTGGACTGTTTTCTTCCCCAATTCCAAATACTGAACCCTCATTGGTTCAGTTGCAACACCATAATAGCAGGACATTTCTTGATTTTCTCCAAACTGTCAAGGAGTATCTCTGGATCAATTACCACAGTAAAACCAACATTGTTGTGTTGGATAATGTTGGGCTCCACAAAGTGAATCTGGTTGTCTGAGTTCACGCCAATTGATAAAAATAGCCATTTGGCCAGCCACCGCCTGGCTGACTGCCTAATGAGACTCCTCTTCCATCTGCCCTATTCTCCATTTCTGAACCCAATCAAGGAGGTGTTTGGTTGGATCAAGAATAAGGTGAAGCAAGGCCTCCCTCAGGACACCAAGGATCTCTTCAGCATCCTTGAGGTCAGTCAATTTGCAATGCCACCTGATGTGGTGGCGGCTTTTTACAAGCACTCAGAACCCTTCTTCCCCAAAGCCCTGGCCTCCAAGCCAATTAGATAAATGGGCGCTCTGGGTTTTATTTGTTTTTATTTTTATTTATTTTGTTTTTAGTAGGACTCAAAAATTATTATTTATATATATACTGATGTGACGTTTGATTATATTATAGACATATAAGAGTATGTAGAAAAGGTAAGTAAAATTAATTATACTAAATATGAGGACATATATTTTTATTCTAATGCACTGAATATTATATTGACTGTTGTGCTAATAAATAAATAAATTAAAAAGATAAAAATAGATTAATTTTATGTAAATAATTGTGAATCCTTGTTGGTACTCTGGCTTTTTAAGCCACAAATTGGACCTTGCAGGTCATCATCTGATCCTTTTTATTTCAGTGCCACTATAGCCACACAACACAACCACCAATGATTTTTATGTATCACTTACTAATTAGTACTTAGGACGTGGGTCAAGCATATTGAATATATTTATCAATTCATATTACAAGGGAAAGGTAATTTGAGTTCTAAACAATCACTTGTTTAGAATAAGAGTGGAGCGGGCTGCATGATGCAGATAAATTCAATTCTCATTGTTTGTATATTTAATAAATGAACCCATACTCAACAAGCTAGTGAATAAAAACATTTTTAACTTATTTTTATTATTTGACGTGGTTGCAACTATAACTAATGTCTTGTAATATATTTAGATATATTAATATTATAATTTAACTACTAAAATTTAAAATAAAATCAAAATATTAAAAGTAAAATGATAATTATAAATCTTAAAAATTATCTATTAAAGTTTAAATATTCAAAATTTAACTCTTTTTATTTTATTGTGATTTATTCAATATTGAAATATTATATATTAAAAATTTTAATATTGAAATATGTAATATTAAAATTTTAATATTAACTTTTAGATACTAAAATTTTAATATTTAAATATTTAAAATTAAAATTTTACTATTAAAATTTTAATATTAAAATATAAAAATTTAAAAAAATAAAATTAAGTTGCAAGGAAAAAATATTTATTAAGAGGATGCTAATTTCAAAGGGGAATGTGATTATTCCAGGGAATTATACCCTGAAATTAGATTTTTGGCTAAAGTGTCCAATTGGATCCACATACTCTTCTGTACGTGGTGGACAACCCTGGATGTGATTTCTAGAGGGGTGGCGCCCTGTACCCCAGTGGTTGTTAAATGTTTGATAAAAGGAAGCCAGGTGAGCAAATCAATTAATAAGTTTTTTCAGGGGCACGTAGTACCCATACAACGTTGTCAATGCAAAGGAGTCATATAGGACGTGCTCAACTGTCTTATACCCCCACAGTGTCTTCTGGCGTTTGAGTGCTAAGCAGCATATGTCTATTTGAATAGGCACATCCTCCAACTTTTTGACGTTGGTTTTTAATATGCAGTGGAGGAGAATTCCCAGGTGTATCACAATGTGAATTCTTTGTGAGGTGTTTTTTTCCAAGAACATGCACAGTTTTTTGAATATTTGAACTAATCTCTAAATATAGGAAGTTTGATTGAATTTGAAGAGGGTTCTGGGGGCGCCCAACTTGTATCAGCCCCCCATGCCTCCGCAAACAAAATAAATAAAGGTTTAAATGTGTTCACAAGGACTGCATCCCCGACTTGATTTTACAATGCCTTGAATACTTCATAAAAATTTCAGTTTTTAGATATTCAGTTCCTATTTGAAATTGGGTTTTATTAAGTTTTTTTCATATTTGTTGAAGTTTGAAAATGGGAATCAATGAATGCTTTCATAGATATATTCATCAAAGTTTAGCTTGACATCCCCACAAATTTCATTCATTTCTTTGAAGTTGATATTTGATCCTATTTTGTATGCTTCTCTTAACCATGGCAAGCACCCCGCAGGTGCTAAATATTCCCTATCTTTAGCTTTGATATTTGAAAACTTATTCATATGCTGTTGAATTATTTTATTTATTTGGTTTTTATTTGTTTGTTTTACAGGGGCTACCAGTGACTGGTAACCCCCGTAGAACCAACTTGGTGTATAAGCCGCCACTTCTGCAACCTCATCCACATTCCTGGTGATGACTGAAATAAATATAAGTAAAACATAAAAAGACTTACTAATTGTTTCCCCTGTAGCCCCCTCAGCCACAGGCGCCATCTCAGCAAACTTCATGATTGTTGGCTGCTCTTCATTAATTTTCCTAGGATTCATTTTTCTTATATTTCTTGCAACTTGTGTTTCTTCTTGGTTTTCATTTGATAAAATTTCTGTATTTCTTGAAGAGCTCCTGCTTTTTGACTGAGTTTTGTTTTTGTCTGTTTCCATTTGGTCAGTTTCCTCTTCATTTGTGTTAATTTTATGTGGGATTTCATTTACTTCAATTAGTTTGATTTTTGAGTATTCTTTCTGTTGGTTTTTGTGAATTCCCACAAGTTGTAACTTTCACTTTTGAAATCTAACTGCTTGAGTATTTCCTTTTTAAAATTTAAAAATATTTCTTTGTGTTCTTCATTGACCATTGTTCCCAGGCTATTTTTTGAAGTTTCATTTTGCTGGACCAAGGCTCTTCCCTCATTTCTCAGTTGATTTACCACAATTTCCCTAATGTTGTATTCAAGCTCAACAATCTTTTGGAGGGCTGACGCTAATTCATTTATTAAGTTATAGATATTTGACATTTTTTTGAATCACATCAAAAACTGGTTTTATAGTACTACCTTCAGTGTGTGATTATTTTTCATCATCATTACTAAATTAAAGACAATTAACGTAAATATTGCATTAGAATATAGCAATTAAATGTCAACTCTTGATATTTTGATATTATGTGCATAACTCAATGCATTTTTTTAATAAAATCCATTGTGAACTTGGCCTTTTCCATTATAATTTAATTAAATGGACTGTGTTTATATTAGAAAGCATTAACGCTTAGTACAAATATTGATACAAAGTGCATTTTACAGCCTGTATATTTACCTATTGATAATATTTCTATAAAATTTTTAGTTGGATTTTGTAAGGTCATAATAATGTAATGTGTTAATAAATTACTGTCTATTGTCATTGATTGGCTGATTTTCTTTGCTGTGACAATTGTGCATTTTCTGATATTTACGCACTAGTATCCAATTGGATGTGAAACCAACCAATTGGATACTAGTGCATAAATATCAGAAAATGCACAATTGTCACAGCAAAGAAAATCAGCCAATCAATGACAATAAACAGTAATTTATTAACACATTACATTATTATGACCTTACAAAATCCAACTAAAAAGTTTATAGAAATATTATCAATAGGTAAATATACAGGCTGTAAAATGCACTTTGTATCAATATTTGTACTAAATGTTAATGCTCTCTAATATAAACACAGTCCATTTAATTAAATTATAATGGAAAAGGCCAAGTTCACAATAGATTTTATTAAAAAATGCATTGAGTTATGCACATAATATCAAAATATCAAGAGTTGATGTCTAATTGCTATATTCTAATGCAATATTTACATTTATGGTCTTTGATTTATTAACAATGATTAAAAATATGTATGCTCATAATTTTAAGCTATTTGTAAAATGTACAACATTGTATTAATTATGGGAAATGTTGATAATGTAAAAAGAAAATATTATTAATTATGAATTAAAAGAGAGATATTAATTTTAATAGTTGTCACAAAGAAAAGATTTATTTACTAATCAAAGGACAGGAAGGGAAGGTATTGGCAGAATGAACATTGCCTTCATCTGCGCCTGTGGAAGGGACAGCATCAGAGATAGTGGGGGGATTGGTAGTGGCTTGGGAGTCAGGGTTGGAAGACAGGTGGCTTGATTGGGGAGGCAGGGTTTTTTGACTGAGAAGGGGCAGCAAGAGCGGTTTGCTTCAATTGCTCAAATTCTTCTTCTGTCACATATGTGGGCTTGAAAAAACAGATGGATGGGCAAGGGGGAAGGCAAGAGTCCTTTCTGGACTTATCACTATCACTTGCATAAAAGATGACAAGATCAAATAAGTCCTGGACGGATACAGAAGGGAAAAGCTCATAACCCTTATCAATTTGGGTGCACAGTTCATTTTATGTGGCAGGCTTTAAGCACTGAGAGATCAACCAAAAATGTGAGGACATACATCTGCAAGATGCATGTTGGTGTGGTTGATGGGGTAGGACCAACAGGTATGCCCCACAGCCCTGATTTCTTGGGTTGCCCATTCCTGCTGCTTTATCTCAGCACTCAGTACAACTGTGTGCACGGCGTTTTGTGTGGCCCACTCCTCCATCATGGTCTTGAGCTCTGTCTTGTAAGTATACCCATCTGCGGTGTTTGATATTACCAAGTAATAATTGACGCCCAATGGGGAAACTGACAATAAAACCCTGACAAAACAATAGAAGATTGGGCTGCACTTGTACACGTCATACTGGATACGCTTCTCTCCATAGTCTTGGATACTTATAGAAATCTTAGTGTATGATAGGAGAATGACGTCATTACAGGCCCTCATTGCCCTCCCTTTAATAAAATTGATGATGGTCATATTGTATGGGTTGATATCCACCAAACTGGGGCCACCAAGAACCTGATTGGATAGAATTCTGGCAGCAACCACAACTCTGTGCATCCACAAATTCACTGTTCTTTTGTTGGTGAAGATGCTGTGGAGTCCCAGCTGGAGACGTACCTGGACCAGGGGCATCTGCAGGTCACGTTCCATAATGAACATCATAAGGGGATAGGCTTTGTCATCTTTGGTCAAAGTACGAGCACCAGTTGGGTTCTTCTTGGTAGGGGGCTACAGTTGGCGTGGGCTTGCAGGTTACAGCCACAGTGGACTTTGCAAAACCCATTGCGGCCACAAATTCCCCAATGGACATAAGCATCCCTTGCTTCTCAACCATTTCAAGAACAATCTCTGGAGTGATTAATTTTCTTCTGGGTCTTGCAGGCTGATTGGCTGGAGGCGGGGTGTGTCTGCCTTGAGAACCAGACAGTTCCATCTGATTGGCTGTTTCTGGGTTCTGGCTTCCATTGGTGGCCCCATGGCTCACTTGGTCAATTCCAGATGCTAGTGTTGCTGTATGATCTGGGTTAGCAGCTGCCTATGTGTGATGGGCAAACAGGGTCATGCTTGAGGATGCAGGAGAAAGAACACACTCTTGGGTGGTACTTGCAGAGGGGCCTGCGGGTTAGGAGTGGCCATAGAGGGAGTCTTCACTATTAGAAGACCCAGCGTAGCCCTGCATGATTTTTTCAAGGCCAGGGAACAGCTTGTTGAATTGATTGTTATTGGAAGAAGACATATTAAATTTTTATTAAAAAACTTAAACTCAAAAGGAGGAATGTATATTTTAGTCAATTTTATTGTTAAATATGTTACTTTTGTGAATAGTAGGATCTAAATTTTAGCTGCACTAAAATGGAATAGGATGATTTTTGAGAATGCCTGTGATTCCTAAAAGAATCAGCACAAATCCACTCTAGATCCTTTAACTTCCTTTATGAGACACCCATAAATCTATTTTATTTCAAATTTACCGCAATTATGATTTGAAACTTGGTTCTTGGATTTGACAATCCCGCAATTTCATATTTGTTAATTTTTACATGATGTCTATGATTTGTTTGACATACAGGAAATCTCACATTGTACATAAGAATCCTGAATTTCTGATTCATGTATCCTGCATTTGTTTGCTGAGTTTTGTCTTTTGTTAGTTGAGTTATCTGCTCAAGAGATTCAAAATTTGCCAGTTCAAATAAATCAAAAAAGTCAAAATAAATGGTTGATTTTATTAAATATTTTATTTTTTCACTCAACTGAGTTGCCTGCAAAAGTGATTTGAAATTTGGACCAAGGATTTGACAATCCCACATTTTTACGTTTAGGTTCTGAATTTACAGTATTTCCTGAGAGGCTAGTTGATTTTCCAAGCATTCTGGGCCCTGACATCATCCCCTACTATAGTCAAGCTTTCAGAGAACGGCTCTTTATTCCAAGACTTGTATTCCCTCAGCAGAGTAGCGGCATTTTCCAGGTTGGATTCTGGTTACCAAGTATTCTCTTTTTTGGTACCCTTTTCATTTGACCAGGAAATGAGGTTTTTGATATTGGAGTTTTTGTCCCAGGATGGCTTCAACCTTATGCTCTGTGAAGCTTCCTACTTTGATGGGTGGGGGAGCCGTTCTTACTATCTGGTGCAGGAGAGAAGGTCCTTTCTTTTTCAATAACAGGGATCAGTGGAATGTGTCATGAATCTTCCATCTGGGGGGAAGTTCTAATTTGTATGCTACAGCACCCATACACTGTAAGACCTTGTAAGGACTTGCTTGTTGGGGACTCAAGCTAGCTCATGGGGTAGTGTCTTGATGTTCTTTTTGCTGGGGTGCACAAGGTCTCCTACTTCAATTGGGGGACAGGTCTTTGTTTCTTGTTGGCAAAGTCCTTGTATACTTTTACTGCTCTTCTCAGGTTCTGGGAAAAATTTTCTTGGCACATGTGGATGTTGCTGACCCAATCTTGTCCTTCTGGGTTGTTGGCTTCTTCTGTGAGAGGGGCATTGTGATGATCCACATGCATGGTGGTTTACAGGTGGGGCTAATGTTGTCCAAGCAAAAGTTTGGTTGTTTGTTGAAGGTGAGCCTAGTAGGTAACATGGTCTACTAGGGTAAGTAAGGCCTGGCTGGTAGGTAACATAGGACTACCAGAGGCAGATGTTGCCTCCACCCATCAGAAGATATTGGCTGCTTTGGGCTATAGTTCTTCACCTAGCAGGGAACTCTGGCTGCAGAAGGTTTAAAACTGAAATAGCAAGCAGGGAACTCTGGCTGCAGAAGGTTTAAAACTGAAATAGCAAGCAGGGAACTGTGTCTGCTGGGGGGTGTAGGTTTTGGACCCCTGGTGGGTAACGCAGGCTGCCATGAAGGGGAAGAGCTTTGAGAGCTCTATGTATCCTAATACGCTTACAGGAGGTCTGTGAGCAAGCACCCTACCTAACAGACTGGTAGGGTGTCCTTGTTTATACCCCTATGGGAGTTTTGGGGGAACCCAGAGTGAGCATTGGAGGGTACAGATTTTCTCAGAGGTGTCACCAAGGCGGCTTGCTTGGGGAAGCAAGCTGCAAAACTTGGTGTGATCAGGCCTCTGGGAAGCAGAGCTGATTACTCTGCAACTGAAAGCTCAGAATTAATAATCTGGGTGAGTAAAGACAACACATAGACATTGATCTATGGTTGAATGGCCTGAGTGGAGTGCCACTGGCAAGGGCCCAGTCAAACGCCAGTTCAATATAGACTTATGCCTGGGTCTACAAGTTCTGGTAATGGGGACTGAGATAAAGAACCAAGGTGGTTCACGGAATTCACAGAGAAGGCTAGCAAGAGGGACTGTTTGATCACAGTGAAGGCTAGTTGACGGACTATTAATTCATATTGAATTGTGGGAACCAATATGGTTCAGTGTGCAGAGGGAACTAAGGAGTTACTAGTGAGAATTTGTTGAGGAAATGGACAAGGATCAGCTGAAGTACCAGAAGATTATGATGCAGGACTAGCTGATCATGATACAGGAGCTGGCTGAAGGATCAGAAGATGATGATGAAGAACTGGTGGTCTGGAGAAATGAGCCAAGATTTTGCCAAATTTATTTTCCAAGGTGGTAAAATGTGGAATTTTTTGCCTTGGTTTAGTATTAAAATCAAGAAAGAATGTGAATAGAAGTTTGGGTAAGATATTTATTTATTAAGTTCCTAGGATAGACAAAGGTATGGGTCATTATTTGTTAGATTAAGCCAAGGCGCCAGCTTAAGCATTTCAAAGCCTTTTAACTTCTTTGGTATCATTTAAGTCATAAACTTATGTTTTTTGAACATTAGTATAATGCTTAGTTTACTGAAGAAAAGTTTAAGAGTGTAAAATATACAAATAATAGAAATAAATCTTATTTCTATTAGCTGTATTTTTTGCTAAAACCCTTTTTTCTATTTTAATAAGCCAAGATTTAAATATATGAGTTGCATGGGAGAGTAATAGCAGCCCCAAAGCTATAATTGCTATTACTCTATCTTTGGCTCATAAAATTAATTTCTTAGTTATTTTTAGAAAAAAAGTTGTTGTATTTAAAAGACTATTTACCCTATGTGAAATATAAGTTTTTGTTATGCGTCCAACTTCATGAACATGTCCTACTAGTCCTTTAGTAGTATCAGCTCTCTTTGTTTCTCTGTCATCTGTGCAGAACTTTGCACAATAATTTATTTTGGAGTACTCCTTAACATCCTCAAATGTCAAAGGTGAAACATACAGCTCACCATCTTTCATTAAATATGAAAGATTAACATAAAATGCTTTGACTTCAAGCCAGCTTTTTTAGGCCTAGATTTTCTATCATGGATGTGAAAAAAGATTTTTTGGGAAACATCTGAATTATTTACAAGTGTCTCATATAGACCCTTTCTTTCTTCCTCTCTCTCAAAAACCATTTTAAGATCATTTATATTTTTTATATACATCTCATTTTCCTTTTGTTTAAATATTTTAGATAATACACCAAAATGACCATCAACAATGCTTTTGCCATGACACTCAACAAATCTATTAAACTTAATTGTTTCTTTTATAATTTTAGGCACCTCTTTAAAAAGATAATATAAGAATTCATAAGATCTGAAATGATTACCATTATCAGTCCAAACTTTAATATTTTTAATATTCTTAAACTTATTATTTTTAAGCAGACTTATTAAACACTGACCTGAAAACAAAGAGTCATGAGATAAAATTTCAGATAAAAAGTCATGATACTCATATTTAATTTTCTCATTTTCTTTAAAAGCAATTGCAAATCCTAATAAAGAAATAGGTATTTTCTCATAAAAACAAGTATTTGTCTCTATAGGACCCCCACCTATTTTAAAGTTTTCTTTATAGTCTATTACTATAACACATGAATTGTAATCAAGATTATTTATATCACTAATATATTCTTTATTTGATGCTTATAAAACTTTTCATGTAGGTCAATATATTCCAAATTTTCTTTAATAGATTTAGGCAATGGCAACTTCTTTATACTCAAATCCTTTTTCTTCATTTCTAATGACCTTTTTAAGTTGCAAATGTTACACATATCAGTTTGCTTTTTGCTTTTAATTATATTATTAGGAATAAGCTTATAAAAAGTGGAAAGTGAAATAGAAATATTGTTTTTTATTTTCATATCTTTGTAAATTTCTTTTTTGTTTTCAATAATGAGTATTTTATTTTAGTTGACTATTCACTCAACTCTTTTTGTAATTCTTCATAAATCAATCCAGGGGATTTTTTTAGTGAATTGGCTAGTTGGAAATGAATTTTTTATTATATGTTTTAAAAATATTTTTTATGTTTTCTTTCTTTACTGAATCATTTTTTCCTTTTTTATTTTTTGAATTTAATGATGCTTTTTTAGCATTTTTTAGAATATGAATACTCATTTTTTGTCATTTTAAATCTACAATCCCAAAGCTCTTTCAGACTGTAGCTTGATGTAACCAATGCTCTTAGGAAAGGAAGGTGCTTGGCAGGGGACTCTGATATCAATTCCTTTAGGTTGTTAAGGAAATCATCTGTCTTAGAATTTTGTATGATAGGTAAGAAGGTACTTTTTCCAAACTCTGTTTTTAATAAGAAATGCTCAACAAAGCTGTTAAGATCACTGCCAGCAGTAAAAAGGAATGCTTGTTTAAGCATAGAGATTCTTTCTCTCTTAGTAGAAGCCCCCAGTGAGAAGAAGGGTGTCATCTGAGGTGCAAACTTGATAGGTTCCATAATGATAGTGGTTGGGTTCCTTGGCTTGGTTCAGGCAGTTCTTGCTTGGAAATAGATGTGCAGTTATCAGAGAGGAGTAAAGGTGTAGATTGTAAAGTAAATTTCTGTAAAGTTGAGCTGTTTAAATACCATGTTAGCTGAGCTTTTGCACTACAGGCATAAATCCCCAACTGACCCCAACTGATATCCTTAATTTATCATTATCACCCCTGAAGTCTGATATCATTGTTTATTTACCCCTTTTTATATTCTGGTTAACTGTTGATATTTCCGCGAATAGTATTTCATTCTTGCTCAAACTAGTATCATTAGAAAGCCCTTAATCTCAGCTTTTGGAATTGCGCTGCAACTTTATATTTCAATACCAATTTAGTATCTTGAAGTGGCTTTGAATGTAAGCTTATAAAATTATTATTTGAAATAAAATATGCTAATTAACTCTTAAATTATGATATTTTAATCAGTAAACTAAATTTAAAGTATAAATCATTATTTAGCTTACTTTTAGTAACCAACTCAAAAACCTTTTTTTAAATAAACTTAAGTTTATTATAACCTTTAACAGTTCTTAAAAAATGAACTTTATAAATTTAAAATCTATCAAAACAAAAATGTTTTTCTAATCACATATAAATATTTGCTTGTATAATTAAATTTGTATCTTATTTTTATAGATACAATGACTAAGATCATTTTCCATTTAGTTCAAATAAATTTTAACCTTTATAAAATTTAATTAAATAAAGCAAGATTTCAATACATTCTTTTTCATGGTTGAATTTTTTATACATATTATCTCTAGCATACAGTATAAAAATATAATTTTATTAAATAGTTGTATAAAGCTATTTTATTAGTATTAAATACTTAAAATTTTGAAAAGAAAAACTTTTACTCTCTTATAAGTTCTTATTATATATTTTCTATAAAATCTAACTTAAGAATAAATTACTTATGCTAAATGAGATCACTGAAATTTCAATAAAAGTTCAGTTTTAATTTTAGTTAGTTTTTTTTAACTTTTTACTAGATTTTTTTTTTAAAAATCCAAAATTATATAATATTTATTAAATATGCAAAAAAGCCATCTGCCCTCTTTTTAAAAAGAGGGATTCAAAAATTATTATATTTTAAATTAAATATTTTAAAAAGCTAAGATTTTAGGCAACAATTTGACTTCCAACAAAAAGCATCATATCAGTTTTTATTGTATTTTTAGGTTGCTCTTTTTAGAATGATGTCATTTTGTACTAATCAGCTTTCAAGAAATAATGGTATATGAAATAAGATTGTTACTAGCTTTTAATACAGTTTAATTTAGCTGTAAGTAGAAAATGATTAATTTAATATAGGTTTTTATATTGTAAGGATTAAATAAGTTTTATTTTGATAAATTTTTTGTAATTATTAAATTTATTGATAAAAAAATTAAAAAAAAAATTTTAAAGTTTTAAGTAGCACAGTTAATAGGAAACAGATTAATCTAAAAAATAATGACCCACATCTTGAAACCCTCATGAGGGACCACTTATTTGTAAAGATCATGGAAACAGAGAAAGAAACTGACATCATCAAAATCAATTGGCGCACATGTATGTATGGGGTCATACACTTTAAAAACACAGAAACTCAACTCGAACAGAACCCAATTAGAGACCAGCTAGTCAATGAATTTCCCTCCATATTCCAAGAATCACTACCTGGGTTACCCGCTGATTGGGGTATATAACACAAGAATGACCTAAAAGGTAGAGTGCCTAAAGCACAACCCATCTACTGCCTCACACCACAAGAATACAACGCCCTGAAAGCTTACCTTGATGAAGCACTCAAGAAAGACCTCATCAGACCCTCAAAATCACCCTTTGGTGCTGCAGTCTTCTTTGTGACAAAGAAAGATGGAGGCCTCTGCCTGGTCACAGACTACAGGGCCCTCAACAAGGTCACAATAAAGAACAGGTATCCCCTGCCCCTAATTGATGACCTTTTTGATGCCCTGGGGGGATCCCAAATCTTCACAAAAATTGATTTGACAGCAGGTTACCACCAAATTTGCGTGAAACCTAAAGACATTCTAAAGACCACATTTCAAACTAAATACAGGTCCTTTGAATGTCTTGTCCTCAATTTTGGCATGAAAAAGGCTCCCAGTACCTTTATAACCTTCATGAATGAAGTATTCAAGGAACACATTGGTAAAAGAGCAATCATCTACCTGGACAACATCATCATTTATAGCCCCAACCTGCAACAACACTGGGAAGACGTCTGTGCAGTCCTCTGTACCTTGCAGGAAAACCAACTGATTGCCAAACTGTCCAAATGTGAGTTCTTCTCAACTGAACTTCCATTCCTAGGCCATATCATCAGCAAGGACGGTATCAAGCCAGATCCAGACAAAATACGCTCTATAATAGAGATGCCAGCCCCAAGGAATAAGAGCAAACTCTGCACTTTCCTTGGAATGGTAGCCCATGTACGCAGATTCATCCCTGACTGGGGCGCCCTGACATCCCCCTTGTCAGCCATCACTGGGAAAACAACCAAATTCATCTGGACACCTTTACGAGATCAACATTTCTGCCAACTGAAAGAGTGCATGATTACTGCTCCCATCCTGCAATACCCAAACTGTAAGGGTATCTAAGAGCTAGAAACCAACGCCTTTGATTATGCCATAGGAGAAGTTCTCTGTATCCAAACAGCCCAAAAGGACTTCCTCCCCGTGGCATATGAATCAAGGAAGCTATTGGACGGCAAAAAAAGATACCCCATACACAATAAGAAATTGGTTGCCATCATACACTGCCTCATGAAATGGCAATGCTATCTGGAGGGAGCCCAGACGTTCAAAGTACTCACCAACCACAAGTTGTTGATATTCTTCAAAACACAACAACACCTGTCAAGAAGACAAGCCAAATGGATGAGTCTCATACAGAGATACCCCATGCAAATTGAATGCAAGCCAGGCAGAGAGATGCTCACTGCAGACGCCCTATCAAGGCTATACAATAAGCACATCCTTTGCACTGATGGCAACCCTGACAGGCCCATGTTAATCATGGGGAATCTCCAGGAAGGGTTCCCACCTGGCACACCAATGGACATCCAAGAGAAGGTCCTCAAGAACAAACATATGTTCAAAAACGTATATGGTACCCTCCACCAAATCCTTCCAAATGGTGACACTGTACCCTACATTCCGTCAACATAGAAGATTGACATAATCCTCTGATATCACAGAGACTTGGGGCACACCTGTAGCAGAAACTTGAATGAATATCTCAAGACTCACTACTGGTGGCCCAACATTCTAGATGATATCAGAGAGGTACTGAAACAATGTGAGGTCTGTGAGAAGTATTCATGAACCAAAGCTCCACCCAAGTCAGTAGTACCCGTATCCATCACACAACTCTTCAAGGTATGGTCGTTGGATATTGTGGGACCTATGCCTGGTGAAAGCAAAGGCAAGAAGTACATCATCACAGTCATTGACTATGCAACCAGGTGTCCTGTATCACAAGCCACAAAAGAGCACAAAGGCAATGATATGAGACAATTCATTGGCAAGGAGATCATAGCAAAGTTTGGAAAGCCTGACCTCTTAATCACAGATGGAGGCACTGAACTCAAAGCTATTGACACCAACATATATCTTGCCAGAAATGAAATAAAACACATCACAGCCAGCCCATATCACCCATAAGCAAATGGATGCATAGAACAACTAAACGGCTCTCTAGTGGAAGCCCTCAGTAAGTTATCTGCTAACAATCCAAAAGCCTGGGTTGACATGCTACCAACCGCCCTTATGGTCTGCAGAGCACAAGTCAAACGTAATATGGGCAAAAGCCCTTATGAGCTTGTCTATGATCAGAAACTCTCACTTGTCAGCACAACCACGGGACCACAACTGCCACTTCCAAAGAAGATACCAGATATTAATGACCCAAAAGTACTACAAGCCAGAAAGGACCAAGAAGTGATGAAACAACAAAGGGTTCAGTGGGAAGCAATCCCATTGCAACAAGAAAGGATCCAATTTGGAGACAATATCTGGGTTGTCAATCACAACCAACACAAATTAGACCCAGGGTTACATGGAACAGGCATTGTCATGGAAGTTAAGCCCAATAACACCTACCTCATCAAAGGAATTGGAGCTTGAACTGAACTGAAACGTATGCATCACAACTGACTCCGTTTGTGTAAGGCAAGAGCAGCCCAACAAAATTCAAGGCTCCCTGTAACCAACGCCAAACTGGATCAATACCAAGCCCGTATACCAGATACTCTTAAGAAGATTCCCAAGGCTATGCCTTCTAGCACCCCAGGGGGAGATATTGCAACATCTTTGATTACTCCCTCTTGGGGAATTAACGCCCCAAGTAAATCACCAAGCAGCTCACCAAGTGGTTCACTGCCCAGTCAATAAACTGGTGGCACCATTATCAGTTAACCATCTATGACAGGGATCACTCAATCCAGGTCCTAAATGGAACACAACTTGATTAAGCCTTGTGACTCAAGAGGAACATTACTCAGATAAGCCCCATGATCTCCATGACGTACATGGACAACATGTGGCTTGTCATGATACTATATAATATTCTATATTCATATCCAATAAAGTATCATTCTCTTCTTAATTTTCCCCTTTATTTTGTTTATTATACTTCCCAGAAGTATAAACTTGACACTATCATTTGACCATCTATTATGAGGATCAAACATTTTGAGTCCTAATTGGAACAACACTTGGACAAGCATCATGACTTAGATGGAACATTACTCAGATAAGCCTCATGACTATCATGATGTACATGGACAGTATGTGGCTTCCCATGATACTATATAATCCTCCATATTATAACAAATAAAGTATCATTCTCTTCTTAATTTTCACCTTTATCTTGTTTATTATACTCCCCAGAAGTATATGCTTGACATTTTGAAAAAAAATATTTTTTCTTCCTATTTATTTATTTCCGCATTTTTATATGGCATGCTTGTGTGAAAATCTGCAGTGCATCTGCTCAGGATTTTTATAGCAAATTTATTTGTTAAAATTTACTTTTTTTCTCTAAATTTCTGCTGGCCAGGTAATTTTTTGGAACACTGTATATAATTTTAAAACAGCATGGTGCCATTTTTAGAATTTTAGTCTCAAGGTAGTGAATGTCCCTGGAGCACCTGTAACCTCCACTGTTGCTTGAAAAATGTTCCAGAACCAGGTTTTTGTGAGCATGATTCCTAGGCAAGGCAGTTCTAAAGCATAAGTTCATCATCTAAAAATTACACAATGCTCATAGCAACTCAGTATGTGAATGAAACAGCTATGGCAGAGAACATGAGTGTTGATATGATGTTCCCGGCCATGGCTGTAGCTACTTGCTAATGTTCCAGGTTTGTGAGCCAAACTTTTTTATACTGCCAGTCTATGGTGAATGGGAATTGAAAGGCTTTCTGGATTGAATTATTTTTTGATCAAACCAGAATTTACTGGACAGCAGCTTCTTAGCTTTAAGGATCCAATTTCTTGAAGGCTCAATTTTTAGCTTCATGGTAGGTAGATTTTAGTGGAGTGGGTAGATTTATGAGCCACACATAACAGTGGAGTTGGAGTAGATGACCTTTTTAAATCTCTGGACGGACCCATTCAGGGACACTTTCCCTACCTGACCCAAAATTCACTCAAGAAGCACCAGAATGCTCTCCTTCATGACTGAGAAGGGACTGGTCTTCACCCTTGATGATGAAGCAGAAGGCCCAGCCACCCTCACACAATGGGAGTTTGGTCTGAGAGGTGATTTATTCAACGGCTCCAGACTGGACTTCATCCTAGTCACAGGGCTGCTGGCTGAGATCACATCAAGATCAAACACAAGTGTGTCCCCAATAAGCGACCACATGCAGGTGAACGTGGTGATTTGTAAAAAGAAACCATGGCCACGTGAGTGGAGCATCAGGCCGACTACACTTAGGGACATAGAGTGGAGGCTCCAACTCTCCATTATATTCATACAATTTATCAAGGTATTGGATCTTTGCCCACACATGAATCCAGCCCAGAGATGGGAGGAGATAAAAGAGGTAATTAAAAAATAAAGTAAAAAATATGAAAAAGAAAAGATAAAAAATATATTTAAAGAAGAATTAATATTAGAAAAAGAAATGAAATAAATTATAGATAATAGACTCAAGATGTCAGAAAAGATGTGGTTTAAAGAGTACTCCAAAACTCATAATAAGATAAGGAAGGAACAGAGGAAGGAAGACGCCTGTACACGCACAAATGCTACGTATAGGTTCCAGTGCTCCATGGGGACATCCTCACGTAAGGCTCTCTAACACCTGAAGGGGCAAAGATCTTGCACTGCCATGACAGAGGTGAAAAGAGACAATGATACTATGTCAACTGATGAAGAGGAAATTAGAAAAGAAGTAGAGTTATTCTATACCAATCTATACACTCAAGCAGAAGTCAACATGGTGGCGGCAGAAGAGCTTTGTGCCATAGCTTCCCCAGCACTGACCACTTATAGCCCGGAGCATCAAGCAGACCTGGTGAAAACAATAACCCTAAAAGAGGTTAGAGCTACACTGAAGGAAGCACCAAAGGGCAAAGCCCCTGGGCCTGACAACTTACCATTGGAAGTATACAGACTATTACAGGCTCCCCTGGCAACGGAAATGATCACGCTATTCAATTGATGTCTCAACGGTGGACATCAGTTCCTGGGAGGCAACAAGGTAAAGATATGCATGATATTCAAGAAGAAAGGAGCCACACAACAACTGAAGAACTGGAGGCCTATCAGCCTCTCCAACGCGTACTACAAACTGCTTACGCGCATCCTCTCAAACAGAATGATGCCAGTAGCAGAAGCCACCCTACATCAGTGTCAACATGGTTTTGTTCAGGGCAGGTCCATATGGGATAAATTGAACAGGTTCAGAACATTATACAGGGAAGGAGAGGAGTGACAGATGGATAACTACTGTTTTTAGATATGGAAAAGGCATATGACAGGATCTCCTGGACTTACCTCAGATTCTCACTGAAAGCTGTGAGCATACCACCCCTGTTTTGTGAGTGGATTTCCACCCTGTACCAAAAATTGAGAGCCAAAGTCATTGTCAACGACAGAAAAACTAGTGAGTTTGCCATTGGCCAAGGACTACGCCAAGGAGACCCTATGTCACCTCTCCTGTTCAACTTTGCGGCAAATATCATCCTAGTAGCATGTCAGGTCAAAATCAAAGGCATTGCTCACCCAGGTCAGGAGCCCCTGAAGGCATCAGCCTTTTCAGACAACACAGTCTGTGGAGTGGCAGACAGGGAAGACGTGGATACTTTCTCAAAGCTGATGGAACTATACCAGAAGGGATCAAATTCTAAAACTAATATTGATAAGACTGTTACAGTATGGATTGGCTTACCCAACTTTCCACCCCCTGAAGGGATGGCATCCATTGACCCAAACCTGCCGTTCAGGCACCTGGGCATTCTGTTTACTTCCTGTGATATTGCCCAGGACGCAATGAAACAGGGACTACTATCTGACCTAGTTGATATGATTGGGAAATGGAGATACAAGAAACTGGACCTAGAAGCAAAAGCGCAGGCCCTAAATGTATTCATCTACTCCAAAATTTGGTATGTAGCACATATCCTACCCTTTTCTGCAGAATTTGGAAAGAAGGTAGAGTCAATTACAAAGCCGTTTCTTTGGAAGAAAGCAACAGCAGCACCTATATGCCTTGAATTAGTCACGTGGATGGAAAAGGAAGGGGGGATTGGCTTGTTACCTGTTGCATACAACTTGTGATGCCTTTGGGGGAAATCTTTCCTGGCAGGCATGAATGCTCATAAACTCTGCCCAGCAAAAGCTAGGACATTGAACTGGCTGGATAGCCTTTGCCCAACCCCTAATAAAGATCAGACACTAAAAAATTACCTGGTAACCCATCAGGGAATGGTGAGCAGGAAGACAACGGAACCATATTGGCAACACAGTATGCGGGCCCTCAGACTTGGGGAGTGAAAAGTGACAGTTGCATAAAAAAACAACCCACACTGTCTTGCCAATGAGTTTATTAGAGCCCAACTGATGAACAAAAGAATAACAAAAGAGGGAAAAGATAAGCTTCAAATATTTGTTGACAACACACTGCAACCTGTTACATGTAAAGGTACTAAGATTAACACATGAAACTTTGACAAAGTCAAAAAGCGAGTGCCAAAGGCACAGTTTCCACGCTTAGTGAGCGACTGGGCTCTTGCGGGCACAGATATACAATTAACACTAAAGCAGATCTTGGATTTGATGAGGAGCAAGTTTACACCAATCAAAACTTGATCCACAAGCTGGCGCATTCTTAATAGAGCGTATAAGTCTGGGACTCACTGCAACAAATCATATTGGTACTGAGAATGTAAAGTATGCCCAGAGCCAATAGCGGGGGTAGAACATAGATACTTTGACTGCCAAAGCAGCGCAGAGTTCTGGAAACGAGCCCACTATGAATTGTTGGGTCCAAGACTGCAAAATACAGATCCAGGCAAAGACACTTTCTTCAATTGCACTATGGGAAATGTGCCAGCCCACCTCAAAGCACTTTACTACCACTGTGCTCTCACACAGATCCACTTGGCCAGGAGATCATGGATTCTAGAAAACAAACCAATCAACGTGGGCATTATGATCCAACAGTGGAAGCTGGAAATTTCCCGCCATCTCAAAAGAATCAACAAGTTTGGGACACTCATCCCAGGAAAATTTCTAACCTGAAGCTCCACAATTGCAAACTGCCAGTACATTAAGTACAACGCAATCAGCAAGCAAATTCAGCCCATCTGGCGCACAGAGTCTCCCCAAGACTTTAACTTGGTACCTTGATCAACATGCCGTTTTGTCAGGCAAGTCCTTGTGATGTCCCCCGTTTCCTCCCCCCACCATTTTTGTAATAAACTTGGTTTTAAAAAAATGCCCTTTTTAAATCCCTTAAGTTATAGAGTTGTGTTATAAAATACCTTTGGTTGGAGTCAAAGCCTCATTTCTGAACCAAGTGGTTTCTGATCCAAATATCTGTATAAAATCTAATAGCAAAGCAAGATTTAATTTAAAGGCTTAATATTACTGCATTGCATATTGGTAGTGTATTTCAAACAGCTACTCACTGTTTCAGTAGCACTTCATCTTATTGGTTGGCCCCATTACATCACTTCATGTGACAATTGATTCAAAATTCAATGCCGTTGCTAAGGATTTTTAAATTGGCAGTGATGTCATAATCCACTTACAATCCCAATGATATTCACCAAAATGAAATATGATAAATCAATGCAAACTGGGCTAAACCTGAGTTTGAGTGGATATCCTGTGAAAAGTGAGACATGATTAGGTCAGCTAGCAGGCCAATAGGATGGCATTTAGGTCAACTTGTAACATCTAAAAATAGCGCAAATTACTTATTTATTATCAGGGATACAGTGCTATGATGTGCCATACAATTCTCGAGGAATGGGGATCCATGGCAAGCAATTGGGTCATTATTTTTCTTGTTATGCCTAAGCGCTGGACTGATTATTTTATAACTTAATTACATTATTTGTATTCAAATTATTCAGAAAGATTAAAATACAATCAATGTCAAATCTTTAATTGATCTTGGGCTTAGATATTTTTTTAAAAAATAATTTATCAATTTCAGAATTGAAAATTTCACCTTATAATATTGCTGGAAATATCTTAAGTGCTGCTACATACTACAAGCTAAAAATATTTATGATGAGTTGCATGGGAGAGTAATAGCAGCCCCAAAGCTATAAATGCTATTACCCTATCTTTGGCTCATCATAAATATTCTTAGTTTGTTTCAAAAAAGGTTGTTGTTTTTGAAAGACTGATAACTCTATTTAAAATACACCCTCTAGTAAGCTGCCCTACTTCATGAACTTGCCCTAATGCACCACTAGCATCTTCTGATATTTTTGTTTCTCTGGTATCATCACGTGATTTCAAATGATAAGTTATCTCAGAATATTCTGAAGAACTTTCAAATGTTAAAGGTGAAGTATACAACTTCCCATCTTTTATCAAATATGAAAGATTAATGTGCAGATTTTTAACTTCGAGCTCTCTCTTTATAGGCCTAACTTTTCTCTCATAAATATAAAAGAATGACTTTTGAGAAATATTTGAGCCTGATAGCGCTAATTTATATAATTCTTTTCTTTTTTCTTCTTGCTCAAAAATATTTTTAATACCATTTATATTCTTAATATAAAGCTGATTTTCTTTCTCTTTTAATGTTTTTGATATTACACCAAAGTGACCATCAACAATACTTTTCCCATGACATTCTACAAATCTATTGTATTTAATAGACCCTTTAATGTATTGTGGTGCCTCTTTAAATAGATAATATACAAATTCATAGGATCTAAAATGGTTTCCATTATCAGTCCATACTTTGATATTATTTATTTTTTAAACTTATCTGATTTAAGAAGACTTATTAGACATTCACCTGAAAACAAAGAATCATGAGACAATATCTGAGATAAAAAATCATGGTATTCATATTTAACTTTATTGTTTTCTTTAAATACCAATGCAAACCCCAATAAAGAAATAGGTCTTTTGGAATAAAAACAGTTGTTGGTTTCAATTGGACCACCACCAACTTTTAAATTCTCCTTAAAATCTATGACTATAATACATGATTCATTATCTAATTCATTGATATCTTTCTTATATTCCCTATTTTGATGAGCATAAAAGTCTTGGTGCTGATTAATAGCTTTTAAGTCACTGTTTATAGATTCTGGCAATAATAAGTTTTTACTTTCACATTCTTCTTTTTGTTTTTCTAAGGATGATTTTAAGTTACAAATATTACACATGTCAGTTTGTTTTTTACTCTTTATTATATTTTTTGGTATTAATTTATAATAAGTTGAAAATGATATTGAAATTTCATTTTTTATTTTCATATATTTCTTTTTTTGTTTTTAATAGAGAATATTTTATTTCAGTTGAATATTCATTCATTTCTTTTTCAATGTCTTTATAAATTTTTTCTGGTGCTTTTTTTGTAAACTGGCTTGTTTCAAAAGAATTTTCCAGTAGTTTTTTAATTATTTTTTTGATTATTTCTTTTTTTACTGAATAGTTATTATCTTTTTGGCTTTTTTGTTTAAGCTTACATTTTTATTTTTATTTATTTTTCTTGAGTATTCAAACTCACTTTTGGTTATATTAAATCCCATATCAGTAAGCTCTTTTAAAGAGTAACTGGAAGTAACCAGAGATCTCAAGGCTGGGAGATGCTTTTGAGGAGCAGATTTCAGAAGATCCTTTAAGTTGTCAATTATACCATTTAGTTTCTGATTTTGAATTAAAGGAATGAACTCTGTTTTTCCAAACTCAGGTAGAGTAAGGAAGTGATTGATGAAGGAATTAAGATTGCCTCCAGAAACAAAGAGGAATGCTTTCTTTAGCATAGCAATTCTTTCTCTTTTTGTTGATGCTCCCAGTGAGGAAAATGGCTTCATGGCAGAAGTAAAGTTAACAGATTCCATAATATTGGATTTGTGATTGCTGATAAAGAGATGCTTTGTAGAGATGCCTTGCAAAAGAGTGCTGGTTGCAAGAATTATATCTTTTTGTGAAGATGGTTTGAAGTAAACCTTAGGTGGTGCTTTAGCTCTTATATACCAAGCCTTATGACACCATTCTGAAAGAAATGATGTGACAGCTTTATTTACAATTTCAACTTGAATTTATATTTCTAGAATAAATGAAATCCCCAGTTTTCATACACAAGTGATATATGTGTATCAGCTAAGCATCAAATTACACCATATCCTCTTTGTAATCTATGCAAATCAATTAAAATGATGTATTAACTTAATTATAACTGTTTCACATATTTTTAAAATGATAAAATATTAAAGAATTATATTTAAAAAATGCTTAATTTGAGGTTCGCAGTTCACTTGAACCTCAAAATTCATCTAAACAGCAAATAAATTAACATCCTAACTTCAAACTACCATAAAATCCTAAATAATTAGGCTTTTTAAATAAAATAAAATATGGAAATAATGCTCTTGATTCTATCTTTAATTTGGTCAAATAAAAAGCATATATTAATTAATGAAAAATTAACTTTTTTAAGCTTTAAGCAATCTATTTTATTTCATTATCAAAATAATATAATAAAATCTGACATATGCTCTTTTAAATTGCTTTTGCTTTAATATTCAATATTATAGTTATTAATATTTTAACATCAATAGAAAGATAATATTCTTAGCTTCATTTTGATAGTTTACAGTGTGGAAAAATATTAAATTTTTGTTGAGTTATAACTGTTTTAAATATAAACATTTGTAATTTGATTTTTTCAAAATCGAACTGTGTTATGCTGCGACTTGGGCAGCATGTGTATTAGAAAATGGCCTAATCCCTAAAATAATCACCCAATTGTTAAATTATGTATATTTCGGATAGAACTGTAGCTTTTAAATTGCATACTTTAGGAAAGGGGCATGTTCAAGCCTTTATCATTGCTTTTCCAACAAGCTCAGGAGAAAAGTTTGGCAAGATTCAGCCGTGCGGCATATCGTGGAAGCCACATTAGTTTTGCTAAGCTATGTATGCGCAGCATCAAGCTTCAGCGGATTCAGGGATGCTTCGGCCCAGCCCCGACTAGCCTCCGGCTCTAGGCCGCTACAGCCAAAGCGGAATTCTAGTATATTTGAATATACTAAAATAAATCTTTGAACCGAGTTACCCCATAGCCAACAACTGATCGCGGCTGCTTGGGGCTCAGCCGAAGCAGCCCTAAGCGGATTGGCTTTGCAGAAATTTAAGTTCCTTTTCCATCAAGGAAGTCTTTGCTAATGAATTGCACGCAATATCGCTTGCATGAGCATAAAGTTTAATGTAAAGAAAAATGTGGTAGCGAGCTACATTTCAAATCTTTTAATGAGGAAACTGGTATTTTGTCTAACGATTCGACGCTAATTTTAACTTGGCACCCATCGACTAGGGTTGTGGCGAACCTCCTCTGGCTAGTTTCCTTACTATGACGTCCTTAATAAAAATTAATTTCATATGTTTAAATATGCTAAAATGTGGCTTTCTATATCAGATAGGCATCTAGGGTAGTCCGCCATAACCCTACCCAGCGACCAAGGTCAGCCTGTAGTTCTAGACGTTTTTATTAGAACCCGGAGAGTCCATAACGAGACGATCTACTCTCAAAAAGACCTAGACTCATGAAATTGGTAGGAGAGTTATGATATCAACCAATCCTGTATTAGTTCACTAAGTGGGATATCAGCTTAACAACATTCATTTGTAATCATTTAGCCAGGGTGGGAAATGATGGGTTCCAGTATGATTTAATGTTAATTTAATAAATCGAAATTAAAGGCGGAGGGGTTGAAGTGGTGGCCCAATTCCAGCAAATTGGTTTGGGGCGTTCCTTATTCAAGCCTATCATCTTACAGTTATTTCAAGCATTGTTTGCAGATGTCATGGTGGGAATATAATATTTAACCGTCACGGAAATGATTTCCTGTTAACGGTACAGAGCTTAAGGGTTAATTTTGAAGGGGTAAACAATCCTTTTCAATCAAACTGAAGCTTTAATTAATTAATTTATAAGCAGACACTATCTGTTTCACCGCTTTACTTGCATCACGAAGCATCAATATATTCATTTGTAATTAAATTCACCACCAACGATGATTTCCGATAAATATCCGACTCGTGGGGTTACGGTAATTATTTTAGTTTTTATATAGAATCTCAGGGCTAAGATATGGCGGATTAAATTAAAGTTGAGAAGGGGCGACTCTAACAAAGCTCGACCCAAATACCTTGAAAGATGATTTAATTTAGCATTTAAATTCAAGTGGCGAGCATCCAAAGCTAAGCTATGCTGGCCACTTGGCGGGCCGTATTTCCATCAAACTTCTATTGAAGCTAACCAGCTAGGGCCGATCGGTAAATCTCTCAGCCTCTTAACCAATCAGATTGAATGTATAACGCAAAGAACGCCTAAAATTTAAGCAGTTGTAAATTCATTTTAAATAGGCTTCACCTCACACTTTTCTAATGCCTTTGCTGCATTAACACAAGCACTGGTGAAATTGAATCAACTAGAGTCAGACACAATGACAAATGCAAAGAAACTGTCCCTCAATTTAGCCACATCTGTCCTGGGGAAAGCGCAGGATGACGATGGAGTTACAGTCCCAAGGCCGAGCCATGTGATCTCCCAATCAGTTGCCACCTCCATTTGTGCCATCCCTTACTGCCCCAACCAATATTAAGCCACTGTTCTCTCAACTCTAGCTCATTTTGCACTTCACTATGGTACGTTTTATTAACTATTAATCCTTCAAGTTGTTTACACTTATGTTCTAGTCTGAGCACTTTACTGAATCCCAGATCCAAGAGCTGAAAGAAGCTTTCAAGCTCTTCGACTCTGACAACGATGGCAAAATCAACGGCCAGGATGTTGCTAAGCTGATTAACCAGCTGAAGCTCGAAATCCCTGAGTCATCCATCACTCTGAACCAAGCTATTGACTTCAACGGCTTCCTCAATACCATGTCCGCTCGCACTACAAAATCGCTAAACGACAAGGAAGTTGATTATAAGGCCGCATTTGCTGCCTTTGACAAAGACAACAAGGGCAACATCTCTGCCGAGGATATTGCTCGTGTTTTGATGTCAATCAACGAGACAATCTCTGAAAGCGAGATTAGAGAGATCATCAAGTACGCTGATGTCTCTGGAGACGGTCAGGTCAACTACGAGGAGTTTGTTAAGCTTATGGTAAGATGCAAGTTTATGTGTCCACTCACACTTTCTAGGTTGAGGGGGTCTAAATGTTTTCAACACCGCCTTCCACTTTTAAACGCCTTAATTTTCTCTGTCCCGGTCCAAATAAACCTTTTCACCCAACCTCTGCAGTCACACCTTTTAACTTGGACTGCTCACTCAATAGTTAAACGATAGTTATTCAATAAAACCGTTTTCTTTAAGTCTTTACTTTCCTAATGTGCTGAAAAATAGGCGCCAGGAACTAAGCTCTCGCTTGTGAACTTAACGTTGCTACTATGCTTTGGACTAGATCTAGGGTTCTATTCGCACCATATAGGCTCAGCTAAATCTCCCTTCTATCTACTGACAAAACTTGTATTTTTTCATTCTCCCCGGTCAAAGTAAAACTGGCGGGGTTGAATTAAGCTATCCAGGGGCTGTACTTTAGCACACAAATCCAACCAAATCTTGATCCTAAAGCGCACAACGGAAAGTCGAGTGCCCTGTCGTTTGTCTCGAGTTTTTCATCTTGACACGAAACTTATTCAAATCACTAGCATTTTAACTTAAATATTGATTGGCCTTTCCTGGTCGAAGTCAACCTGCCCTCAGCCGACTGATCACTTTATCCAAATCAAGATCTTCATATCTAAAAGCTCAATGAGTTTCTCGTTGGTATTCCGATGCTGGTGTAAAAAGTTTACCGCAAAGTCTCTTTTTGTGAAGGACCATCCAGCGTAAGTTTCCAAGCACGTTTGTTATCACTTTTCTCATTCGAAGGTTAAAAACAGGTTGCGTGTATTTAAGCGGTGGTACCGTAGTTTAGATTCTGCACTTCTTTACCCCACTAGCTTGAACTCCTCGGCTATTTTAAGGTTAAAAGATTCTTGAGCTGTACATCAATATGTATCCAAGCATTTTACTATACTTAAGTTTTACGTTGGCTTCGTATAGTGCAAGGTATTATATTTAAATGGGGTATCTGAAAACAGGCAGCGTTGCTTAGAAAGCATTTCCTACTTGGCTCACGTGAGATACCTTCAAAGCTACCCTTTTGAGTTTGGCCTAAAGTCATTATTATTCGAGCTCTAGAGTGGCCAACTTGAGATCATATTCGACATGGTAACAAAAGACATCCATGCCTTCTTTTTAAGATCGACTATTCAACCCTTCCATAACCGCATAATTCATGCTTGATGTCCTTGAACATATTTTCAATAATTTTTCTGCTTTTAGAATCACACCACCTAAACTGCATTTATGAGTATTACAATATGGATAGATACCAGCTTCTACTCTCCCAAACTCGATGTAGATAGAGGCTATACTATAATTAGTTCACTCTGAATCAAAGTATTTAATAGTTTAAAGTCAAGTAAAAATAGCACTTGGTACTTTAAACCCATTTGAACCAATTTCAGTTGTAAATACAGTTGCCTATGTCCATAGTTATAAACATTTATGGCAATATATCATTTCAATCCAAGCAAAAATATAATATCCAACAAGTTTAGAGCTACATCTAATCAAGATATCATAAAAGGTATATCCTGATTCAATAGCAGCATCAGGCTCCTGTTATACTACCACCTTAATTACCAAAAGCTATTTAGGCAGCAACATATCCTGGCAAACACTTTCATGCTGCATATTTCATCTTCCACTATTAGAAAGGGTATCAGTCAAGTTTTTAAAACTTCCAATTTGAAAAAATAAAGCTAGAGCAGGATAACACTACTTACACCAGTAAACTATGAAGCCAAGTAGCTTTAGAAAATATTCAACCAGCCGACAAAAAGCCTTGAAACAACTCTGCTAAACCGTTGAATGCATTTAAACCAGCACCAACCAACAAAACAAACTTATTTGGGTTAACCATGTCACCCATCTTCCTGCAGCTATATGAAGCTTTATTCTCCAAAGCTGCCTAAATATCTGACCAAAAGTTACAGATGCTCTATTCACTCAAAGTTGCCTTAATTTCAATCCCAGCACATTCTTATACCCGGTTTAAATGTATCTTAGACCTGTTCATCCTGGGTAGGGAAGGGTTATGGTACAGAAAGCTGGAACCTGAACCATTGGCTACAGTCATGGTTGGGAACATTGAGGCGGCATCCATGTTCCTAGTCATAGCATTTTCAAATTTATCATGTGCTACTGGAAACCTCCTGCATTTTGTTTGGTTCTAAAACCATATTTTAGAATAGCCTTGGCAAGAAACCATGCTCCAAAATCTGGTTCTAGGGTATTTTATAAGCAAGGGTAGCTGGTACAGGATGCTCCAGGAACATTTGCCACTTTGAGATTGAAATTTAGGAAGCGATATCAGACTTTTAAAGCTATTTATCAAACCAATCTGATGTATCAATGCAACTTGATAATAAATGATCAGTAGCAATAATTTAAATATCAAATAAAAATTCAATCATATTAGAAACTCTTAAAATTGAAATCCCTTTATTATTATTAGAGGGGGGTTATTTAAATCACATACTACTGGCTAGAATATCTGGGACAAACCAAGTCTGCAGGGGTTTGGCAGAAGCAACCCTCTCATGAACAGATTTTCTAGAACATGTTTGCAGGCCATGGGTTTGAGCTGGTGTGTTGGAACCGCTTCTAGTGCATGATTTTCCAGCAAGTTGGATGAAACCCCTATCCATGGATTTTTCAGGACGTTTCAAAAGCTTTTGTGCCAGAACCTGTCCCAAATCCTGGGTTACATATGGGTCATTATTTTAGAGATTAGGCCATTTTCTAATGCACATGCTGCTCAAGTCGCAGCATAACACAGTTCGATTTTGAAAAAGTAACTAATTACACAATTTATATTTAAAACATTAATAACTCAATGAAAAATTAATATTTTTTCACACTGTAAACTATCAAAATGAAGCTAAGAATCTTATCTTTCTATTGGTGTAAAAATTTTAATATGTATACTATGCTCAATATTAAAGCAAAAGTAATTTAAAAGAGCATAATCCAGATTTTATTATATGATTATATCTAATGATATAAAGTAGATTACTTCAAAGCTAATAAATACTTTTTTTTGAATACACAACAGATGTTTTTTATTTGACGAAATTAAAGATAAGATTGAGAGCTTTATTTTCGCATTTTATTTTATTTAAAAAGCTCAATTCTCTAGGATTTTATGATAGTTTGAAGTTAGGATGTTTTTATCACTGTTTAGATTGATTTTAAGGTTCAAGTGAGCTTCGAACCTCAAATTGAGCATTCATTAAATGGAATTCTTTAATATTTTATCATTTTAAAAATATGCGGAAGAGTTACAATTAACTGAATACATCATTTTAATTGATTTGCATTGATTACAAAGAGGATATGATGTAATAATAATGCTTAGCTGCTTCACATATATCACTTGTGCATGAAAACTGGGTATTTAATTAATTTCTGCAAACATAAATTCAAGTTCAAACTATAATAAAAGCTATCACACCATTTCTTTCAGAATGGTGTCATTTAGCTTGGTATATAAGAGCTAAAGTACCACAAAGCTTCTAATCCAAATAACCCAATTCAAAGACCACATTCTGATCATAACTACTCCATCATTAAGGCACACATCAAAGATCTGACCTAATTACAGATTCAAAATACTACCATGTCCTCAGTTAAATTTACTTCTTCCATGCTACCCTTTTTTTCCTTGGGAGCTTCAACAAAAAGAGAGAGAATTGCAATGTTAAAAAAGGCATTCCTCTTTATTGCTGGTGATGATCTTGATAATTTCATCAAGCACTTCCTTACTCAAACTGAATTTGGGAAAGCTCAGTTCCTGCCAACTATTCAAAATCAAAAAGGCAATGAGTTCATTGAAAACTTAAAGGATCTCATGAAATCTTCTCCCCAAAAACATCTCCCAGCCTTGCGATCTCTGGTTACTTCCAGTTACTCTTTAAAAGAGCTTAATGATATGGGGTTTAATATAACCAAAAGTGAGTTTGAATACTCAAGAAAAATAAATAAAAATAAAAATGTAAGCTTAAACAAAAAAAGCCAAAAAAATAATAACTATTCATTAAAAAAAGAAATAACTAAAAAAATAATTAAAAAATTGCTGGAAAATTCTTTTGAAACAAGCCAGTTTACAAAAAAAGTGCCTGAAAAAATTTATAAAGATATAGAAAAAGAGATGAGTAATTACTCAACTGAAATTAAATACTCTCTACTTAAAACAAAAAAAGAAATATATGAAAATATGAAAATAAAAAATGAAATTTCAGTTTCAATTTCTACTTACTATAAATTAATCCCTAAAAATATAATAAAAAGTAAAAAACAAACTGATATGTGCAATATTTGTAATTTAAAAAATTCACTAGAAAAAAAGAAGGAAGAATGTGAAAGTAAAAACTTACCATTACCAGAATCTATAGACAATGACTTAAAGACTATTAATCAGCACCAAGACTTTTATGTTCATCAAAATTGTGAATATAAAAAAGATATTAATGAACTAGATGATGAGTCTTGTGTTGTAGTTATAGATTATAAAGAAAACTTAAAGGTTGGAGGTGGTCCAATTGAGACCAATAATTGTTTTTATTCAAAAAAACCAATCTCATTATTAGGGTTTGCATTAGTTTTTAAAGAAAACAATAAAATTAAATATGAATATCATGATTTTTTGTCTCAAATATTATCACATGATTCTTTATTTTCAGGTGAATGTCTAATAAGTCTTCTTAAATTAGATAGATTTAAAAAAATAAAAAATATAAAAGTATGGACAGATAATGGAAATCATTTTAGATCATATGAATTTTTATATTACTTATTTAAAGAGGCACCTAAATATATTAAGGGTTCCATAAAATATAACCGTTTTGTTGAATGCCATGGAAAAAGCATTGTTGATGGTCACTTTGGTGTAATATCAAAAATTTTAAAGGAAAAAGAAAATGTACTTTATATTAACAACATTAATGATCTAAAAAATATTTGTGAGAAAGAAGAAAGAAGAAAAGAATTATACAATTCATCTTTAACTGGTTCAATTGTTTCCCAAAAAGCATTTTTTTATATTTATGAAAGGAAATTTAGGCCTATAAAAAGAGAGCTTGAAGTTAAAAATCTGCGCATTAATCTTTCATATTTGATGAAAGATGGGAAGTTATATACTTCACCTTTAACATTTGAAAGCTTCTCAGAATATTCTGAGATATTTTATCATTTGAAATCACGTGATGATACCAGAGAAACAAAAATATCAGAAGATGCTAGTAGTGTATTGGGGCAAGTTCATGAAGTAGGGCAGCTTACTAGAGGGTGTATTTTAAATAGAGTTATCAGTCTTTCAAAAACAACAACCTTTTTTTCTGAAACAAACTAAGAATATTTATGATGAGCCAAAGATAGGGTAATAGCATTTATAGCTTTGGGGCTGCTATTACTCTCCCATGCAACTCATCATAAATATTTTTGGTTTGTAGTAGCACTTAAGATATTTTCAGTAGTACTATAAGTTGCAATTTTCAATTATAAAATCAATGAATTATTTTTTAAAAAATCACCCAAGCCCAAGATCAATTAAATATTTGGGATTGATTGTATTTTACTCTTTCTGAATAATTTGAATATGAATAATGTGATTAAGTTATAAAATAACCAATCTGGCGCCTAGGCATAACAAGAAAAATAATGTCCCATATGTTCAAACAGGTTATTGCTTATCATAAATTGTGCTATTAATGCTATTTTGATATGACCTGCAAATTGTGATACTTGCAAAGACCTAGTTGGATCCACTTTTATATTTCAACAGTTGCCCCTTTTCATAAATGAGCTGACTGTAATGTCCACACATTCTGAATCATATCACCTTATCTATTCTGATTCTGGTACAATTTCAAGCCCAACCAGCCTTTTTGTCTATCTAGTGAATGATTTCCTCTTCCGGTCTACTATATAAGTAGAATTCTCACTCTAAATAAAGACAAGTTTATCCATGTTTGTGTTGGCTTTTATAATCTTCAAGCTTTCTCTTTTCTTTTCTCTAAAAGGGAAATCACTTTAATCTTTCCAAAAAAATCAAGGTATGTACCCTTAAGTTTGCCCCCAAGGCTAGCTACAAACCTCAAACCTTTTATAATAAAGGTTTCCCGCTGTGCCTCTTGGGTGTCATCCCCAAGAGCCAAACACAACATTGCTAGATACCCTATACAGCTGACTCAACATCTACAATTGCTCTCATCCAAGAAAAATTTTTCTCGAGCATCAGTATCAAAAGCACTCATAGAAGTACCTTCAAATAGGATCTGTATTAGACTCTTGGTAGGATTAACCCTTGGCCTTCAAAGGGGCTTTTTAACAGTAGTACCAGCCAGAATAGATAACTTTTAGTGCTACTTTTAGATATAAGAAGACTACCAAACTTATAACAAGCTTCTCTTTCACTTCTGATCTTCAAAAGTTACAGAGTTGACTTCAATAAGGCTTTGGCCCAAAGCAAGCTTTATTTGATCAGATTTAATTTTTGCAACCCAGCCACCAAAGCCATTATATGACCCATGCTTAAAATTGGCACCAGATAGTAATGAAATTCCTAATAATGAGCTAATATGGTTTACCAGCCACATCAGTGCCTCAATGATGTGATCAACTTCACTCTGAAAGCTACATTCTCAACTACATGATACCTTTTATCTAAAAAAATCAATACAGCCTTATCCATCCTCCTTTGATAACCCTGCTTATACAGAACAGCTATAGTGAGGTTAACCAAACTAGGATGCCAACTTTCAATGCAATTGGCTCCAAAGAATCATATTCCTTATCCATAAATAGTATAGCAGTAGTTGTCTTGAAAACCCACAAATTGAACCCCAGCCCTCAGGAAATGCCTTGTGTCAACCAGGGTAGACAGGAGCCCGCCAGACTGCCAGTTGGGCCAAGCCCTGGGCCGCAAGAGATGTCTTGCCCCAACCAGGAAGAACATGAACCCACTAGCCTTTCAAGTATTGAGACTGAAAGTTCAATATCAACATTAGAAACCCCAGAATCAACCCCCGACCCTCCAAAGGCAAGTTGAGTCACCCAGGATGGACAGGGACCCACCAACTCATTGAGCCGCAAACCAGAGTTGTTGAATTACTCTGAGACCTACCAAATTCTTAAGGATGATTCCCCAAATGGTCACCAGATTGCTGTCAACCTTGTGCCACCAAAGATCCAGACCTACACAGAAGTTGTAGATTGCCTAAAGGAGGTTAAAACAAGCCCTACTGCTAGCCTTGTTAATGATCACCAGCTACTGCCAGCTTCCAGTCCAGAATGGGTAATGTAATTGGCTTACTAAGGTGATATGGTGAATAGTAGCAGCAGAACAAAGCATCATCACTTCTGTTCATCAGAGCAAGCAAAACTAGGATTTACCACCCTTGAAACCAGAAGCCAAGGTCCATGACCTGCCAGTAAACTGTCCACAGGCCTGAAGTCCGCAAAAAGCAAAAAAGCAAAACCACATGGTATAAGAACCTCAGTGGTATGGGGAAGACCCTATTGTCATTTTCAACAATAAAGTTTTATGAGTCTTTGGTTCAAACAAATCTTACCTTATCTAGTCTTAGTGATCTTTCATCTCAACTCCAGCCAAGTAGACAACCAGGCAACCACCACCTCTAGAGACCAACCTACCAACCCTTCTCAGGCACTATACCGCCCCCTGGAGCACTCTTTGGACCTGTGCATTTTACTGAATACCCTCCAAACCCTGCCTATGAGGAGTTCAACTTGGAAACCATCCTCATTGCTGATCCCTTGGCAAGGAATAGAGAGACCAAATACATAGGACATGAAGGAAAGAGGATCAAGGCGCCGCCCTTATTGTTCAAAGACAAGTACAATTATCTGCCTGCCTACTTTGTCCCTATGACTCCCCTCCTTAACTCTGCAACCTGACCCCCCAATAGAACCCACCACTGCCACTGAGATCACGTCCACTCAACTGTTTAGAGTACTCTACATTACTTTTCCAGGATTGGTGCACTCTATGGTGCCCAAATCCAGGCCCTGGTCTTTACTTGGGTGATCTTTATCCTATATTATCAAGTTAGCACCCATCCTATGGTGGGCATTACCCACTGGCCTGGTGGTACCCCACCCTGAGCCACCTAATAACTCCCCCTATGTCTGGCTTACTGACAGTAGCTTTTATAGCTGTGAATATACATAAAAAATCTCGCCTAAAACAATTTATTAAACCAGGAAACAAAAATAAGGTGGTATCAAATCAACTGTCTATTGATATAAATCTGACCTCTTCCAATTTTGTTTTTGACGGAGGTAATATTTTATTTGGAAGTATTTTCACATACACTCACCGCTTTTAAAGATATCCTGTCATGAAAGTTGATAAAATTTGGACCTGTTACAGCTGTGATAGGAACAACAGCTACTGTCATACTGGATATGCCTTTGGAAACAGAGGGAGGACAGTTATGTGTCATGTTTGTCATGGTAGAGTCTCTTTAAAGCTCAGAAGTGATGACAGAATGAGGATAAACCCCAAATGCTGAGAGCATTGGTAATCAAAACCAATCTAAAAGATGAAATTCTAACATGATAAGCTTCAAGCAAAGGCAGTGAAAGTGTACAGCCAAAGAAAACAAAGAGAAATAAGAAAATGAGAGCCTATTAAATTGTGATAGGATTTTTTAAAATATATGATTTCACAGACATGGGCTTCAAGTTCCTCAATTTTGTCTGCATGGGTCACAGAGAGCAGCTCAGAGATTTCAGACTGCACAAAATCAATGACACATATTTCAAGGAAGCAGATATAAACATAAACAAAATATAGCTTCATTTCCATATAAAAAAATAAAACCTCAAAAATCTCTATTTAAATCACTATATATTATTTATTGAGCTATTTTTATAATTCTTAGCCTAAGTTTTGGCTATTATGGATATGATATTTAACATATACATGTATAGGTCCAATTTTTGTCACCAAGCCTCCATAAGTGAGGAAAAATTGAGTTCCACATAATTTGAATTCTGGGCCAAAAAACCCAAAATTCCCTGGGTTATGGTGTTTGGAGCTTTAGAGGCCTTGTTTGAAGAGTCCAAAGAGGTTTTAACATGTTTGGTCATCCCTGTTTACTATCAATAGCTTGGTTTAAACCAGCTAGCCTCTTTAGAGACTATTTCTGAATTCTGAATTCTGAAGCTTTTATTTTTTAGGGCAAACAATTCTGGTCAATATTGTGTTGAAATATCCAATTCTGGTAATTCAAATATGACTTTAGTGTAATTATCATCATTACTGTTGTAACATCTTTGATTACTCCCTCTTGGGAAATTAATTCACCAAGTGATTCTCCAACTATCATTAAGTTGGTGGCACTCTTATAAAATGTTCATCTATTATGGGGATCAAACCTTTTGAGTTCTAAGCAGAACATTACTTGGACAGGCCTCATGACTGCCATGACGTACATGGACAATATGTGGCTTCTAATGATACTATATAATACTCTAAACTCATATCAAATAAATTATCATTCTCTTCTTAATTTTCTCCTTTATCTTGTTTATTATACTTCTCAGAACTATAAACTCAACATTAACAACTTGCCTTACTTCCAGAATGCCTTCCAGAAACCCTCCTTTACATTTGGAAATACATTGATCTATTTTATGTTTTACAACTGCTTTATAAGGCTACCAACTAATGTTCAATAAAATTATCCTTTTTCTCTATTTTTTACTTTCCCAAAGCATCACCTTGTCACTGATAGCAGCTTACAGGGCATTCTACTATACCATGTCAATAGGAAAATATCACACTCCCCTCCCCACAAACCACTAAGCAGTGTTAGCCAACTTAAACCATATATCCAACACTGAAGACTGAAAACAGCTTGTTATACCTTTCATCATAAACACAGATATCCCTACAGGATAAACAATATATACCAACTATATCATGCCTCATGGCATGGTGTGTGCCTTAAGCCACACAACCACCCTCCTGGGTATGTTTGCCTCACAAGTGAAAACCAACAATGGCCAGAATGGCCCCATCAACACAAACTACCTAGGAATTGAAAACTTTTCATTAAAAAAGGTGAATTTAACCAACTGGCTGCAACATACAACAGCCAAACTCTGCAAAAATAAAATTCCCCAGAAAAGATGGGTACAAGAAGCTGCTGCCAATTGGTTTTCAACCTGGGTGGACAACAGGCCTAAAAACCAATTAAACAACTGAGGAAGTTTCAAAGGAGACCTCTCTAATACATTCAAGGTAGTGAAAACACTCCAAGAGATTAGAATACAACCAAGTGATCTCTCCCACAAAATCACTATTGCAGCATATTTAAAAGAATTTGATGATATCTGCCACAAGATTATCAACCCAGCACATGCTGATAATGTGCACACAAGAGCCTTATTCTTGAAAAGAATGAAAACTTCAGTTGCCAATATCATACACCCAGAGGAAAATATCTCTATGCCTGCCCTTATTGCAGAGGCCAAGCATGCACAAAAGTGTGCAAACATGGAATATGTAGCTCACAACCATACACATACAAATGGTTCCAACAACACTAAAAAGCGCTCAAACAGCAATGGTAACTCAAACAACAACCAAAATAAACGCCAAAACAATGGTTGTCCCAGAGCCAAAGACTTTACTCCAACCAATACCACTCTTGTGAACAACATTCAAAATGCTGAACTTTGCAATTATGATCCCTCAATTTCTGACATTGAACTCTTTGAGGACAAATTACGAGGGAAAAGAACAGAGTAGCCAGTAATACATGCTACTGTAATCCCCCAATCAAACAAGAAGTTGAATAATATTTATCATAATTGTGACCGTACAACAGTCACTGTTAATTATTTAGTCAAATAAATACTCCAAGATATCAAGTTGCTCTGTTTTTGCTGTTTTTTATGTAGATAGGTTTGGTTGAAATTCTTAAGATAAAGATTCCTGAGAGCTTAGTATCTATATTAAATAAAAGAACAGAAGGCAAGATTGGCCAAATCAATCTTGGAGACTAGGCATCTCAAAAATAATTTAATTAACCAGGAAGATTAATTAATATATATATGGGAATATAATTAATGAGTATTTAATTATATTGGTTAATTGCCTTGACTGTATCAAGAAGTTTGGTTAAGGTTAATCAAAAGTAAACCCACAAATTTTGGGTTAAAAGCGCCGCATTGGCAAATTAATTAGGTTAGAAGCGCCACCTAGTGAATTTTCAGGCGCTGGGGCGCTGCCTGGGAAAATTGCTGGGCGCCACAGTGGCGCCTGGTTCAAGTTTCAAAGCATTTTAATGGGTTTTAACGTAAAAAATCATTATATGCAAAGATAACTAAATAAAGGCAATGCTGTCTAGGAGTTTAGGTTTGATCAGCTGGTTCTCAGTTGGAACGTTGATAGCTGGGTTTTGGAATGTGTGTATTCCACAGGGTTTTGGCGCCAGGAGCTGAGGAAGCTCCATGAAAATTTTTACATTGGGATGAATGGTGTCAGGTGAATCTTTCTCATTGTAGGTTGGTTCTCATAGATTGAGAAATATTGGTGATCTTTTAGGTAAAGATCTAGGTTTGAATGACTCAAATGTCATAGACCACATGATGAATCATAGGTTGATTCAGGAATTGGAGGGGTTTTCAGCCAAATATGCCCTAAATGGTATATAAGAAAAAACAGCTAATTTTAAATAAAGATATATTGTCAATTTTAATGCTTTTCCCTCAACTTCTTTTTAATTGTTATGTCTTCTTTATTACTATTTGAAAAAGAAAAATTTGGAGTGCTTTGTGTCAAGGCTGCTGCTGCAAGAAAGGAAGTTCCTACCAGCTTGCTTGAGGAGGCTTGTGCAAGTCTGTAGGTCTCTAAGATTGCACCTGAGGAATCTTTGGTAGAAGTGAAAGCGGCTTTTGAAGAACTAAACTTCAACTATTTTGCCAGAGAAGGAACCCCAGCACAAGGAAATTGAGTTTATGCATGGGACTCCTGGAACTTGCTATTAGGGTTCAATGAAATTTTGCAACAAGTAAAGGACAGAGCAATTTTTAAGTTGAGGCGTTAAGAAACAGAGAGGAAAAGAGTGTCAAAATTATGGCTCATTGGAGAGATGACAATAAAGCATTGTCTCACAAAATTGCCTCCCTGGAGGCAAAGCAAATCAAAGCTTTGTCACAGGAAGGTACTGGTAACAAGAGTCAAGGGAAAGATAACAGTAATTTTGACTGTTTAGAACTGGACCTGTCACAGAGCCAGGCACAGGGGCCAAAAAAACCCATGGTGAAAGGAGTCCAGTCTATGCTTGCCATAATGTCACCGCTATCTGGAATCCAAAGGAAGGAAACACTTTCCTGGAGGGTTTTCTTATTCAAGCCTCTGGTCTGGAGGATTCAGAGAAAAATCATTGGTTGGAAGTCCTTGCAGGTCCTGCCTGCTTTAGGTGGTTCAAGAGACGTAAAGGCAACAATTGGACCACATTGTTAGAGGAATTTTGAGCCAGTTACACGGTAACCCTCAGACCTAGTGATGCTCTGCAGAAAGCCCAAGACATCATTCAAACTGGCCATGAAACTGTGTCAATGTATCTTTCACAAATGGAAGAGTTCCTAGCTTTTGTGGATATGGAACGCAATCAGGATCTGGTGGAGGATGCTTTCTTCACTGGAATATGGCTTGGGTTGAGAACTCAGGCTTCTATGCTGCGTTGTGAGAAGTTGTCATGGTCAAAACTCATTCAAAAGGTCATTCAGATGGAATGATATCTTGGTGTTCCTCCACACAGTGCTCTGCGCTCAAGAGTAGGAGCTCATGTGGCTGCAGGGGAAGGGTCTTCTGAGAGAGCCAGACGTCCTAGAAGTCCCTCATATAAGGATCACATGTCTAGATTTAAACAGGCGTGTAAGTTTCCCATGGCAAAGGGATGCTGGATCTGCGGAAAAGATGGCCATTTTTCTGGGAAATGTCCTGATTGTGCAGAATTTGACAAGAAATATCCAGACCTGATGTTTAAGGATTCTGGAAAAGGAAGGTGATCTTAGTTGTCTCCCAACCTGAGCTCAGTAATTTGGAGAATAATAATGGGATAATGAGACTTGAATCTGGTAAGGCTTTGAAGGAGTATGGGAAAAGCGCCAGTAAACCAGTGGAGCCACCTGTACAGGAAATTGATGTCTCTTGTCCAACTCTGCCTGAGGGAATTCCAGATGCCTCTCCAGATGAGTGGATATTGGATGTGCGCTTGGGTGTGAAGGAAGACGGGAAAATTACTTGGTAGCCTGTGCAGGTCCAGTTGAGCGTGGATTGGCTCAAAAAGTGGAATGACGTAAGAAGGTGGCCCAGAGCATGCCAGCATACCAGCATGATTTATTGCAAAGCCTTTTGTGTGGGCATTTCAAGGGGTTATTCTTCTAGATATTTCACTTAATAGTATCCCAGAAAAGGCATTATACAATCCAGGTTGTGCTGGGGTAGCAGTATCAAAGAACTTTGTCTGTAAACACAGGATGGTCCCATCAAGATTGGTCATGCTGACTTTATCTTCTGCTGATGGGGTTACCACTATTGAAAAAGATGTGTTTGATGAGGTGGTAATAAAATGGAAAAATACCATGGTCAAGACTTCCACTGTAGTTTTACCAGGAGCAGGATTTGATGTTCTGCTTGGTATGACTTGGATTGTTGAGGCCAAGGTGAGCCTGGACGCCGTCAAGAATGTCTTGGTCCATGAAGGAGTTGAGTACGCTTATCAACAACTGACAATTCCTCCAGCTTCAGAAGATGTTCAGTCAGTGGTCATCTACGCCAAGGAACATTGCTCAATTCCATCAAAGGGAATTGCCTGGCTGAAGCCAGTAGTTTTCAATTGTGGAACACAGGGAGAACAAATTATCCCAGAGTTACCTTGTCATATATCTTCAAATGCGGCAATATTTGAGAATGTGTTAAATGGCAAACTTCTCAAATCCTGGAAGTTGTTTAATACTTGCACAGTTACTGTGGATATTCAACAAGGTCAGTGTATTTGAGTTTGGATGCCTGTAGTTGGAGAAGTCATAAAAAATAAATCTATTGTCTCTTATGTTTGTGTGCCCTTCAACAATTTAACCCGCATACTATGTCCAAGTGAAGCACCAGGTACCTCATTGTATACTCTGGTGTGGAAATGGAGTAGTTGTTTCTTGTTGGAAAAATATGATGTGGGGAGAACTGGTTCACCCTATGTCATAAAAACGTTGACTGGGAAGCCGTAAAAAGGATATATACCCTGGTGTAGTCCTGCTGCAGAGTGACAATTAGAGAAGAGGTGAAGAAAATGCAAAGGGCCAACCTGATTGAGGAAATCATCAGTCCTTACTCTGCTCCAATGGTTTGTGTCCCAAAGCCAGATGGGAATATACACATTTGTATTTATTTCCAACTGGTGAATAAGGATATTGTAAAAATGCCTACCCAATGCACAGGATTGAAGACCAGCTGGAAACCATGGCTGGATCTTCCTGGTTCACCACTTTGGATCTGACTAAGGGTTATCACCAATTGTTAATTGATGAGAAGTATAAGGAGGTTACAGAATTCTCTACACCTGACAGTCTGTATCAATGGAAAGTTTTGCCATTGGGAATGAAGACAGCAGGTGCTGTGTTTCAGTGTGTAATGGACCAGATTATGACAGGACTACAGTCTAGATGTGTTTTGGTATATATAGACAACATTACTGTATATAGTCCTTCCTGGGAACAACATCTAGAGGATATTGATCAAGTGTTTTGCTGGATTGAGAAAACAAGATTGAAGATTAGTGTATCTATGACTAAGCTTGCCTGTCAAGAGATCAAAATTTTAGGGCATGTTGTGAATTCTCAAGGGATTAAACCAAGTCCTGAGAGAGTTACTCTGTTGTTAAGTATGAGGATGTTGCAGTCAGTCCAAGAGGTTTGGGGCTTTATGGGGTCAGTGAATTTCTACCAGAGATTCATACCTAATTGCTCCGCAATTGGAGAGCCATTGTTTGAGTTAACAAGGAAGAACACACAATTTGTTTGGGGACAAGAGCAAGAGTCAAGCTTCTTAGAGCTAAAGAAGAAACTCTCTGAGGCCCCCATATTAAGATTTCCTAATTGGTCAAAGTTGTTCTACATTGAGACAGATGCAAGTTCAACTGGTCTTGGTGCCGTTCTTACTCAAAAAGGAGAGTCAAAGTTATCCCAAAATCCCGTTGTGTATGGTTCTAAGACTTTGGGGACCACTCAAAGGAAATACTTGGCTACTGAACGTGAAGGATTGGCAATATTATGGGCGGTGGAACTCTTAGGACGTATATCCTAGGAATGCTGTTTATTATTGTCACTGACCACACAGCATTGAGAGCAATTTGAACTAAGAAAGACTTACAAGGCCAAATGCAATTGTATGCAGAGAAGCTCTCTGGATATGATTATGATATCATCTAATTTTCAGGGTTGGAAAATCAGGTTCCTGACTTATTGTCCCAAGTGCTGTTGACCTGTGGAGAAATTGAGATGCAAGAAGCCCAGGAAGCTCTATCAAGGAATAGGATTTATGTAGAAAAACCCAAGAGTCTACAAGTGGTCAGAGATCTCCATTTGCAATGGGGAGGTCACCTCCAATATAAGAAGTTATGGCAGGCAGTGAAAGCTTGGTACTGGTGGTCAGAGATGAGAGCTACAGTCCTTCAGATTTTTCAAGAATGTGATATTTGCTCTAAATTCTCAGCGGCAAAATCCAAGGTGCAGCTCAAATCAGTGATGTCACATGATCTTTTTGAGCTGGCCTCAATGGGTACAGGTCATATTACATTAAAAAGTGGTCTGAAAGAATACTTTGTGGTGGCCCTTGATTCTTTTACAAAATGGGTAGAAGTTTAAGCACTGACTAAAGAAACAAGTGTTGCAATTGCTAAGTTTCTCCAGGAAGAAATAATAGCACAGCATGAATGTCCTGAGAAAGCTCTCACCAATAACGGACTGACTTAAGTAGGACCAGCGTTGACTAAGGAATTCTTGAAATGGGGCATTTATAAGATAAATCTCAGCTCTATATCATCCCAAGACAAACAGTTTAGCCAAAAGAACCATTGGAACCCTGAAGCGCATTATGGAGAAGTTGGCTGACGGAGCCACAACCCATTGGAAAGATCACCTGGCAATGAGTGTCATGGTATACCATACAATGCCCTATGATGCTACTGGGTTTTCTCTGTTTTGGATGTTGTATGGCCAGGAAACTACAACAAGCACTGAGGTTGGTCAATGGGAGTTTGTGGAAAAGAGTTCCTATGAAGCTGCCATAGAATAACATGAAGTCAAGATGCAGAAGTTATTTGCAGAGGCAAGGAGTAAGGGAGAGCAGGTTTGAGAGAGATGTGCTGCCAAGTGGAACTCAAAGCCTGGAGTACTTCCCTGTGATCATTTCCAGGTTGAAGATCTGGTGTGGTTTGATCAAAGGCACCAAGAGAAACACCCCAGAAGAGGTCTTCAGTGATGGGTGGGTCCTATGAAGATTATCCTGGTTAGTCCAGGGCCAAACTACCTAGTTTGAGGAGTTGGAGCTGCCTTAGGAGAAGAATGGTCCTGTATTCATCCTCAATTCCTTAAGCTGTTCCGTGAGGAATTAGAGCGAATAAAGGTCCAGGAGGATGAGGTCAATACCCCCAAAGAGAAGGAAGGGGCCTTCTGACCATATGACAGTCACTGTCAAGTATTTAGCCAAATAAATCCCCTGAAATCAAAGTTATTCTGTTTTTGCTGTTTATTTCATGTAGATAGGTTTGACTGGAATTCTTCAGTTGGAGATTCCCAGAAACTTGGTATCTATATTCAACAAAAAATAGATTATGGGTGGTTAGCCAGGTGAGGATAGTTAGTAAAATTGAGGCAATATTGGCCAAAGCAATCTTGGGGACTAGGCGTCTCAAAACAGGGTTTATTTATTTGGGAAGGTTAATTAATAAATTCATGGAAATATAATTAATGAGGATTTAACTATATTGGTTAATTGACTTGACTTTATCAAGAAGTTTGGTTAAGGTTAATCAAAAGTAAACCCACTAATTTTGGTTTAAAAGTGCTGCTTTGGCAAATTCATTAGGTCAGAAGCGCTGCCACACCACCTAGTGAATTTTTCAGGTGCTGGGGCGCCGCCTGGGAAAATTGCTGCGCGCCACAGTGGCACCTGGTTTGAGTTTCAAAGCATTTTCATGGGTTTTAAGGCAAAAAACCATTAAATGTAAAGATAAATAAATAAAGACAAGGATGCCTAGGAATTCAGATTTGATCAGCTGGTTCCCAGTTGGAACATCAATAGCTGAGTTTTGGGATGTGTAATCCACAGGGTTTTGGCAACAGGAGCTGGGGAAGCTCCATGCTGAATTGGTACATTGGGATGAATGTAGTCAGGTGACTTCTTCCCATTGTAGGTTGGTTCTCATAGGTTGAGAAATATTGGTGATTTTTTAGGTAAAGATCTAGTTTTGGATGAATCAAATTTCATAGACCACATGATATGAATCATAGGTCAATTCAGGAACTGGAGGGGCTCTCAGCCAAATATGCTCCAAATGGTATATAAGCAAAAACTTCTAATTTTAAATAAAGATATATTGTAAATTTTGAAGCTTTCCCCTCAACTTATTTTTTACTTATCATGTCTTCTTTATTAATATTTGAAAGAGCAAAATTTGGAGTGATTTGTGTCAAGGCCACTGCTGCAAGAAATGAAGTTCCTACCAGCTTTCTTGAGGAGGCTTGGGCAAGTCTGGAGGTCTCTAAGATTGCACCTGAGGAATCTTTGGTAGAAGTGAAAGCGGCTTTTGAAGAACTATACTCCAACTATTTTTCCAGAGAAGGAACCCCAGCACAAGGAATCAAGTTTATGCATGGGACTCCTGGAACTTGCTATTAGGGTTTGATGAAATTTTGCAACAAGTAAAGGACAGAGTCAATTTTTAAGTTGAGGCGTTAAGAAACAGAGAGGAAAAGAGTGTCAAAATTATGGCTTGTTGGAGAGATGATAATAAATAATTGTCTCACAAAATTGCCTCCCTGGAGGCAAAGCAAATCAAAGCTTTGTCACAGGAAGGTACCGGTAACAAGAGTCAAGGGAAAGATAACGGTAAGTTTGACTGGTTAGACCTGGATCCATCACAATAATGCAGCCTCACACATCCTATAAACCCTCATTTCATTGTTTTTATGATTGCAAGCATAAAAACAAAATCCCAAATTCTAGTTTATCCATGCACTTTTTGTTCTAAACCCACAAGATCATTTTTGACTCTGGAGCACAGCACTCCATTATCAAAAAGTATTTTGTAATAACCTACAGACTCCCTATATTTGAATCAATTTAGAATATTAAAAATGGTAGAAAACACTATAATACTCCTTGATGAAGAAACTAAACCCTTCAAGATGAACTTTCAAGGTGTACAAACAACCATTAAAGGCCTAGTAATCAAAATAATAAACTATGAAATGGTAGCAGGAATGGTCTGGTTTGCAAGGGTAAACCCCTGTATATGCTGGAAAACTAAAACCGTTATAATAAACTGTAATGAATTTAACTTTAACATCTTAAAGGAACCAAATGATCTCATACTAAGATTCACTATATTTGTAAAAGTCATAAACAAAGATGACTCTAAAGAAATAATAAGAAATAGTACTCTCCACATAATGAGATACAAACAAAATAACACTTATAACAATATTTCAGTAAATTAAAACTCATCCAAGCTAAAAAAATTCTTTTTGAATATAAAAACATATTCTATTAAACATTCTCAGACTTAATTAATAAAGGGAAGTCAAACACTCAATTGACCTCCACAAGGTCATTCCCAAAGAAGTCCCTCTCTACAGAATTTTTTCATCAGAAATGAAAGCCCTCAAGGAATATGTTGATGAAAACCTTGAAAAAGGCTTCATACAACCATCAGACTCCCCACATAGAGCTGTCATATTATTTTTCAAAAAGAAAGAAGGCACCCTACAACTTGTAACTGATTACCAAGCACTAAATGCAAGCACTGTAAAGAACAGATACCCTCTACCCCTAATTTAAGGCCTCTTTGCCCGCCTATCAAGAACAAAAATATTTCCAGAATTGATGTCATATCTGGGTGAAGTAGTTTTATAACCTATTGAGATAAACAAAATCAAATAAGTTTAAAAAATAATAGAAGATAATCCAAATCTATTTTAAATTTATATAAATTCCTTAATTTTCAATTTTTTAAAGCTGGGTTGATTTTTTACTCAACATTTATAAAACTACTATACAACCAAGTAGAGGTCAAAGAAAAATATATTCCAAAGGAAGCATTCTGCACCCATTTTGAGTCTTTTGAATGTAAATTTATGAGCTTCAGCATGACCTTTATTTCACAGCTTAGCCCCATGTTTTGGAATCTAAGCACTAATAAAGCAATAAAAACACACAATAGTCTAAGTTTTCTATAATCTTTTATTAGAGGTAAGAAAGGTATGCAACAAACAATAAGAAGATCCTGGACCAAGGTAGTCCAAGGCCAGAAGCTTTCTGTCAAGGACCAACTGTCAAATTTGCAAGAAACACAAAGAAGGGACCATTTGTACCATCTGGAGGATGGTTTAAGTTTTTGACTTCAGAATAATGGTTTCAGGATATCACCAGAGCCCTCCTCAAGTTCCCTGTCTTTCATGAGATCAGAGTTAGCTTTAGAAGAGACCTCAACAAGCTCCAGGAGGCTGCCAAGGCAATAACCACAGTTTATTCAAGGGTGTGTCACTGCAGCAAAGCCATTCAATGAATTCTTTGACTTGAGCTTCCTCTCTAAGGAGGACACTGGCTAAGTGGTGGAGGAGATTTTCACTCTTAAGATCACTGATACCAAGGAAAAGAAAGACCATATTACCCTGTCTGCTACCTGCATATATTTCAATCAGGACACTACCCTGTTCATGTCCTTTAAGGATCTCTCTCTAGACATACTTAGAAAAGAAATGAAGAACTAAATCAAGAAGGGGTTGAAAAACTATGGGGAAATTTTGCAGTTTGAATTTCTCAAGAGCCCTTATATGAGCCACCTGAGCAAAGTCAAAGCCATGGCTAGGATCAAACCCCTAGATGGTAACAATATTACAGCCATTCTCAGAAGAAAAACAATAATCAGGAAGAATGGCAGGCCAATCAGCAAGATCAATATTTTTCCTGAACAAAGCCCTCCTATCTGCCCTTGTGCTCTACCATGGGCAACTGGGAAGTGCTACAATCTTCCACTGTAGAAGGAGTCTTTTCTGCAGAGAAAGACGCTCATAAGAAGCCCACTAGATCTGAGGTAACAGGTACCTAAATCAACACTCTTAAATCTCTCTCCTGGGGATCATTGAATGAGTATCAAATGTTGGTTCTAATCACAAGCCACCAGAAAAAACCCAGACTAAGTCTAAGCAGTCCCAGAAGCAGTCAATGGAGCAACAGGACATTGAAAAAATGGAGTCACAGGATGCACCTGCAACCTCTCAAGCCTCAGAACAAGAAAATTGGACACCCAGCCCCAGACTCCATTGGCTGAATTATCCACTAATGATGCAGCAAAAATTCAGCAACAGAAACAATGTGAGACCTCAACCAATCAGGAGAAGAGCCAAATACAAGCTCCTTTACAAGAAGAGCCCAATATATTAAGACACAATATCTAATATAAACTAGCAGCCATTAACAAGCAATAAAATTATACAAGGAAAGAGCCTAAATTGGCAAATGCTCCCAAAAAAAAGTTCTAATATCACTACTGAAACTGGTGGGCCCTCAAAAGAGGGCCCACTAGGGCATAGTAAATACTGGAACCTCAATCAGTTAGGGGTCCTCAACATTAAGGGATTCTTCAGCTCACAATCACAGGCAAAGAAAAGAAAGATCCTGATCTCCCTCAAAGATGATCTAATTGGCCTCACTGAGCTCAACTGCAGCTCTGAAAATGAGCCCAAATTCAAGAGGCTAAGGATATCCCACATAAACTTCTGGTCAAAGAAACAATGCATTTTAATCAGAAAAGATGCCCACATCACAGCAATTGATAGAAGAGAGCACCTGAAGGGGAAGATCATGATGGATGATATTGAATGAAATGAATCTAACTTCCCCTTTGAAGTGATGTATGGCCTAGTAGACGCCCAGGTAAAGCCCTATTCTTTAAACAGCTTAAAACTGTTGAAAATCCTAAAAAAACTATTTTTGTTGGTGAATTTAACTCTTAGAAACTTTCAGCAGATAAAGCCTCAAAAAAGCCCCTACCAGAACACTACATTCTCTTTAGTGAATGACAGCAGGATAACTTTCTTAAGACACAGAAGACTTTAAAGCAGGCTACTGGACTATAATAACCCATGTCAAACCAGAAAATCTCAAATAATCCTCTGCAAAACATCCCAAAATCTTTTTGAAGGGCCAGATCTGTAGCCATCTATAACACATATTTTCCCAAGCAATATTCTGGGGTTTGACCAAATATATATGCACAAAGTTTGGTATTTACACTCAATCATCACACAATAAACCCATACACTTCCTTTCAACAGAAATTGACCAAAAATGGATAGGTGGTAAAATTTTCTAATAAAAAAACAAATAATCAAGCCTTAGCCTAATACAGCAAGGGAACATTATCAATTTGAATATCAAATGGAACATTTGGAAAGAAACTTCAAGATTAATTCACATCAAAAACTTGCAGCACCATTGAATAAAAAATATTTTCAAACAACTTGAAGTAAATAAGCTTAGCCCTATTTCACTGCAATGGTCAACCATGTGAAACACAACAAAAAATAAATTGGCCAAAGCTGATTTTAATCAAACTAACATGGAAAGAACAATGGCTACTACTACCCTTAATATCAAAGGGGAGAAAACCACAGATGCTTTCATATCTAAATTTAAAGTTAAAAGAGCACAGATAGCTTTAAATAAAATAAGAATACGATAAAAAATAGTTAATGATAGCAAAATAATGCTAAAAAAGCAAAAAAATCTATAAAGTACTTTATACATCTTAAAACCCCCTTTCTCAGAGCTCCCTTGATGAATGGCTAAAAATCTTACCAGGTACACCTATAAAAAAAGCCCCAGCACATCCTATTACATTGGAAAAACAGGAGGAAGTGATAAGAACATTAACCAATGTCAAAGCGCCTGACTGTGATGGCTTGCCTTATGAGTTCTACAGAAATTAATTTGAAGCAATCCACCCAACACTTCTATAAGTATACAACACAGCAATGACTGAAGTAATTGCCATCCATGATGATGGACAGGGACTCACCATTATGATTCACAAGAAGAGAGCAAAGGGCAACCTGAAGATCCAGAGATAAATGAAACTTCTCAGCACAGACCAGAAAATCTTGAGCAAGGGTATAGTGAATAGACTTAACACCCTTACACCACTTTTTTACAGGAGAACCAACATAGTTTTATCCTTGGCAAGACAATTACCAGCAACGTGAACATGGTGGTTAATGTCCTCAGAGATACATCTCAGAAAGAAGTGGATGTTTTCTTAGATTAATAAAAGCATACAACAGGGTATCATGGAAGTGCTTGGACACATGTCTAGGGGTCCAATCCTTCTCTCCATTTATAAGAGCATGGATAAAATCTCTACTACAAGACTCTGCCATAAAGGTTGAAAAAGCTCATGTAGAAACTGAGATGATAACTATATCCAGAGGACTAAAACAAGGGGAACCTTTGAGCCCAATCCTGTACAACATAGAAATTAATCTGTAAATAAGACACATGAGTAAGAGCCTGAAGGGAATTTAGACCTATGATAAGGACCCACTGACTATCAATTCATTTGAAGACAGCTGAATAGTAGGCCTGTATTAAAATAAGATGTTAAGACTTTTTGCAATACTGCTATCTAAATAATCAGCCCTATACAAAGAAAAAGTCCATTCTAGTAAGTCCTAAGTAATAGTCTTATGTATACCAGGGTTCAGACTACTCCTTGGAATCAAACCCATCAATGAAGAGGTAAGATCACTAGGTAATTGGGTAAAGTTAAAAGTATTTGATACACACTTTGTTGCAACTGAACCAATGAGGATTCAGTATTTGGAATTGGAGAAGACAACAGTCCAATAGGAAAGGACAGAATAATAAGAATAAGGTATCATTTATTATAGAAAATTGTGATTAATATACTATATGGGGAAAGCCACAAGGCCATAAGGGGGTGGCACAGTGGGAAGTTCCATGTAAGGTTTGGAGCCAAGGAATATCTTGTGCAGAGACCAGCAGGTTAAATTGGTAGCGCTCCTAATTAGGATGAAGTACCTGCCATTTGATAATGCCACCAAATTAATCCATAACATTAGACACGTCAAGGGGCAACTCATTGAGCGCCCCCTGTGTATTGTAAGATAAATTAGCAGGAGAGGCTGGAAACTTGGTTGCAACACCCCCTTGCCCCCTGCTTGTTGTCAGACACCAAGACTGGAGTCTGCGGGAGGTCTGGGAAGGTCCGTACAAACAGCTTTTGTGTGGGGATGGCACAGCAGGGGCGCAAGGAATCATGGTAAAGCTTCTTGGTGTTTCCTTGGGAATCTTAAAGTTGATAAGTGTGGTTGTTGTAGACTGAAGCTATCTTGAAGGGTCCTAGGTGGTTGGGCTCCAACTTGGCAGAATTGGGATTGAGGGTGTAGACGGGATCACCTACAGTGTATCTAGCTTCAAGGTACTTTGTTCTTCCTGCAATCTGCTTGTGTTTGATTTCCCAGGCTTTGGCACGCCATTGGTCTAGGGAGGGAGTTGTTACCAGGGGAGGCTTATTGGGAACCTTGGACTGTAGTTTTCCCTGTTCAACCCCTGTCAGACTGTTGGGTGTCCCAAAGGCCAGGGTGCTAGGGCTGAACCCAGTGCCCCTGTTGATTTTTGCTTGCAGGATAAGTAGAGCGGTGGGCAGGTGTTTAGTCCATGCAGTGTTGGGGTACTCTTGTGAGAGCTTGGCAATCAATTGAACCAGTGAGCCAATTAACTGTTCCACGCGTCCATTAGCTTGAGGATGGTAGGGGGTTGTAACTATACGTTGGAGCGCGTTCTTGGCACAGTATGCCTTCATGACATGTCCAACAAGTTCAGGACTGCCATCTGTGATGAGACGTTTGGGTTGCCCAAAGCAAGACACAATCTTCTTGCCAATAAAGCGGGTGATGGTAGTGGCAGTGTGGTTGGTTGTTACCCAGGTCACTGACCAGCAAGTGAGGTAGTCAATGGCAGTGATAATATACTTCTTCCCCAGTCTGTCTTTGGGGAGTGGTCCCACAATGTTGAGGGCCCACTGCTCAAAGAGTTCCAAGGCCTTGATGGACAGGACAGACTTAGGTGCAGGTTTGGACGTGTTCTTTTTGCACAACACACACATTTAGAGGAGATCCAGGATGTCTTGATGCATGCGTGGCCACCAAACCTTCTGTTTCATGATCTTGAAGAGGTTACACCCTCTGATATGACCCAGGGTTTGGTGGCAGTGCAATATTGTGTCCCCTTGTTGCGTGGTGGGAATGTAAGGTGTCTTCTCACCTGTCTCTGCCTGGCGGCAGATGTTACCAGCATCAGTGATGAACTGACTTTTGTTGTCCTTCAGCTTGGAGATGGTGACCAAGTTGAGGCCCTTGTAGCAGGTTACCTCAGGGCAGAGGTAAAGCATGGGCCAGTCTGGATCCAAACCATTGTCCCCAGTGATGAACGCTACGTAGAGTTGCAAAAGAGCATCAGCTGTGACAAGTTCCTTTCCAGGTTTGTACTTGATGTGCAACCAGTAGGGGGGAAAGGCGCTCAACTCATCCTGCTTAGCAGCGTGTCAAGTGGGACTGCATGTTGAAGTACTGGAGTGACTTGTGGTCTGTCAGAACGCGGGGTGGGAAGGTAGCTCCTTCCAGGTAACAGTGCCACTTCTCAATGAAGTGTATAATGGCTACCAATTTTATATAATGGATGGGGTAGCATTGCTTCAAGTCAGTGAGCTTCCTGGACTCATATGCCACAGGGAGGAAGACATCATCATCAGTTTCCACCCTTAGCACTCCCCCTATGGCCTTGTTGGAGGCATCAGTCTTGAGTTTATACTGTCAGTTTCAATTGGGGAACTGCAGTACTGGTGCTGTTATGAGCCTTTGCTTCAACGTCTCAAAGGCTCAATCTCTGAAAGGGGTCCAATGGAAGCGTTGTTTGGTATTGAGGAGCTCAGTGAGAGGTGCAATTAGCTCCCCACAATTGGGAATGAACTTGCGTACATAGGCAACCATGCCTAGGAATGTCTGCACCTGGCCCACATCAGTGGGGGGCAGCATGCTGGTGATTGCCTTGATTTTGGCAGGGTTGGGATTTATCCCTTGGGCAGAGATGGTGTGCCCAAGGAATAGCAACTCCAACTTGAGGAACTCAGATTTGGAGGGTTTAGCTTTTAGCTGATTTTTCTGAAGGGTGTCAAGGACAGCACAGAGGTGTTGGAGGTGAATGGTTTGATCTTGACTGAAGATAATAATGTTGTCAATGTACACCACCACACACTTTCCAATCAGTTCCTTGAAGGCTTTGTTCATCAACAAAGAGAAGGTGAAGGGAGTGTTGGTCATTCCAAAGTTCATGACATAACACTCAAACAACCCGTAGCGCATGCGGAAGGCAGTTTTTGCCTCATCTCCTGGTGCAATGCAGACCTGGTTGTACCCTGCAGTGAGATCAATCTTGCTAAAGACCTTTGCACCTGCAAGTGTATCAAATAGATTGTCAATCAGCGGCAGGGGATACTTGTTCTTAACTGTCACTTCATTTAGAGTGCAGTAGTCTGTGACCAGGCAAAGGGACCTGTCCTTCTTGGCTACAAAGAAGACAGCCGCTCTGTATGGAGAGAGCAAGGGGAAAATGAAGCCCTTATCAAGTGCGTCCACAAGGTGCTGGCAGAGGGTCTCATCTTCCTTTGGTGTAAGACAATATAATGGTCGTGCTTTAGGTAACAATCCTTGGAGTTGCACAGCATGCTGGATCTCTCAGGGAGGAGGTAGTTGTTCAAGTGTCTCACTGAACACGTCCTTGTACTCCTCAAGGAGTGCAGCAAGCGCTGGTGGTGATGAAGAGATCAAGGGAGGGACCGCAGATGGTTCAGCGCAGATAACTTTGACTGAACATTGGTTGAAGTCTAGTTTCCCCCCTTGAAGTTGTACAAGCCTGTCTCTGTTATCCTAACAAACAAAGTATTATGTAGTAACTTGCTCATTTCCACAGGGTAGATCTGAAATCCCACCCCATTTCTGTTGAGGGTGATGACAGAGGTATCCCAGTTAATGTAGGGACGGCTGTGCCAAAGCCAGTCAAGACCAGCAATTCTGTTGTGGCTGAGCCCTGCCATGATTGGCCCAGAGAGCTTAACCGGGACGTTCCCCATTCTCACAGAGAAGGGTAATGTCTTGTGGGTGATGACAACTCTGCAGGAGTCAGCCACTTGTACTGCTTTGAACCTGCTGGGTACTTGGTCTAATTGTTGAGAGTTGGCAAACAACTGGTTCACCATAGTATGATTGGCCCTAGTATCTACCAGTAATTTGTGGGTGTTCTCACAGAAACAGAAGGGATAGGAAAAGTGTGTTACTTTATTTGAGGAGTGACTTGCTTGCAATACGAGGTTGTCACTGTGAACTTGGAAGACGTCTAGGGTTTTGACCTCACAAAGGTTGTAGCTGCAGGGGTTTTTTGCGGGCAGGGATTGAGAGGACGGGTCAGATGGAGTTGTAAGGTCTCTTGTTGCTACAACCCCCAGGCTTTTTCCTGATCCTTGATCTGCGCTAGTTGAAGCTCCCCCTTGCGGGGACGTTTAGTCCCATTATCTTGCTGATAAGGCTGGCAATGGCCTACTTGGTTGTGGCCATTGCTAAGTGTGGTATGTGGTTGGGATGAAGCGTCACTGGTACGGCAGAAGTCCATTGAGGCCTGGTTGTTAGCCTCCACAATGGCCTTATAGCAGTTGTCAATGGAGGTGCAGCAACCTATGGGGACCCACTTACAAATATGGGGTTTTAACCCATTGATGATGAGAGTGAGTAGCATTGCATTTCCGTCAGTCACAGCTTTGGGAGCGGCAGCAAGAGCTTGTTGCCAGGTGGAAAGGTACTCAGGAACAGAACCAGTTTGTTTGATTGCTAGAAGAGGAGTCCCTACAACAATGGGGGAGAAGGTTTCACTATAGCAGGACTTGGAGGTGTCTCAAAATGCTGCCCAGGTAACGTCAAGTTCCTGGCTAGCCCAGTTGGTGAACCACACAGCGGTAGGCCCTGTGAGGCGGCCAGATGCAGTGGCAACCCACATGGGCTCAGGGACCTGACAGATGCAAAGGTGGGTTTTGGTAGATTGGAGCCAACTGACAATGTTGGCCCCCTCTACACCACCAGCAAAGGATTCTAGCTGAAGGTTGAGCATGCGCTGGGACAGGTCTGACTGAGGCAGGGTGGCGCTGGCGTCATGCTGCCTGAGGCAGAGCCAATTGTACATGCTGGTGAGAACTAGCTGGTCTTGATAGATGACGTACCTGTTGGGGATGTTCCCCTTGGGGATTGGCAAGATGGTCTCTTGTTGGGAAGTAGCCATACAGCCTGTACTCTGTCTTTTCTTGGGGGGAATCTTGTTTTTAGATAGGTTGTTAACCTACTTCTGCTACCACTGTTGCAACTGAACCAATGAGGATTCAGTATTTGGAATTGGGGAAGACAGCAGTCCAATAGGAAAGGACAGAATAATAAGAATAAGGTATTGTTTATTATAGAACATTGTGATTAATATACTGTATTGGGAAAGCCACAAGGCCATAAGAGGGTGGCACAGTGGGAAGTTCCATGTAAGGTTTGGAGCCAAGGAATAATTTGTGCAGAGATCAGCAGGTCAAATTGATAGCACTCCTAATTAGGATGAAGTACCTGCCATTTGATAATGCCACCAGATTAATCCATAAAGTTAGACACGTCAAGGGGCAACTCATCAAGCACCCCCTGTGTATCATAAGATACGTTAACAGGCAAGGCTGGAAACTCAGTTGCAACACTTGATGAAAACCAATACATCCAGAGAAATTATACAGGCTACAATCAGCTGGCACTGTAACAAGATAACCCAACTTGGAAGGATCCAATTAGTCAATATCCTGGGCTACTCTAAGATCTGGTTCACAGCATAATCCCCCCTCAAACTCATTCTTCAAAGCACTATGGAGACTAAATACACAATCCATATCAGCAGAAAAACCATTTGGAAGTACTATCAACGGAGAAATTGATCTTAATAATGCTAAAATTTTTGCAGACAGAATATTCAGAAGAACCATGTCCTTCATAATATATGTACAAATCTCAGCTCCACATTGAATAATGGCCCTGAAAACTTCACATATTAGCTCACTGGGAGTATCACCTCCACACAAGCAAAACACCCTTAACAACTGGATTTCTAGAATCACCACTGAAAGGGGAACAAAAGGTATGGACCCCTTTTGAAAGAAATCCTATCCACCTTCAAAAAATGCTGGGACCTCAGATTGTTCAGACCAGAGGCACAACACAAAGGAAGGGCCCAGCTGGTATAGCAGCAATGTTTTATGGATATCCTGGTACACCCCAAGACCAGATTTTATAAACCACTCATATGCACAATGTTGTGAATCACAATATTTATGCTCTTTCAATTTTGACTTTAGTGAAGTTACATTTTGAGTGCAAAATCTTTCAATTCCCATTTGTAACTCAAAATGGGGTTTAACCCAAATTAGGTGAAGGACCCATTTGGCTTCCAACTGGTGACATGGGTGATCCTCAACTCACTTATGAGGGCAGCCAAGGATCTATATATCCCTCTACTGTTTTGCAGTAAGCATCTGCCATACAAGAACCATTTAAAACCACCCAATACAAATACATCATATTGTATCTTCTCTTTGTGATTTTGTTGTACTTTGGCACCATCTTCTTAGTTGTATATATAGGATATTTCTGATAATTATCATTCCCAGGGCCTTAAAGTAAATCCCTTATTCATCCCTGAAGACTAAGATCTGGCTGGTGAAAACCCAATCCACTGTCAGGATTCCTGTTGTGTCCCTTGGCTACACCCAAGAACATGACACAAAATAACCCCTAAATCCATCAAGATTATCTCACCCTGGAGATATAAACCCCCAGGCTAAGCTATACTTGCAGGCTTAACACATGGACATAATCAAGCTGAAAGTGAGAAACAACACATGCAAGGTACTTAAAAGAGTGTACATGGTGTCACAGCCTCTAGATAAATGAGACAATAGGTTGTCCATCAGGGATTAAGCAACATAAATTTTTTACAATTGCACAATTTTTCTATCACATTTTGATTTTCTCTTCAATTTCAACTAAATTAAAGTTCTAAATGCAGTAAGCAATAGCTTAGTTGATTACACAACACAATCCATAAAAAGAAGTTTGAGGTTCAATTTCACACAGTGTCTGGTTTGCACCAACTCCCTTAAATGAGAAGCCACGTGAAACTGGTTGTTCTTTTGCCCTTTAATTCCTATGGCACACTATCTGTCCAAAGAATAGCTGATATATTTCCTGCTCAAGCCAAACACCAACCATCTTCTCCCCTATATAGTCTACATAGTTACAAATAAATAAAGTTGTTTTTGTCATAATATCTTATATTCTTCTGTTCTAATTTAGGCTGCAACTATACCCACAACAGAAATTAGCACCCTAAGCTGCTACAAACACAACACATGATAACTGATAAGAACAGTTCATTAACCCTATCTGCGCCAGATATGGAGCAGATGGCAATCTCATACATAGATTCTTTCTATACCCTATAAGCATGAATATATGGAGGACAGACTTATACCTCCTCCAACTTTCTAGAGAATACACCTCCCTCCTCCATGACAATGAAGCAGACTAGCTCCTTTATGTTTCTTCATCCAAGATACCTGACTCATACAAGGGAACAATATTCCATGTGGTACTATGGGGCATTTGATTTTCATTCATCTACTCCTTTAATGACAATAAAACTCCTATCCTGATACACCTGACCTGTAAAGTTGTCCTCCTTTGGCCTTGGATAGAGCTATATTCCCCCAATGAACCAAGAAATCACCTCAAAGTCTTAAAAACCCCTCAAATTCTTTAGGGGACTTGGTGAATACAATTAATGAGAGACTTATCTTGGTGTATCTCTCAAAAATTCCCACCTGTTGACCCAACCTTCCACTCAACTGTGGAAGAGACACTCAGCAGTTTTAATTAATTGTTAGCCTAGGATCAACCCCTTTTAAAGTTGATTACTTGCCACCAATCATTGATTGCCATACTAATACCTTCATCCAGCCCTGGGTTGCAGGTTTTGTCAGCACCAGCCTGTTATGAATCCTGATATTCAGGCATTATCAATTTTGCATTTGATGGGATTAAATTTTGAGTGCAAAATTCTTCAATTCCATTTCTCAACTCAAAATGGGGTTCACTCCAAATTAGGTGAAAGACACATTTACATTCTGACTTGTGACATGAGTGATCCTTGACCCACTTATGAGAGTGGCCAGTGATCTACATGTATTTTACTGTTTTTGATAAACAATTGTCATATAGGAATCTTTTAGATTCACTTAATAAAATTAAATTCTATTTACACCTTCTTTTTGTGTTTATTATTGTACTTTGGTATCATCTTTATAGTCTTGTCTAGAGGATATTTCTGATACTTATCATTTCCAGGGCCTTAAAGTAAATTCCTTATTCATCCCTGAAGACTAACATCTGGCTTAGTAAAACCCAATCCAACAGTTAGGATTTACTGTTGTGTCCCTTGGTTGCACCCAAGCATACAAAAAATAGTGCTCACTACAGGGGCTGGAAGTCCATTGTTTACTACCTTCAAAACTACCTTCTCTTGTCCCTCATCTCCACCAATTAAGGACATGTCTTTGCCTGAAGTTTCCAGCCCTTTGGTTAAAGAAGGCATTACCAACCTGCCTATCAATCCTACTGTTCTGAACTTGAATAATGGCCCCTGTCTTGTTGTCTATCTGCTGGGTACCCCTGATTTAGACAAAATAACGTCAGTGGCTCTTGAACTAGCCCATAAAGGAGCCGCCCCTAATCCACAAGTCCAGTTTAAAGCTACAGAGTATTACAAGATGATAGTTGCTCCTTGTATTCCACACTATCTCCTTTCAGAAGCCAGCTCTGCTACTTGCTTGATCTTTTCCTTTGTCTAACCTGCCTTAGTCCATCATCAGATGGTACTGGGGCTCCATGCTCACAAAATTTTCTCTCTTTGTGCTGCTGTTTCCAACCATTGGGAGAAATTCTGTGCCTATCAACAGTGGGTAAACCCTCTTTTTTTACCTAGTATCTGAAAATCATAGAGATTTGATTACCTCCCAGGATCAATTAACTAAGTCTATCAAATACCTGCATTTTTCTGTCCCTGAATACATTTTTGAGCGCCTTCAGGAGTTCCACCAGCTACAACAACCCTGGCAGGTCTATGCTGGCTCTTCTCTCAATACCCACTGTGAGATTAAGCTGATTGACCACAAATGATCAGGCTAATCATCACAAGCAGATCTTTATCAGTTACATGCCATATTATCATTGGGCTATCACTTCATTAAGTGTGATAATTATACGCTGTATAATCAATAGTCTATTCTAATTAATATGGTAGCTATACGTTGTGTAATTGTTAGTTTATTATGAAAGATGCAACAATTATACACCTTATTATCACAGATCATCATTCCTATATGTTTTGTGATTTTATGCCATACATGTCTAGTTTATGATAATTGATGTAGCAATTATACACCATATAAACTTTAGCCAATATAGCAATTATCATTGATTACACGGTGTGTAATCACGTAATCATCAATTGTATATTGCTCATTCCATCCTGCTGGACACTGTATCAACTCAGTCTCACCTAAACTGATGGGTGTATATGAGTATATCAAACAAGTGATGCTCATATGGCTAGGAAATACCAAGTTTGGATTAGCATCACATAGTACATAATTAGGTTCCTTATTGATTTGGGTCAGCATTATATGACAGATAATCCACAAGTCAATATTGGATCAAGTCAGCTATTATATGGCGTATTATCCCCAATTAAAAACGTTGAATTAATAAGCAAAAGGCTTGCCAGCCAGAAAAAATCACTGACTAAGCCCTGAAAATGGAATACTGGAATTCTACCTTCCAATGTAGGAGGACTGAACAGGGACCATTTCTAAGTGTCAACCAAATACAGCGTAGCTTCCTAGCGCAATAAAAGGGGTGTAAGAATACAGCCAATCAATAAATGCCAGTAGACTAGCACAAGAAGAGCGTAGGCTGTAGCTGAAAAGCCATGAACACCTTGCCAAGGCCAGTAGCAGCACACATGCCAAGGACAACCAATCAGGATAGGAGCAGCCAGCAAAGATGGACCTTTTGCAAAGGTAGCCACTGAGAACTGTCTGAAAGGACAAAAACAAGGGTTGTTGCAGTATATATTGATACAGACACCTGAAAGGATGATAGCAAGTTCTTAGTTATACCTGGATAGATTGCAGCTGCTGGCTAGATTGTACTCCAGTTTCAATAAATATAATTATCTTCAAAGTTCTATTCTATTGTAGTCTGTAGTGCTCTTGCATAGGATTAGGTAGATTACATTGGCAAGGCTAACATATATCTTTAGCTTTGAACATACCCACAATAACCCAAGTTTCTCAACATCCACTACACTGACTTTGAGCAGTTGGTTGTACAGCTCAATGAATTCTGTGTTCATACTGCTGAGCAACTGCAGCACTTAGCTAATGTTGCCTAAAAAATATGCAGGACATTAATGATAAATTGATACAGGAAAAGGCTTCTGCAATACCCATTATCCAAGGATTGCAAGCCTGCATGTATGATTTAAACCAACCCTCTGCTGGTGGTCCCCCTTCCACAGATCTGGTGAGACTAGATCAATAGTTATGGGATGCTATCCATGAGGTGTGTACCACTACACAAAGCCAAGAACCTCTAGAAGCTGCACCCTAACCTGATCCTCAGGTGATCATACTCACCAATCAAGTGACTGCACTCCAAAAAGAAGTCCTGGAGCTACACACAGTCATCACAGAGTCTACTAGATTTTTAGGACCCTCTGAGGATAATAGTTATTGTCCAGGAATTCCTGGACAGCCCTGTGTTTATTGCGCTAGAGAATTGATTGCTCTGGCCAATAGAGTTGACCATATTAAGTAGAATCATGATGTACTAGACAAAGACTTCTGGAAGATGGCCAAGTTGATTGATTCTGTCAACAAGAAATTCTCATATTGTCTGTATGTCAGCCCCTCTTTGACCTCCTGGCTAGCTGAGCTCTCAACTGTGGTAACTAACCAAGAACAACAATTGGGTACTACCAAGCAGCAGAAAGGCTGTACTTCTGAAACTGGCACATGTAACTTCAACACTTTAGTAACTTTAGAAGAAATTGTTTAGCAGTTTTGGGCCAGACAGCCTCCTATGGAATATGAAGCTGAATTCTCCCCTTGCATCAATATGGTTGACAGTAATAATGGTAGACCAACTCCAGAGACTCATTTCAAACCTATCTTAAAGCAAGTTTTTGACCCAAAGATGTCCACAATTGTCACTTTTCTTACCATATATGAAACTTCTATGTGTAGGGCTTCTAACAAGGTCAATAAAGAGCATATATTGACCTACCTCCACCCAACCTGCAAAGAGGTGATGGTACCCAAGCTTCCTTTCATTACCACTTAGTAAGAGATGAAACAGCTACTGATTGAGGAGTTTGGCGGAGACCTTAGCTTAGAGGTGAAGAAAAATGCTTTCATGCACATTGACTTTAAGCCTAAGGAAACTCTAGCTGAGTTTGCTGATAGGTTTTATTTGAAAGCTCAGAAAGTAATAACAAGTACACAGTTGACTGTCCATGAAGCCTATACTGCTTTTGCTCAGGCCCTCAAGGTCAATCAGCTCTTATGTTTGCACTTCAAAGCACATACAACCATGCTTATATCCATGAAGAGCCTTAAAACTCTCCTCCAAGATATGCATCTCATCAATTTGGGCTCAGTGGTACAAGAGAGCTGAGTTGCTGCGTCTGGCAAAAATCCCTGCACTCCTCAAATCCCAGCTATGAATTTCCAGAACCAGCCTAAACAACAAGGCTGTCATAATTATGATCAGGTAGGTCATCACTCTCAAGTTTTTAAAAATAATTGTGTTGAAGGAGCTGACCCTAGAGACCAGGTAGGAAAAGAGAGGTCAAACCAGAGGCAGAGATGCTCTTGGTTAAAAACTCTTCCCAGCCTCCCCCTTCACCTTCTTTCACCTCTACTGACAATGCATCTGATTCCCAAGCCCCTCCTATTCTTCTTCTCTTCCTTGATATTTCAGACAACTCTGACATAGAGGAATTCAATGCTGAAAATCCTGATGCCTATGGAATATCCATCCTTGCTGTACCTGAGACCATTCCTGTCCCCTATAAACTACATACTGGTAAAACTACAATCACTGCCAAATCTTTTTCTGAAGCCAAGATAATTTTTTTCAAGACCCTACCTCACTCAAGCTAAGAGGTTGCCTGTCTTGGTGAAAACCTCTGAAGAAGCTGCTGAGGTGGCTGTTACTGTATTCCAGAAAATTTCCATATCACTTCCCCTGCAGACAGTCTATAAAGAGTTTCCTGGCCTCAAGTTTGTGCTATAAAAATGGGAGAAGGAGTTGGCTGAGGCACAAGATGTCTTGGCTGTCTTCTCCCTTTAAGACGTGCAACTACTTGTGTAGAGATATTCATCCAAAAGGTAAAGATTAAGGCCGTCCTTGACACCAGTTTGCAAGTCAATGTTGTGCCCTTCAAGTTAATGAAGAAACTCAAGCTAGACCTGGACCTCAACTATCATCAGACCTATAGTACAGCTGGCTTATCTATGACACAGGCTACTGACGGGTACTTGGCCCTCCTTATGCACTTTGACAAGCTATGCCATGCTGCCCCTGCTGTATTCCTGGAAAATGAGAGTGATAATCTGCTGGTTGGTACCCAATTCCTCTGAGAATACAATGGGATCATCAACATGAAGAATGGTTACCTTTTCTCCTTGGATACAAAGTTCCTCTCATCTTTGAGGAGCCCATTGAGATGCCTGGCAAGCGCCTCAAGTCATGTATCCTTAAATACCCTTCTGGAATCTTCACCCTAAAGTACCATGCACACTCCTTCAACATGAAGTGCTCTCTTTCAGCCTGCACTGCACTGAAGGAGTACCTATCTTGGCTACCTCTGAAGTAACTGTTCCTCCTGGGTCTCAAGTCATAATTGACTCTCAGATCTTGTATGAACTGCCTGAGCGTACCTTCCTAGAACTATAATCCTCTTCATTGTTAGGATTAATGAGCCTCATCTATGCCATGTAATCCTAAACTCTTCTCAAAAAGATACTGTGCAGTTACTTGTGGTAAATCTAACTCCTATGCCTATTGATGCCTCTAGAAGCCAAGTGGTTGGCTACAGCCAGCTCTTAAAATTGCCTGAGGTTCTTTCACTACACCCTTTTGGTACCTTCCATGATTTTAACTTACCATAAGAAGAACATCAAGTGTCATCCTTGTTCAGTGCTGATGATTTACAACAATCATCTCATGTGCAACAGAAAAAAGTTCTTGATTTGCTCAACCAATCTGCCAACATCTTTGCTAAGGAAAGTACTGATTATGGCCTGGATAAGGGTGCCATACATAAGATTGATACTGGTGATGCTCCTCCTTTCCAAGAAAAGCCCCACAGAAAAATTAGAGTAGAGGATGCTCAGGTGTCTAAAGAGCTCAAGTAGTTACTGGATTCTGGATGCTAGACTACTTGCTCCTTCTCAAAGTCCTTGGGACTCCCATTGCTCATCTTGAAAAAGAAGGATGGAGATCATTGCATAGTGATGAACTATCAACAGTTAAATTACTTAACCAAGAAGGATTCTTACCCCCTACTGCGCATAGATTATGATTTTTACTACCTTGAGGTTCTAAGTTCTTCTTGGTTATGGATCTGAATTCTAGCTACTGACAAGTAAATCTCTCTCCCAAAGATAGACAAAAAGCCGTCCTTATCACTCCCAAGGGATTGTTTAAACCTACATGTATTCCCCAAGGGATTTGTAATGCCCCTGCTACATCCCAGAGGGCTATGGATTCCATGTTGTGTGACTTGAAGCTTTCCTGCGTGTTGGTCTATTTTGATGATATCACTTTATCAGTGCTACATTCACCAATCATCTGGATCATCTTAAGGAGGTATTCATCAAGAACAGAGAGACTGGAACAAGCTGAAACCTTATAAATGCACCTTATTTAAAGACTTCCTGTAATTCTTGGGGAATGAGGTAACTAAGACCAGAATAAATCTCATGACCAAAAAAGTAGAAGCCATTGACAAAATGCTTTCTCCCACTTCTTTGGGTGAATTCAAGTCTTCTTAGGCATGATGGGTTACTACATAAAATTTATCCCTGACATTGCCAACATCAGTGAACCTCAAGTCCAGTTGCTACAAAATGTTCCTTTTGAATGGACAGCTGTTCATCAACAAGCTTTTGAGACTCTCAAACAGAGACTGAAAGAGGCCCCTATTATTGTATACTCTGATTATAACAAGGAATTCATTCTGTATAACGACACTAGTGACCTTGCTATTGATAAAATACTGGCTCAAATTGATGACAAGGGGGTAGATCATCCAGTAGCTTATATCTCCAGAGTCCTGAACAAGCATGAGAAAAATTACAGTGTGACCAATAAGCAATGCCTAGCTGTGCTCCACACTGTCAAGCAGTTTTGCCACTACATCTATGGCACACACTTCACTGTTGTCACAGATCATGCCTCTCTCAAATGATTACAGCAATTGAAAGAATCTGAAAGACATCTGGCTAGATGGGCTCTCTGTCTACAAAGTTATGACTTCACTGTACTCCATTTTCTGGGCATATAACATCATAATGCCAATGAACTCTCAGAAATGCCTAACCTGACCCTCCATCCTGCTCAAGCTGATTGACTATAAAAATTGATTGCTCACCCCCCAGCATGGAGCAATGAGACTGAAGATAAACGTTTGGCCCTGAAGAATTTTTATCAGGATACTCTCATCAGCAACCAACAACTGTTAAAGAAGGTTCAACATCAGAATCTTCCCTACATCTGTCTAAGCCTATGACTGTCCCTTATCCTGCAAGCACATTAGGAAACTGGACATGGAGGAATAGCCAAGACTTATGATTGGCTTCAGAAACACTATTACTGGGAAAACCTCTAAATGTTAATTCCTGATATTATTGCTAGTTGCCATAATTGTTAACTTCAGAGACCTTGTGCTGCCTCTCATGAGTTCAAACTGGTGCCCCCAACACACTTTTCATACTGTCAGCATTGACGCAGTGGGTCTCCTTCCATGATCCAGAGCTAGATGTTGGTTCATTTTGATTGCTGTAGATCACTTCAGTAAATGGGTAGAGGCTAGACCTACCAAAGATGTCACAGCCAAGACAACAGCTGCTTTTCTCTTGCAAGACGCTTCTATTGTCATGTATGCCCTCAAGTTCTACTCTATGACAATGGGTCCAATTTCAACGCCTTCTTGGTAACCTCTGAAGTAGAAGAGCTAGGAACCCATCAGTCTTTCTCTGCTTCCTATGACCCTTCTACTAATGGAGCTGTGGAACAAGCTAACTCTACATTCACGTCTATCATGCAGAAATTGATTTACTCTGATGCCGTCAACTAGGATTTTGTAACGGATCCAGGTCCAACCAGTCAAACTTACCATTATCTTGCCCTTGAATCTTATTACCTTTACCTTTCTGTGACAAAGCTTTGAGGAGCTTTGCCTCAAGAGAGACAATTTTATGAGACAACCCTTTATTGTCATCCCGCCAACAAGCCATGATCTCAACACTCTTTTCCTCTCTTGCTTTTAAAGCCTCAATTTCACAATTGGCCATTGCTTTCACTTGTTGTAAAATATTGTCAAATCCAACCAACAAGTTCCAAGAATCCCACACATAGATTTGCTTTCCTTGAGAAGGAGACCCTTTTTTTAAAAGTAATTGGAATACAATTCTTCAAATGCAGCTTTTACTTCCATCAAAGCCTCCCCAGTCACAGTCTTGGTGACCTCCAGACTTGCCCAAGCTTCCTCCAGCAAACTTGTAGGAACTTCCTTCCTGGCAGCAGCAATTTCACGCAAAGTACTCCAAATTTTGCTCTTTCAAAATTAACAAAGAAGACATAGCAATTGAAAAGTAATCAAGGGGAAAGCTTTGAAATTGACAATATATCTTTAAAAAATTCAGCTGTTTTAGCTTATATACCATTTGGGGCATATTTGGCTAAAAACCCCTCCAATTCCTGAATCAACCTATGATTCATCATGTGGTCTATGACATTTGAGTCGTCCAAACCTAGATCTTTTCCCTAAAATATCTCCTGTAATTCTCAGCCTATGAAAATTAACCTACAATGAGAAAGAGTCATCTGACACCATTTATCTCAATGTAACAATTTGGCATGGAGCTCCCTCAGCTCCCGGCGCCAAAACCCTGTGGAATACACACATTCCAAAACTCAGCTATCAACGTTCCAACTGGGAACCAGCTGATCAAACCTAAACCCCTAAACATCATTGCCTTTTTTTAGTTATCTTTACATTTAATGATTTTTTGCGTTAAAAACCCATTAAAATGCTTTGAAACTTGAACCAGATGCCACTGCAGCAACCAGGAACTTTCCCAGGCGGCGCTCTAGTGCCTCAGGGCCTGAAATATTCACTGAGCAGCACCTTGGCGCTTTAAAAATCAATTAGGCGCCGCGGCAGCACTTATAACCTAATAAATTTGCCAAAACAGCGCTTTTAACCCAAATTTGGGGGTTTAATTTTGGCTAACCTTAACCAAACTCCTTGACACAGTTAAGGCAATTACACAATATAAATAAATCCTCATTAATTATATTTCCATGAATTTATTAATTAACCTTCCTGGGTAAATAAACTCTGTTTTGAGACGCCTAGTCCCCAAGATTGCTTTGGCCAATCTTGACTCAATTTTACTAGCTAGCCTCACCTGGCTAACCACCCATAATCTATTCTTTTATTGAATATAGATACCAAGTTTCTGGGAATATTCATATGAAGAATTCCAGTCAAACCTATCTACATGAAATAAACAGCAAAAACAGAACAACTTTATATTTCAGGGGCTTTATTTAGCTAAATACTTGACAGTGACTTTCATATGGTCAAAAAGCCCCTTCCTTCTCTTTGGGGGTATTGACCTCATCCTCCTGGACCTTTATTAGCTCTAATTCCTCACGGAACAGCTTAAGGAATTGAGGATGAATACAGGACCATTCTTCTCCTAAGGAAGCTCCAACTCCTCAAACTAGGTAGTTTGGCCCTGGACTAACCAGGATAATCTTCATAGTACCCACCCATCACTGAAGACCTCTTCTGGGGTGTTTCTCTTGGCGCCTTTGATCAAACCACACAGATCTTCAACCTGGAAATGATCACAGGGAAGTACTCCAGGCTTTGAGTTCCACTTGGCGGCACATCTCTCTCAAACCTGCTCTCCCTTACTCCTTGCCTCTGAAAATAACTTCTGCATCTTGAATTCATGTTATTCTATGGCTTCTTCATAGGAATTCTTTTCCACAAACTCCCATTGACCAACCTCAGTACTTGTTGTAGTTTCCCAGCCATACAACATCCAAAACAGAGAAAACCCAGTAGTATCATGGAGCATTGTATGGTATGCCATGACACTCATTGCCAAATGATCTTTCCAATAGATTGTGGCTCTATCACCTAATTTCTCCATGATGCGCTTTAGTGTTCCAATGGTTCTTTTGGATAAACAATTTGACTTGGGATGATATGGGGCTGAGGTTAACTTAGAAATGCCCCATTCCAAGCATTTCTTAGTCAACGCTGGTCCTACTTAAGGTGGTCCATTATTGGTGAGAAACTTCTCAGGACAACCATGCCGTGCTATTATTTCTTCCTATAGAAATTTAGAAATTGCCACACTTGTTTCTTTGGTCAATGCACAAACTTCTACCCATTTGGTTTAAGAATCAACGGCCACCACAAAGTATTCTTTTTGACCACTTGCTAGCGTAATCTGACCAGTATCTATTGAGAACAACTCAAAGGATAATGTGATACCACTAACTTGAGCTGCACCTTGGATTTTGCTGCTGAGAATTTAGAGCAAATGTCACATTCTCACAAAATATGAAGGACTGTAGCTCTCATCTCTGACCACCAGTACCAAGCTTTATCAGTTTGCCATAATTTCTCATATTGAAGGTGACTTCCCCATTGTACATGTAGATCTCTAACCACTTGTAGACGCTTAGATTTTTCTACGTAAATCCTATTTCTCAATAAAGCTTCCCGTGTCTCTTGGGTCTCAATTTCTCCACAGGCCAACAGCACTTGGGACAACAAGTCAGGAATCTTATTTTCCAACCCTGGAAAATAAATGATATCATAATCATATCTAGAGAGCTTCTCTGCATACAATTGCATTTGGCCTTATATGTCTTCTTTTGTCCAAATTGCTCTCAACACTAGGTGGTCAGTGACAATAATAAACAGCATTCCTAGGATATATGTCCCAAAATTTTCCACCACCCATACTATTGCTAATCCTTCACACTCAGTAGCCAAGTATTTTCTTTGAGTTTTCCCCTAATGTATTTGAACCATAAACAACAGGATGTTGGGATAACTTTGACTCTCCTTTTTGAGTAAGAACAGCACCAAGACCAGTTGAACTTGCATCTGTCTCAATGTAGAACAACTTTGACCAATTGGGAAGTCTTAATATGGGGGCCTCAGATAGTTTCTTCTTTAGCTCTAAGAAGCTTGACTCTTGCTCTTGTCCCCAAACAAATCAGGTGTTTTTCCTTGTTAACGCAAACAATGGCTCTCCAATTGCAGAGCAATTAGGTATGAATCTCTGGTAGAAATTCACTGACCCCATAAAGCCCCAAACCTCTTGGACTGACTGCAACATCCTCATACTTAACAACAGAGTAACTCTCTCAGGACTTGGTTGAATCCCTTGAGAATTCACAACATGCCCTAACATTTTGACCTCTTGACAGGCAAGCTTAGTCATAGATATACTAATCTTCAATCTTGTTTTCTCAATCCAGCAAAACACTTGATCAAGATCCTCTAGATGTTGTTCCCAGGAAGGACTATATACAGTAATGTTGTCTATATATACCAAAACACATCTAGACTGTAGTCCTGTCATAATCTGGTCCATTACACACTGAAACACAGCACCTGCTGTCTTCATTCCCAATGGCAAAACTTTCTATTGATATAGACTGTCAGGTGTAGATAACGCTTTAACCTCCTTATACTTCTCATCAATTAAAAATTGATGATAACCCTTAGTCAGATCCAAAGTGGTGAACCAGGAAGATCCAGCCATGGTGTCCAGCTTGTCTTCAATCCTGTGCATTGGGTAGGCATCATTTACAATATCCTTATTCACCAGTTGGAAATAAAAACAAATGTGTATATTCCCATCTGGATTTAGGACATAAACCATTGGAGCAGAGTAAGGACTGATAATTTCATCAATCAGGTTGGCCCTTTGCATTTTCTTCACCTCTTCTCTAATTGTCACTCTGCAGCAGGACTACACCAGGGTATATATCCTTTTTACAGCTTCCCAGTCACTGTTTTTATGACATAGGGTGAACCAGTTCTCCCCACATCATAATTTTCCAACAAGAAACAACTACTCCATTTCCACACCAGAGTATACAATGAGGTACCTGGTGCTTCACTTGGACATAGTATGCAGGTTAAATTGTTGAAGGGCACACAAACATAAGAGACAATAGGTTTATTTTTTGTGACTTCTCCAACTACAGGCATCCAAACTCCAATACACTGACCTTGTTGAATATCCACAGTAACTGTGCAAGTATTAAACAACTTCCAGGATTTGAGAAGTTTGCCATTTAACACATTCTCAAATATTGCCGCATTTGAAGATATATGGCAAGGTAACTCTGGGATAATTTGTTCTTCCTGTGTTCCACAATTGAAAACTACTAGCTTCAGCCAGGCAATTCCCTTTGGTGGAATTGAGCAATGTTCCTTGGCTTAGATGACCACTGACTGAACATCTTCTGAAGCTGGGGGAATTGTCAGCTGTTGATAAGTGTACTCAACTCCTTCATGGACCAAGACATTCTTGACGGCGTCCAGGCTCACCTTGGCCTCAACAATCCAAGTCATACCAAGCAGAACATCAAATCCTGCTCCTGGTAAAACTACAGTGGAAGTCTTGACCATGGTATTTTTCCATTTTATTACCACCTCATCAAACACATCTTTTTCATTAGTGGTAACCCCATCAGCAGAAGATAAAGTCATCATGACCAATCTTGATGGGACCATCCTGTGTTTACGGACAAAGTTCTTTGATACTGCTACCCCAGCACAACCTGGATTATATAATGCCTTTTCTGGGATACTATTAAGTGAAATATCTAGAAGAATAACCCCTTGAAATGCCCACACAAAAGGTTTTGCAATAAATTATGCTGGCATGCTGGTATGCTCTGGGCCACCTTCTTACGCCATTCCACTTCTTTGAGCCAATCCACGCTCAACTGGACCCGCACAGACTACCAAGTAATTTCCCCATCTTTCTTCACACCCAAGCACACATCTAATATCCACTCATCTGGAGAGGCATCTGGAATTCCCTCAGGAAGAGTTGGATGAGAGACATCAATTTCCTGTACAGGTGGCTCCACTGGTTCACTGGCGCTTTTCCCATACTCCTTCAAGGCCTTACCAGATTGAAGTCTCTCTATCCCATTATTATTCTACAAATTACCGAGCTCAGGTTGGGAGACAACTAAGAGCACCTTCCTTTTCCAGAATCCTCAAACATCAGGTCTGGGTATTCCTTGTCAGATTCTGCACAATCAGGACATTTCCCAGAAAAATGGCCATCTTTGCCGCAGATCCAGCATCCCTTTGCCATGGGAAACTTACACACCTGTTTAAATCTAGACATATGATCCTTATCTGAGGGACTTCTAGGAAGTCTGGTTCTCTCAGAAGACCCTTTCCCTGCAGTCACATGAGCTCCTACTCTTGAGCGCAGAGCACTGTGTGGAGGACCAACAAGATATCATTCCATCTGAATGACCTTTTGAATGAGTTTTGACCATGACAACTTCTCACAACGCAGCATAGAAGCCTGAGTTCTCAACCCAGGCCACATTCCAGTGAAGAAAGCATCCTCCACCAGATCCTGATTGAGTTCCATATCCACAAAAGCTAGGAACTCTTCCATTCTGGAAAGATACATTAGCACAGTTTCATGGCCAGCCTGGGTAACGTCTCAGGCATTCTGCAGAGCATCACCAGGTCTGATGGTTACTGTATAGCTGGCTCAAAATTCCTCCAACAACGTGGTTCAATTGTTGCTTTTACGTCTTTCAAACACTTGAAGCATGCAGGACCTGCAAGGGATTTCAACCAATGATGTTTCTCAGCATCCTCCATACCAGAGGCTTGGATAAAAAACCCTCCAGGAAAGTTTTTCCTTCCTTTGGATTCCCAGAGAATGGTGACATTTTGGAAAGCATAGACTGGACTCCTTTTACTATAGGCTTTTTCTACCCCCACATTGGACTCTGTAACAGATCCAGGCCTAACCAGTCAAACTTACCATTATCTTGCCCTTGAATCTTATTACCTTTACCTTTCTGTGACAAAGCTTTGAGGAGCTTTGCCTCAAGAGAGACAATTTTATGAGACAACCCTTTATTGTCATCCCGCCAACAAGCCATGATCTCAACACTCTTTTCCTCTCTTGCTTTTAAAGCCTCAATTTCACAATTGGCCATTGCTTTCACTTGTTGTAAAATATTGTCAAATCCAACCAACAAGTTCCAAGAATCCCACACATAGATTTGCTTTCCTTGAGAAGGAGACCCTTTTTTAAAAGTAATTGGAATACAATTCTTCAAATGCAGCTTTTACTTCCATCAAAGCCTCCCCAGTCACAGTCTTGGTGACCTCCAGACTTGCCCAAGCTTCCTCCAGCAAACTTGTAGGAACTTCCTTCCTGGAAGCAGCGGTTTTCATGCAAAGTACTCCAAATTTTGCTCTTTCAAAATTTAACAAAGAAGACATAAAAATTGAAAAGTAATCAAGGGGAAAGCGTTGAAATTGACAATATATCTTTATTAAAATCCAGCTGTTTTTGCTTATATACCATTTGGGGCGTATTTGGCTGAAAACCCCTCCAATTCCTGAATCAACCTATGATTCATCATGTGGTCTATGACATTTGAGTTGTCCAAACCTAGATCATTTCCCTAAAAGATCTCCTGTAATTCTCAGCCTATGAAAATTAACCTACAATGAGAAAGAGTCATCTGACACCATTTATCTCAATGTAACAATTTGGCATGGAGCTCCCTCAGCTCCTGGCGCCAAAACCCTGTGAAATACACACATTCCAAAACTCAGCTATCAACGTTCCAACTGGGAACCAGCTGATCAAACCTGAACCCCTAGACATTATTGCCTTTATTTAGTTATCTTTTTTTAATGATTTTTTGCGTTAAAAACCCATTAAAACACTTTGAAACTTGAACCAGGTTTCACTGCGGCACTCAGGAACTTTCCCAGGCGGCGCTCTAGTGCCTCAGGGCCTGAAATATTCACTGTGCAGCACCTTGGCGCTTTACAAATCAATTAGGCGCCGCGGCAGCACTTATAACCTAATAAATTTGCTAAAACAGCACTTTTAACCCAAATTTGGGGGTTTAATTTTGGCTAACCTTAACCAAACTCCTTGACACAGTTAAGGAAATTACACAATATAAATAAATCCTCATTAATTATATTTCCATGAGTTTATTAATTAACCTTCCTGGTTAAATAAACCCTTTTTGAGACGCCTAGCCCCCAAGATTGCTTTGGCCAATCTTGACTCAATTTTACTAGCTAGCCTCACCTGGCTAACCACCCATAATCTATTCTTTTATTAAAGATAGATACCAAGCTTCTGGGAATCTTCATCTGAAGAATTCCAGTCAAACCTATCTACATGAAATAAACAGCAAAAACAGAACAACTTTATATTTCAGAGGATTTATTTGGCTAAATACTCAACAGTGACTGTTGTACAATCACAGATTTGTATTTGCCAGCCGCTCTGTTTGCCTATCACCTCAGCAAACACAGGGTTAACAGTTTCCTTCCTTTGCCATTTTATTGGAAGAGAGACTACTACTCCCTCTATCTTGGGAAAGCTCTCTACCTCTGATGCTGCCTCTAACCCCAAAGAGCATATCAAAGGCCCAGTCAATTGCATAATTGACATTCAAGTTTTTGTGTATGTGTCTGCCTATAAAACCAAGGCCCTGGAGTTAACACCTAGAAAAGCTGGCCAGGCTCCCCTCCCAGAGTTCCAATTCAGAGACCTGGTCTCTATTATCAGAATTGTATTAGGGGTAGAGCCCACATGCTAGACTCCCTGTGGATTGGCTCTCTTGAAGTAATCTTTAAACAGGGTGCCAAGTACACTGTTAAACTGTTGTCTACTGGACACCCCTTTTCTTGAGCCCACTCTAAGTTTCTTTGCAAGTACACCCCCCAAAGGCCAATCTAGAGAGGGGCAATGTTGTGAATCCTGATATTCAGGCATTATAAATTTTGCCTTTGATGAGATTGCATTTTGAGTGCAAAACCCTGCAGTTCCCTTTCTCAAATCAAAATGGGGTTCACTCCAATTTGGGTGAAGGACTCATTCACATTCTGACTGGTGGCATGAGTGATCCTTGACCCACTTGTGAGAGTGGCCAGTGATCTATATGTCCTTTTACTGTTCTGTGGTAAACAATTACCATATAAGAATTGTTTAGATTCCCCCAATAAAATCAAATTCTATTTACACCTTATTTTGTGTTTATTCTTGTACTTTGGTGCCATCTCCCTAGTCCTGTCAAGAGGAGATTTCTGATAACTAGCATTCTCAGGGCCTTAAGGTGAATTCCTTATTCATCCCTGAAGACTAATCTTTGGCTTAGTAAAAACCCAATCCTACTGTTAGGATTTCCTGCCGTGTCCCTTGGCTGCACCCAAGTACAAGGCGCCAGAGACTTGAGGAACACCAAATTGAAAAATAACACAATACACACCCACAACCTCACCCTATTGCCCGCAGTCAAATGGCTGAGAGGGGAAATGAAATGGCGGCTTTGTATGCACCTGGGAAAAGATTGTGGTTGGAAAATAGGGTACCTGGTGTAAGGATTCAGAATCCTGACAACATTTAATATCAATTTACTTGATTTTATCATGTTCAAACTCGATTTGAAATAGGTTTTTATCTAACTTAATTGTATTGTGCCATTTCCGAGTGCTTTTGCAGTCCAATTACCTTTCGAACTATCTGTCTTCTTGCGCATAATTGCTGATCCTCAAAAAACCATATCTCTGCGGCTAGAGAACCAATCTCAACTTTTAAAGACATTCCTGAAAGCTGAGACCAAGAGGAATCAATTGATGCTATTTTAAACCACTGTTACATATTACAATATACCTTCAAAATGACATGTCCCTCTTGTAGCATCCTTGACTCCTCTCATTCAAGAATTGATGAGTATAGATTACCTTTCTCTTTCTCTTAACCCTTATCCATCATTCTCCTTATGGTGCTTCAATAAATCTTATGGCTCTTCAATCCTATCCTTGTCTTGTGAATTATCTTGTCTTGTCTCTTTCTGGATCTTCTTAGATTAATGATCAGATAATTGGAGTAGTCAATGGTTTGAAGTTCTGGTGGCTCATGGAATCTTATTTCCATACTTCATTCCTGACACCTGGTCACAGTATACCAAACCATTATGGCTAGCATCTTGATTCAGAGTCAATCAAGGAACCAGTTGATCCTCTGTTGAGCTCCCCTATCATGATAATCCTAAATTAGCATCACAAATATATTGCCTAGTGTGATGTCCCTAAAGGAAAACTAGCCACAGAAATCCAATGCCCTGAACTTGAAAGCAACAGGTTCAGAGCTGAATTACCACCAATAAACTAATACCTGACATAAATTAATCTTCCAGGAGGAACTGCTTGTCCCTAGAACCCTGGCCCCTTGCTGAGACCTGTAAGGAACCAGCTGGGTGCCCAGAGGGCTAGGAAGAGCTATCAAACGCTTGCCAGAGCACAGCACATCCCTTTTGAGACTCTGAAGTGTCAAGCTGTCCTTTGTTACTTGGCACTGCAAAGAGCATGGGTGAAATTCTTAGATATGCAAGACTAAATGCTCTGGCTTTAAGCCTGTCTGATTGGAATATGAGGAATGGAATCTTCCCAGTGAATGAAAGATGCACACAGAAGATTCAATTTCAAAATTGATGAGGGGAAATGAGCCAAGTTTTCTTGGGAAGGGGGCTTTCAAACCTATACCCAAAGGTTTGATCCCAATAGACTTAGTGGAGAACTCCAAGTGGCAAGATGGGTAAGGATGGGGAAGTCTCAGGTATTGGCATTAGCCCATATATGGGAAAAAGAACCCCTTGAGGGGAAAGCAAATGGAATGGCTTTTGCACAGATGGAATTGCAAACTAACATTTACAAGTCCAACTGGAATCCCTAAATAGTTTGAATTGATGAAATGAAGTGTCAAAGTATCTGTCATCAATAAACGTCATAGAGCATGCCTTACCCCGAGTAGAGTAGACCCTTCCAGTGCCTGAGCGCTAGCTGCCAGCTAGATACTGGACCAGCAGACATCCAATGTTAAGACCAGGCCTCCCCCTGATGTCCCTGTTACAGATAACTAACTCTTTAAGCGGGAAGTATGTCGGGGGAGTGGATATGGACCCTCCAACCTTCCATATGAGATGAACATCATCCTTACTTTGCTGCAAATATTGTTTGCTTGTGTGAAGAATGGCTAAACTATCTACCCACTCATACTTGATCCTTGAAGGTTGGTTGGATCAAGATGCAAAAGTGTTGGGAGAAAAAGACAAATCAGGTGCCCCATAAAAACATGCTTATCTTTTCTATTCCTCAATTATCAATGTAGGTTGCCTTATTGATCATTGTAATCAAAGGTCTTACCCCACGAGCTTTGGAGAATCGTTAGACCTAAGGTGTATGTGAGTTTCTGAGTGGGAGGTTTATGTTCTAGTGGAGTTTTTAAGACTAAAAGATCAAACTTTACGTATTTGAGGTACCGAGAGGTTCCTCGCTTAAGGGTAATTGGAAACCAGGAGCTCCAAGGTTGGGTTGGAGCTGGCTGCCCTTTAACAGAGTTTGGTTGGTGCTCGATATGGGTTTATAGGGAATGGATTTTTAATTGGGGCGAGTTGTAAAAAGAAAGCTTAATTTATTTTTTCGAGTTGTTATCAAGGATGGCTTTGATGGTGTTGAAGCTTTTTACCGTCTCGGCGTTCAGGGCTTCAGGGGTGGACGGGACAGAGTTGGAACCCGCCCCAAAGACAAGGCTTTTGACGATCTGCTGTACGGAGTCGTAGATGGTGCGTGCGTACTGGGCACGGGCATCAGCGGCAGCCTTATCCCCCAGGGAAGCCGGGGTAGGGCTGCTGACGCTGCTGATCTCGGCTTGGGCAGGTTTAGCTGCGGCCTTGGGGTCGGTTGCTGGCAATGCCAAGGCGGAGCACGCGCAGGTGAAAGCAAGAGTTTTGAAGAAAAGCATTTTGTGGATGGATCCATGAGCTTTGCCCATATATATCCCAACCCCAGATTAATGGAGATCATTCAAAGTCTGCACATCTCTCCGCCATAACAACGCACATCCCAGGCTCAGGTTACTCCAGGCAAGTTTCGTCAAATTAACTGGAAGCCAAGCCGATCTGCACTCTCTAACCCGCGCTGAGATCACCCATTCTTAATAAACTCTACATGAAATCAGATCCAACGCCTTATTTAATCCCATTGCCACAGGTCCCAGGGAAACTGCTTCTTGCTTTAAATCGACATTCTACCCAAACCGAGTTCCTGGCTACATTCTTACCAAATACAAGCATGTAGCAGATATATAATCCCTTGTATATCTTCCCGCAAAATTAAAGATAAACATGCTTTTAAAACCATCCAATCCCTGATATTTCACCAAACACCAGCCCCTGAAAAGCATGTTTTCCCTTCAAGCAATTTCCAAATCAACCACACGATCCCTGTTAATACCCCATTTAAAATCCAAATCAGCTACCCAATATACACCAGAGCTCCATGGGCTGATCCAATCAGAAGGGCCATATTTACTCTAGCATTTATGTTTGTTTAAGAAACAATGACTTATCCCCATAGGAAATCGCCAAGATGAAAACCATCACTAAAGGTATTGCTCCATCCCAGCCGCAGGAAATCCAAAAACAATGCCCACTAAAAGCAAGAAATTACCAATAAGGGAAACATCTATCTCGGCTCAAAGATATTGCCATTGAACTCGAATCAGTTCCCCTTTGCCCAGCATACGCAGTACCCAAGTGCTCACGCATTCCAAATCCTTGTCAAAAAGTTACATAAACAATAATCCAGCTAATCTGCTATTTAAGAAATATATGTGATCTTGGACAATGCTTTGAGAGATGGGATAACCAGATTTAAAAGCGATGTATCAATATAAAGGTTGATGGAGAGGATGAGCTTAAGATAGATCTCTCTATAAAAGCAACAGAGATTATGGAACCTGTCAAACTTTACTTAAAGTGACTTTATTGCTGTAATGCTTAACAGCTGTTGAAATATTATAAATAATCTCCTTGGTAAACTTTTCACAATACGATCCTAAAGGGTTCTGATATGAGGAACTTCTCATAAACCAAAGAGACAATATAACTCCCAAAAATCCAAGGCTTATTTATCCAAAGAGGAGTTAGAATTAAAACTAATCATCCCTGCAGCTAGAAGTCATAAAAATCACAATAAATACAGCTTCTACTTACAACTCCATTTATATTTTATCTTCCTACCAGTTAATAAGAATGCAGCCCTTCTCTGTTCCTGGCATTTACCATCTCTCAAGCTTGAGTCTTTATCCTGCAGTGCTAAACTCCTTGAATCTAAGCTCCCAGCTGCCTAGCTTTCCAATGGGCTGAATTGTGTGACAATGCTGGTTTGAAATCAAATAGCTAAATTAGGGAGTATATAGTAGGGAGATACAAACATGTATAAGCCAACCCTCAATAAAGCTAATTATTGCAAACAAGCAAACTTGACCAAGAAAACTTCAGGTGGCCAATATACAAAAAAGTAAAATACAAGAGGCAGGCAATAAATCAAATATATAACAGATGGGTAACCCCTGTAAAATCCAAGATAGATCTTAAATTAGTTGTTAGATGTACTTACCAAAATTTATCTTAAACCTGGACCTTAAAGGCAGATGTAAAATAAAAGAGCCTAGAAATAGTGGTAGTTAAGTTTCACCAGAAATGTCACAAATGATATTCCAATACTTGTATTGAAAACCCAGGAATCAAACCCTGGACCTCAGGAGATGCCTTGCGCCAGCCAGGATGGACAGGGACCTGCCATACCACTGGGTCATAGACTCAAGTTGGTGAATTGCTCCACAACCTGCCAGCTTGATAAGAGAGATTCCCTGAATGGTCATCAGATTGCTGCCAGCTACGTGCCACTGAGGACCCAGACCTATGTAGAGGTTGTGGCTTGCCTAAATGAGTTTAAGACAAGGCCTGACAATGGCCCTGCCAATGAGTACCAACTACCGCCAGTCTCCAGCCCAGAATTGGCAACACAATTGGCTGGCTCAGGTGATGTAGTGAACAGAAGCAACAGAATAAAGCATCACTTCTTCTACTCACCAGAGCTGGCCCAAACAGGATCTGCCGCCCTTGAAACCCTGTCCCAAGGTCCACGTCCTGCCAGCATATTGCCTGCAAACCTGAAATCTGCAAAAATTGAAGAAGCAAAATCATATGGTATAAAAGCCCTGGCGGTATGGGGATGACCATATCATCATTTTTGATAACAAAGATTTATGAACATTTGGTTCCAGTAAATTCTACCCTGTTTAGTTTTAGTGATCTTTCATCTCAACCCTAGTTAAGTAGACAACAAGGCGCCTGCCTGTTCTAGAGACCAACCACTGACCCACTGCCTGTGCCATACTGTCTCTCTGAAGCACCCTTTGGACAAGTGCATTTCACTGAATACCTACCAAACCTCACCTACTCTGAGTTCAACTTAGAGAACATACTACTTGCCAACCCCCTGGAAATAACTAGAGAGATCAAAACTATAGGACACAAAGGAAAGTGGTACATGAGGCCACCAAGATTGTTAAAAGACAAAATCAATTACCTGCCCATCTACCTTGCTCTTATGACCCTGCCTTTGACCCCTTGACCAGACTGCACCATAGAGCCTGCCACCTCTGACACCACATCCACCCAGCTGTTTGGAGCACTCTACATTACTTTGAAAAGCATGTTGGACTCTATGGTGCCCAACTCTGGATCCTGGTTCTTACTTGGGCGGTCCCCATCTTACGTTATCAAGTTGGCACCCATCCTATGGTGGGCACTAACCTCTGGCCTGGCAGTTTCAACACCCAAGTCATCTAATGCCTCTGTTGATACCTGGCTTCCTGACAAGAAAAGGACAACTTTTGACTATTGGTCTAGGTCAATATCAGTTTAAAGGGTACCCTGTAGGAACAAACCTCACTAAAGCCAGCAAAGCCAGAGAGATATCTGGACTTGAGACCAGCAAAGCAAAGCCAAGCTATGATATTACTATTAAACAGCTTGAGAATTTATTTTTATCCAGTGATCCCATTGCTTAAATAAGCAATGCAAATCAGGAAGTATAGGTGAAGCTATTTTGGCTGAGCTTTTATCCCACCCAGATCAGCTAGTTAATAACTTAGTTTAGGTTATGAACGTCTTGGATGGATTTGGCCATCAATTTGATAAAGGGGCAAGTCTCTAGAAACTATATCTCTGCCATGAACTTCTTTGCCCCTCCAGTGACTGGAGGTCTTCCAATCATCAACCATCTTTGCATGCAATCTTTTTCTGGGGTAGTTTCATCCCTTCTAGATCATTTTTGTATATTACACAAAGCTAATAAGCCCAAACAAAATTATACCCAATATTAAGTCTAGACTTGATTTTGGAAATCCTTTATAAACCCCAGTTACCTATCATATAGCCATCTACTTATTATATCCAATAAAACATTCTGACTGCCCTGGGCTAGATTGAGATTTAAGGGTTAGCAGCTCACCCCCTGGAGAGCTCCAGTCAATAGTGCATCAAAGCGCACCCTGTTGTTAATCTCTTTGGGATTAAATACAGCCTTGAAATAAAAGGCTCATTCACCCCTTTATGCCATCTGCTGATTCAGGATGAGGCAGGGTGGTAGCACCTTAAAGATGTACCTGCTAGAGCTAGTAAGGGAGCATCAATTGAAATCTTGGGCATAAACTGGTTAGATTGAAAACCAGTCAACCAGATGGGGTAAAGCAGAGTCAAAGCCATCTGTAGAGAAAACAACTCCCTGAGAAAAGAGAAGATGCAATCATTCAAGCTTTTAAGCTTAACTCATGCACCCTGATCCCTGTCAAGGTTGTGATGAAGCCTGAATGTAAGATATTTAACCAAAGAGGTCTGCATGAGGAATCCAGCCTATTTATTTAAAAGTGGGAGCAGTCAGCATGCCTTTAAGGTGCATAAAAAATCTTATGAAACCATGGGTCCGCTCTGGCATAAAGCTTGTGTGTTAAAACTTTGCTGCTTTGGATAGCAAGCCAAGACCTGTTAAAATATATATGCAGATATAGAAGCTGGATGGATGATTCAAAAATGAATGATAGGTATAGGTATCAGATCAGGTCTATAGAAAGTTTCAGGAGGGTGCATAAGAAAATCAAGCTTGACCAAGCAACAAAGATGGGAACTCTTCATTGTTAAATAAAGCTTCAAGGAAGCCGCCTAAAGAGCTGCACTAATAACCCTTATATTGGGGGTATACATTTTTACCAATGAAGCTTTGGATAGCAGCTAGCTTTCTTGCTGATTGGGGTGGGCTAAAACCAATTTCCCATAAAGATGGCATATATCTCAGTCCTCCTAATAGTAGTTTGCCAGTCCATATGTGGCAGGAATCCACTCATTTGGGAGCTTTTCACAAGAGAATGTAGAAGAGAACCCAAGTTAAACTTAACCAGAGCAGTCTCTATGGGAATCCCTATCATCAACACGTGGCAAAGGTGGCCTAGCAATCAGAATCTCCCCAAAAAGTGAGTGAAGTGGTTCAACAGAAAGTAAACACTGATAGATCCTAGGACCAACCAAGGGTCCTGGGGATGCATGATAGGAGGGAAGTGGGTGATTTCTACATCAGGAGCATGACAGAAAAAAGGTCTAAAACAATACCAAATGGAGTCTTCAGATTTATCAGTTAAGTTGGTTCAGGAGATTCAAAGTTCACATTTTCTTGGTAGGGTACCAAAAACAAACAGAACCCCCACATAAGAAGGAGGGGCTTCATGTTCGAAGAGGAAGCCCCATCTATCTACTAATAAGTTAATTTGAGAATATAGAATTCATTGTGAATTGAGAAAGGGAATGCCTTTGTGGAGCACTTCACTCTCAAGGGGATTCTTAGCTTAAATACTGAGAGGAGTTTGAGAAAGGATTATAGTCTTTAACCTAAAGTCCTGAATAGTCTGGTGGTTTAATAGGGCCTTGTAAGATTACAGCAGCCTACAAGAAGGAAGGAAGCAAGGCTTTGGGTATCTGGCAGGATGCAGTTATCTTGGTTACTATGGGATGGCAAGGCTTGATTAATTGGATATAGTGTATTTACAAGGCTTGGTTGAGGTACAGTTGATGATTAGTTAGTTGAGTCTCTGGGCAGTTGGTTGATATATGTAGCACAATTGTTTTCTTTCTGATTGCAGCTTTTAATAATGGAAAGGTGTTTTTGGATTCCAGATCAATTAATGATTGGTTATTCTCATTGATTTTGTTGTAAAGTGCGTAGATTTCAACTGATTTTGAATTTAAAATAGGATTTATATTTAAATCAATATTTTTGGATTCAGCTTTGAAATTTAGGCCTATAGTGTTTTTGCATTTGTTTTTAAATTTGGACGTGTTTTTGCTTCCATTTTGTTAATTGATGGATAGTGATCAATTACCAGCAATAAATCCATATTATTAACTGCAGATTTGTTGTCGAGATTCTCCTGGAATCTTGTTGAGTTTATGTTGTAGCATCTTTTCTCATTGCTTTTGAAGATTTCTGGTGTAGAAGGGATGGAATTCCTTACAATAAAGTTCTGGGTATCTAATTTATAAGAATTTTGGACTAGAATTCAGCGTCCATACATGCCTTTTGTATCATGAATGTACAGCAGGTTTAAATTAATTAGGATAATCTTTGGTGATGGATTATGATATTTATTGCCAATCCATCAAGAAGGGTTATGAAGTTTAAGCCAACCCCTTTTAATCCAGGGGATTGAGTATACAGATCTGATAAGAAGTTTTTTTAGAATATGTCAGGCTCTGGGTTAAATCTTCTTGCTCCTAGAAGGAGTTCAGTGGATTCAAATCACTAAAATTTTGAACCTTCCCCAAAATTATATTTTCATGGTTTTGAAAAAAGGGCTTCCCTATAATATCAACTATTCTGGTTGTTTTGGGCCAAACTGCAACCACTATACACAGTTGTGTGCTTTTCTTTATCCTCCTCTATAAACTTACTCCTGCATGATTTATGTTTTTAAACTGTTTTAAAAGCAGTTTTTATGATCTGCTCATCAAACAACAACAAGAAATTCCTTCTATATAGACCAGTAAGGCATAAGACTAAGCTTTTACGCTGAAATTCTAAGCACTCCTGCCAAGCCTACTTTCTACTTCAGATTTTTCTCATCACCTTTGAAATGTTAGTTTTACTTCTCAATTCCTTATTTTAAGATCAGTTCTTATTCTGAATATATTCTTTTGTCAAAAGGATTCAACAGCAAGATGTTGATTGTTTTCTGAGCTTTTTTTAAAGTTTTGAAGAGCCCCTATTTGGTAATCTCTATAGCTACACTGATGGGTAATAAATCAATATTGATATTGCTCTTATTAAAAATTGCTCATATTTTACCCCACTAGCTTATCATGTATATCCTGGCATGTTAAATGACATTTTTATTTTTTTACCCCTTTTAAGCCTCTAGCTGGGTTTGCTAAGTTATCTTTACAAAAAGTTCCAACCTTTCTTTAGTCTTTAAACTCAAATCAAACCGCCTTATCTGCTTTAGTTTATAAATTGTACCTGTAATGGTGCAGTTGCTGCAAAATTTGGAAGTTTTCACAAAATGAGGTATAAAATGCCAGATGCTCAAAGGATTGAGAATGATTAAAAATTGTAAAGAAGAAATGCATAGGCAAAAATCCCCAAGCAAAGGCATTAGCAAAGTGCAGCCTAAGAAAACTGTTAGGAATTTATACTGACTTTGTTCTACCTTGTATATCTTGGCGGCCTGCCAAGCCATTAATTGGAGAAGCTTCTGATATTACTAGCAGGCTTAATTGATCTGAGAAGCCTTCATGAAGTAGATTTGGATCACCTATTACAATAACAACCAGGAATATCATAGACCTCCAATTATGACTGATTCCCAATTGGCTAGAGTTATTACAGAATACTCTAGCAAACCACTGGGTTAGTACCATGGGTTTCTCCAATGATATGAAAAGGTTGTGATTGATTTGCATTGGCAACCTTCCAGTGGCACTGCAAATTCCTGCTGGAAAGATTGTTTAAGAATGACAAACTATGTGCTAAAAATAGAGCCATTAATTGGCGCCGCCACCGCCGGCCTGTCAATAGATTATGCATGGCTATGAAGTAAATAGTACCCAGCGTAGGGTGCTATTATATCAAATCCCATGTCATAGCATGGATGCCTTACTCTGGGGGTGATGCTGGCGGTCTGGGGATGGAAAGGATGACCAAGCAAGAATTGGAAGCGCCAGATGATATTATCCTATCAAGAGAGCACAAGCTCTATAAAAGCCCTTCCATTGGACTAATGGAAGGCAGACAATAATAAAAAGATCCTACTATAGAGCATTTTCACAGTAGAAGAAGATATCTGAGTTTGAAGACCATAGTCAGTACTTAAAGAACTATTGCAAGCCGCCCACTTAGAAAGCCGCTTGAAAGTTGCCTCCCTTGACATTGCCAGCTGTTGCCCTGCCAAGGAAATCCCAGACGTCACAGTAATACTTGTTGTCATACAAGAATTTCTATCAACACAATGGCCAAGATAAAACATATACTAAATAAAGCAAATTGTAATCAACCTGCCAGGTCTGAGAGCAGAACCAAAAGTTTTGACAAAAACTAAAACAGACAACAAAAAATCAGAGATTTGGAAATAGTCACTGAATTTTTCAAGTAGAGAATCTCACAAGTTGGCTCAACAATTTCCTCAATTTTGATATTGGGAGCGTCAAAGAACAGAGGCCACAGATACCACAAAATTGACGCTACAGCCAGCAAGATGTCTCACAGGCATGTGGGCAAGGAAAAGCTCCATCTTCTGTAAAATCTGTAAAGCTTAAAACTGTAAACTAGTGGTAAGTTATGATGTTTATTGAACTACTGCAGTAGTTCTGATAAATTTTCAAGTGATATTGGGCTTTGGAATAATGCTGATGTGGCAGGGGGAAATTTTCAGCATTAGGCCTCCAGGATTGACCAAAATTATGTGACATCATAAATCAATTTTTGGGCCAAAAAAACCAAATTACCTGATTTTTGGGGGTTTGGGCCTTAAACAGCAGCTTTCAGGCCCTGTTTGAAGGTGCAACTGCTTGGGCTCTACCATGTTCCTGTTGATTGCTTGATTCAGGTCAGTGTAAGTCTTCATTGGTGTTTTCTGACTGGCAGCTCCTTTTTATTGGGGTTTCTTGGGGGCAAGTGATGCTGACCAAGATGTCTTTATCCATGACAGTACCCATCTTGAAAAAGACCATACAGATTATCCTCATCACCTAGATGCATAAACCTAACACCCTGAGGCTCCAAATTGGGGTGAAGTTAAATTTAAATCTACCCCTTTATTGGACATGTTAGTTTATTATCTATATCATCTTCCCAGGGCGCTTGCCAGGTTACTCCCAGGGATATTTATTCTAAGTTTCTGATAATTCTGTTGCATCTCACATTGCAAGCTGCCCTTAAAGAGCCAGCAAAGTTTTTAGAGCTCCTGGATTGCTAATTTTTAAACCAAACTCTAGCCCTGCATTCCCTGATTCCCTATCACTTCTAAGCTTCCAGTGAGATATGGAGCTGTTGGAAATTGCTGTGTTCTGAGGTGCACAGAGACACACAACGGTAAATCCTAACCTTAGGATTGGATTTGTACTAACCCTTGGGCTAGTTGGCAGGGAAGGTGAGGCAATTACCTTGTGGCCCTGAATGATAAATATCTACTAGTGTGGCTAGAGAGAGGTGCCAAATTACTTGAAGACACAAAGACAAAAATGTGAATAGAACTTTATTTTTATTGGAGATAGTGAAATGGAATATATATCATTTGCTGTTACCATAAAAAACATAAAGACAGTGGGATAACTTGCCACCAGCATGAGCGGAGCAAATAAGTTGAACAGAGAGAGGAAGTCAAACAGCATCATTTTCATCTATGGGAATCAACTCATTTTGAGGGGCAAAAGCAAAAGCAAAGGATTTGTCCTTGAAAGAACCCATCAAAGGCAAAATCAAAAGAGTGTGAATATGAGCATTCACAACAGAAAGTCCCCCAAGATTTTCCTACTCAATCAAAGCTCTAGTTTGGACCACCTGATCTATTTGAAGCTTGGTTTGAGAAGCCTTGACAGAAAAAGTTTTTATTGAGCTTGCCATCCTATATCTAGTAACTGTTTAAAGCGCTAGGGCACCCATGCAGCCAATTTAGTCCACTGAATCTATTTTTGTGTCAGAGTGCTCATGCTTAGCTTGGGGAAACTATCCTGTATCCTCCCAGAGAAGCTTTTCATCCTGGATTTAAGTAGCATTTTGGTGGAAGCCCTCAGGAGCATAGGTCCTCTCAATAATCTTTGTTGGGCTGTCCCTAGTCCTTGACTAGACACTATTATGTACTGTTGAGCCCCCTGCTTGAGAATATCTTGTTATTAGAAAGTCCCTTGCTTATTGTCTCAAACCCTCAAATGATCCCTGGAATAATTTTCAGACCATGATTAAGAGTTACCTGCCTTCTTCAAACACATGGCAGTGAGTTGGTAGAAAAAGACCCATCCCTTCTTTTACCATAACCCAGATATCTTATTTCCACTGATCTTTAGTGGCATGGTTGAGAGTTATACATCTTTATCCCTCCCATAGTTTAATCATTCTGTTCAACAACATTACAGCCAAAAACTATTTCTGGTGAATATTGAAAGAGATCATGTGCTGGTTTTGATAGATAACCCCCTTTCCACAAGAAGTTTTGATGTGGCATCATCTCAGATCCTCTGGACCATCAATTTTATGGCATATACCTGGGACTTTCCCTTCATGATGAGGGTCAAGCTCTATGATCCTGGATTTTATTTCTAATAGCAGTCTGCCTAGTCCTACATAGGGGAGCTCCAGAGCTGTTTAGGGGTACTCTGGGTGCTTTCTGACGGATAATGATTCTACAGGGTACTCTAGCAGTATGCAAGGTACAGTATTTGGGTCAGAACCTGGTTTGAATATAGTGGTTACCCAGGGATGGGAGCTGATTATTTTTTGGGGTGGATGGCCCATTTTCTGAGGAGAAAATGTTTATGTAAGTAGGGCAGCATAATCCTGTCACCACTGCTTATGTATGCCTTTATTAAGCCATATCAAGTAAGCTGGGATTATAATTGGAGATTATCAGTTGCATATTTAAAGAATAGGGAAATTTTTATAAAAAAAATAATCATACCATGAAGGGTCCATGTAGGCTGAGTGATAGTGAAAGGTTTATTAGAAAGCCTTGGATTCTCAATAAATGGGCTGATAATAGATCCTAACTATTAGCCCCACATGAGAAGGGCTAAGGTTGATTGGAAAGGGGAGAAATTTATAGTAATAGTGGTTGATCTGATTCAGTGATGGGAAATAAACCAATTCTCATTCAATTAGTAGGTGAATATGATCTTTAAGGGTTGGTTGTATTTGGTTTTGATGCTGGTAGCCACATATTCCTATGAGTATTTATAAGGCAGAGATTGGAGTAAGTTTATAAACCACTGTCCTGAGTCTTTTCTTGGGTAATTGTTAATTTCTTAAGGAGGTTGCTTCTGGGGTGGAGCTTCATACTAGTTGAGATATTTTTTGTGCTTGAGAATCTATAAAAAAGAATGAGGGTTGTTTTTTACAGCTTATTTCCATGAAGAGCATCCAAGGGGTTCTGGAAGAGATTGAGCTTAAAGGGGAAGTCAAAAGGGATTAATATATCCTAAATATTGGATTGTATTTATATTTCATACACATAGCTTTAACACAAGCTGAATATGACAACTTTACTATGAGAATGGGTAACTTGTCAATCTGGAGTGGTGAACCCCTACTATGAAAATGGGTAACTTATCAAATCTGGAAGTTAAAGGAATGAAACATAAAGTTGAGCCAACTTTTAAAACTATATGATAATGTTTTGATCTTGGTTGTAGCTTGGGATGGTGCCTTTATTTAAATATCTCCAAGATTTGTAGGATGAAGCTTTTCTGGAACCCTAGGGAAGCTTTCTTTAAGTGGGTGGCTAGGGATGTCATAGATTCTTTGTTGATGGGGTTGCCTCAGCCTACCCCAAAAAATTTAAGAAACCCCTTTATTTCAATGCCCTCATTCCTAGGAGCTTTTTCTGGCATCAGGACATTGTTTCAAAAATTTTAGATTTGATTTATTTTGTAAAATATCTGAAGTGATGTTGGGAATTGGTTTCTAAGAATGAGGATGTAGGAAGTTTATCATCATTCACAGTGGCTATTAGGAAATTTCACTAGACTGATATATTTAGTAGCTGATGTATGAGGTTTAGGGATTTTCATACTGGTGCCCTGAAGACATGGCTATACTAGGGGGTAATTGAGCAACTAAAGGCAAAGGCACAGCTTCAAGGGCTCATGGGTTGGATAAGGAATCTGGCAAAGATGAGGAAAGTAGTATTATGGTTATTTGGTGGGCATGTTTGAGTTCAGGTTGGTATAGTTTTAATAGTAATTTGGTGTAAACCCAGATGTGAATGATTAAACCTAAACCCCAGCTTTATGATGCCATCTGTTCAGAACAAGTCAAAGCTTGGGAAGCAGTGTGTTAAATAGGCCATCCCAAAAAACTAGCAAAGGCATCTAAGCGGGTGAAGATGCCGGGGAACCCAGGGGAAGCACACCCATGCCCCCAAGAGACAATTCCGACCACAACAAATGTCTGGTTTTTGGTGAGAAAGATGGGACCACCAGAATCCCCTTGGCACGAGTCCTTGCCCCCTTCAGGAAACCCAGCGCAGAACATGACGCTTGGATCCACCACCTTTTCTTCGGTGGCCAGGGACTGGACACAGGCTTGGATGTTAAAGGTGGGGAGCTCGACTTCCATTAGCTTGTGATGAGGGCTTCCTCCCCGCTTCAAACTCCCCCACCCAATTACCTTCAGCATCCTCCCCTCGGACTGTGAGATGGAGGTGGTGTCGATCTTGACATACTCGTTGTCAAGGAGGTCAAAGGTGCCCTTTATCTTCCACATGGCAACGTCGTTCAAGTCAAAGCGGATGCTGCTGTATTCTGGATGGCGGCGGCGCTTGGCGATTTGGAACTCGTTTGTGGGGTTGAGCTTGCGCCGGAAGTCATAGTAGCGGAATCGCACCGTCCAGTCCTGGTCTTCAAAGATTGTGCAGTGGGCAGCCGTCAAAACAACGCTGGGTCGATAGGCCATGCCGCCGCATTGGTGCTTGCCGAGCAGAGCCAGGCTTACAATCCAAGGGTACTTTGATCTGGGCCTGACTTCATATCCCCCCACAATCCGGGTGGGAGGAGATATCGTAGAAGCTACCAGAGAAAGGAAAACAGAAAAAAGATGCATTGGTTTTGGTATATCGAGGCGGGAGTTTAAATATCCTACTTCTTCCGATCTTTTGCCCGAAATTGAAAGCTGCCCTGCTCCAAACAATCCCAGCCATAAAAAGGCCACGCTGTGGCCAATCAGATGCAACCCATGGAAAATTAGTTAAATGTGTGTTTTCATCAAGTTAAATGGACCTTTAAACATCTACATCAATTCCGACTTGCATATTCACACCCTTTAAACCTTCACCCGCCGACTTGAATATTGTCCCTTAATTAACAAACAGCCGCTCCCGAATCCACTGCCGACCGTCTTTGGAAAACACTCCAAGCAGCATTTATCACCAAATGCTATATAATATGGTTTCCTTTGCAAACACCCCGCATATCCCGAGCCAAGCTTGCAAAATAAACAAACATATGATCTCACATATTTCGATAACCCGGCTAAAAACAACTATACGAGAAAGCGAAATGGCTATACCCCTCTCGTAAACCCTTGAATCAACCGCAAACTCAACTATAAACAGAAACCACATTCGCTTCCAAGGCTGGTAAACGTTCCAGAGTGGATGAACCTAAGCATCCAGAAGATGTTTGAAACCTGCCTAGGAAAAGTTTTCGATGAGCTTAGAGAGATCGTTAGCTCCATACAGCATCCCAAAACGAGAGAAACTTTGCACGAGCATGCTCCCACCAACCAACTCAATTGGGCTACAATCTAGACTATCACTAACTAGCCCTGAAATCTGAATAGATAATATTAAATAAGACTTAATTAAGTTAATATATTGACAAGCCAACCTACCAAGGGGAAGTGAACATGAGAGAGAATAGTATTCTTATCAATCAACAGGTTTGGCATTCAAGTCAAAATTTATTGCAGCTCAATATTACCAATCTCCAAGGATCAGGTATGGGTAGGGATTTCATGTTGATGATTTACAGGTGACTGAACTGTTTTTTTCAGCAAAGGGAGGATCATTAACCAGAAGTTGGGAGGGGTTCAAATCCACCCAACCCACTCCTCACTTAAGGGGTCAATTTGCTGTTACAGGGACATCAAGGTCTTATCCTGATAGCCATTTCCTAATAGTCCTGTAGCTGTCTAGTATTAGGTACTAACATGCTGGAGTGATCCCCTTTTCTTGAGCATAGGCAAGTCCTAAGAGAATCCTTGATGGCTGCCTCCTTAATGTAGAATAGTTTCACAAGGTACATGTTATGTTCCTGGTAGTGTTTACCAACTCTTCCCAACCCTCTTTATACAGAGTCCAGCTTCTTTCAGTTTCCATTAGGAACCTAGACTGGGGCGCTAGGAGCAAGGGGGTGTTGTTTGGAAGTTGCTTCTTGTTAAGCCATTTGTTTTGCAGCTAAAAGCTTGGATTTACACCTGATGATTTAGAATTAAGGGTTCTGCATCTATGTGGGCAGTTTCATTTGGGGATTACTGTATGAGGTTGCTTGTTGCAGGTGAGTTCTTCTAGGGAATATTCTTCTATTGGTTCAAAGGGAGAGTAACCAGCTCCTAGGTTAACCCTGACTCTGGAAACTAGCAGTGTATTTTTGATCTACTGTGGCCAGGTATATTATCTTTCCCATCCATGATCATTTCAAGGTACATAAAAAATTATTATTTAGTCTCCCCACTCCGTGGTTTGCTCATGAGCAATATGAAAAGGTTTCAAAGTGTTTTATTGCTTTGCTTTCTATTTCAGTCCCCACTGCATTTTCTGCTAGTTCCCCAGCCCCATCAGTGATGATGTAGTACCTTTTCTATAATCCTAGAAAGCCACTTTATTCATCAACCAACCTATTGTTGAGTTTATACTTCTGAGAAGTATAATAAACAGAATAAGGGGAAGATTTAAGAAGAGAATGATACTTTATTTGATATGAATATAGAATATTATATAGTATCATGGGAAGCCACATACTGTCCATGTACATCATGGAGGTCATAGGGCTTATCTGAATAATGTTCTTCTTAAGTCACAAGGCTTGTTCAAGTTGTATTCCTTTTAGGATCTGGATGTTTGATCCCCATAATAGATGGTCAACTGATAGGAGCGCCACCGACTTACTGTCTAGTTGGTGAACCACTCAGTGAGCTGCTCAGTGATTTACTTGGGGTGTTAATTCCCAGAGAGGGAGTAATTGAAGATGTTGCAACATCTACCCCTGGGGTGCTGGAAGGCAGAGCCTTGGGAATCTTTTTGAGGGTGTCTGGTATACAAGCGTGGTACTGATCCAGTTTGGCGTTAGGAACAGGGAGCCTTGAATTTTTTTGGGCTGCTCTTGCCTTACACATATGGAGTTGGTTGTGATGCATATGTTTCAGTTCAGTTCAAGCTCCAATCCCTTTGATGAGGTAAGTGTTATTGAGCTTGACTTCCATGACAATGCCTGGTCTGCGTAACCCTGGGTCCTGTTTGTGTTGGTTGTGATTGACAACCCAGATTTTGTCCCCAACTTGGAATCTCTCTTGTTGCAATGGGATTGCTTCTCTCTTGACTCTTTTGCGTTCCATGTCCTCTTGGTCTTTTCTGGCTTGTAATACATCAGGGTCCCCATTGTCTGGCACCTTTTTTGATAGAGGTAATTGTGGCCCTGCGGATGTACTAAAAAGAGCAGGCTTTTGTCCATAGACAAGCTCATAAGAGCTTTTGCCCGTATTAAAATTAACCTGTGTTCTACAGACCATGAGCGCTGTTGGGAGCATGTTGAACCAGGTCTTTGGATTGTTAGCAGATAACTTATTGAGAGCTTCTACAAGCGCACCGTTTAGTTGTTCTACTTGTCCATTTGCTTGAGGGTGGTATGGGCTGGCGGAGATGTGTTTTATCCCGTTTTTGGCAAGGTAGAGGTTGGTGTTGATGGCTTTAAGTTTGGTGCCTCTATCTGTGATCAGGAGGTCAGGTTTCCAAATTTGCCTATGATTTCCTTTCCAATAAATTGTCTCACATCATTGCCTTTATGTTCTTTTGTGGCTTGTGCCACAGGCCATCTGGCTGCATAGTCAATAGCTGTTATGATGTACTTTTTGTCCTTGTTTTCACCAGACATTGGTCCCACAATATCAAACAACTATACCTTGAAGGGTTGTGTGATGGATACAGGTACTACTGACTTGGGTGGCGCTTTGGTTTGGGCGTACTTTTCACAGACTTTGCATTGCTCCAGTACTTCTTTGATGTCATCCAGCATGTTGGGCCACCAGTAGCGTGTTTTGAGGTACTTGTGTAAGTTCCTGCTACAGGTGTGTCCCAGGTCTCTGTGGTATCTTAGGATGGTGTCAATATTTTGGTTTGATGGAATGTAGGGTACAGTGTCACCACTTGGAAGTATTCAATATAAGGTACCATATAAGTTTTTGAACAGATGTTTGTTCTTAAGGACCTTTTCTTTTATGTCCATAGGGGTGCCCAGTAGGAAGCCTTCCTGGAGATTCCCCATGATGAGCATAGGCCAGTTGGGATCCCCATTGGCACATAGGGCATGTTTGCTATATAGCCTTGAAAGTGTTTCAGTGATAAGCATTTCTTTACCCAGTTTGTATTCAATTTTTGTGGGATATCTCTGTATGAGACTCATCCATTTGGCTTCTCTCCTTGATAGGTGTTGCTGTGTCTTGAAGAACACTAGGGGCTTGTGGTTGGAAGCACCTTGAATGTCTGAGCCCCTTCCAGATAGCATTGCCACTTTAGAAGGCAGTGTATGATAGCCACCAGTTCCTTGTTGTAAATGGGAAACATTTGTTCACTTTCAGATAACTTTCTTGACTCATACGCCATGGGAGGAAGTCTTTCTCTGCTGTTTGGATGCAGATTACTCCTCCTATGGCGCAGTCAGAGGTGTTGGTTTCTAATTTGTATATCCCTTCACAATTTGGGTATTGGAGGATGGGGGCAGTAACCATTTGTTTTTTTAACTGGCAGAAATGTTAATCTTGTAGTGGTGTCCACACAAACTTAGTTGTTTTATCTGTAATGGCTGACAAGGGGGCCATCAGAGCACCCCAGTTAGGAATAAACCTTCTGACGTAGGCTACCATGCCTAGGAATGTGCAGAGTTTGCTCTTGTTTTCGGGGGCTGGCATTTTGGTTATGGCACATATTTTCTCTGGGTCTGGTTTGATCCCGTCCTTGCTAACTTTGTGGCCAAGGAAAGGGAGTTTAGACAAGAAGAAGCCGCACTTTGATGGTTTGGCAATGAGTTGGTTTTCTTTGAGGGTGCAGAGAACCAGGTGGACGTCTTCCCAGTGTTATTTCAAGTTTGGGCTATAAACAATTATGTCATTCAGGTAGATTATTGCTTGTTTCCCAATGTTTTCTTTGAAAACCTTGTTCATGAATGTCCTAAAGGTACTAGGGGAATTTGTCATGCCAAAGTTAAGGACAATACATTTGAAGGATCTGTATTTGGTTCTGAACGCCATCTTTGGGATGTCTTCAGGGTTCACTCAAATTTGGTGGTAACCTGCTATCAGATCAATTTTTGTGAAGATTTGGGACCCCTCCAGGGCGTCAAAAAGGCTGTCAATCAGGGGCAGGGGATACCTGTTCTTAATTGTGACCTTATTGAGTACCCTGTAGTTGGTGACCAGGCAGAGTCCTCCATCTTAATTTTCCACAAAGAAGACAGCGGCACCAAAGGGTGATTTTGAGGGTCTAATGAGGCCTTTGTTGAGAGCTTTGTCAAGATAGGACTTTAGGGCGTTGTCTTCTTGGGGTGTTAGGCAATAGATAGGGCAAGCCTTGGGTATGCTTTCTTTAAGGTTGATCTCATGTTGTATGCCGCAGTTGGGTGGTAACCCCAGTAGTGTTTCCTGGAAAACAGAAGGGAATTCTTTGACAAGCTGATCACAGATATAGTCCTGTTCACGTCTAGATTCTGTATTCTTAAAGTGAATGATTTCATATCTACAGGTATTTTAATTGATCTTGCTGGGGTCTGTCTCTTCTTATGTTTCCATTATCTTTACAAATACATGGTTGCACATGAGGGTGTCAAGGTGAGTCAGGTAGATGTGATGGTGTACTTTGCAGCTATGGATAGTGAGAGTGGCACTGTCCCAACCAATGTGGGGTTTGGTTTTCCTCATCCAATCTAGACCTAGTATTATGTTGTAATTGGGGATTGGTATGATAGGGCCCCTAATTGTTGTTTGTACATCTCCAATATGGGCACAGAAAGGTTTCATTTCTTTGGTGACTGGCGTGCTTCTGTTGTCTGCCATGATGACTCTTCTGACGCTGCTTCAAACTGTTGGTAATTTCATAAGGTTGGCAATTTTTTTAATAAGGGATTGATCTGCTCCAGTATCAAATAGTGCTGTGCCCTGGTATCTGCAAAAGTGGAAAGGATAAGTAAGGAGTTTATTTCCAGTTTGGGCAGCAAACAGTAGAGGATTGCTGGCAGGCACTTGGATCATGATGATTGAGTCCACATCCTGGTCCCTGTACAAGTCTTGTGAGTTGGAGGAGGGCGGCTCGCCTAAGCACTCCCCTGAGCTTTTTCCTCCTTGTTGGTATCTTTGGTGCTTGCCTGATTGGCTTGGGCTATACAATTCCCAGTACAAGGGTGGGTGTTGTTGGCTTGGTTGTTCTGCTTATTGGGTCAAGGATTCTTCTTGGCTGAAGGGCTCTCCTTGCGCTTGTTGGTTGTATGTAGGTCTTCAGATTTTTGAGCTGTACATTTTCCCTCTAGGAATACATCTTTGAGGTTCTTGCAGCGGGTCATGTCAAACTGACGTCTAATGTGTGTGGGGAGACCATTGTAGAAGTCCAAGCGTGGTCTAGGCTCATCAAAATTGATGGTGTTGGGTGTGCGGTCACATAGGTCTTTGTATGCAGCAATGTACTCCTCAATTGTTCCTGTCATTTTGAAGGTTCAGAGTTATGTCATAATCACCACATTGGAATCCTTCATGAAGAACTTTTTGAGGAATGCAGCTTTGAATACCTACCAGTTTCCCTTCTGGTTGGGGTGTTGAGTTAGCCATTTGCTTACAAAACGTGATGCAGCCCCTGTAACGCAGAGGGCAATCTCACTGACCCAGAGTCTTTGGGGATAGTCTACTTGCTCAGATCTGCTCTGTGTACTATTGATCCAGAGAGAGGCGTTTTCCCGGCTTAGTCCCGTGAAGGCGCCAATTTCAGCTGTACGTAGGCATTGGAACAAAATATTGGGTATTTCAGGCTTCTGTGGTCCTGTCATGGTTGGCACTGTGGGTAACAGTCTGTGGGCTTTGAGAGTGTTGTACTGTTTGATGGGTACAAGGACGTTATTGTAGATGACAAGGCCTACAGGAACGTCTTTTCCTACTTTGTAATCTCTCCAGCCGTTAGGGAGTGACATTGCTTGGGTTCTTTTCTTGGGAGGAATTTTTCCTTTGAGTTGGGTAGGTATGGAAAACCTACCTGTGCTACCACTGTCAAGTTTATACTTCTGGGAAGTATAATAAACGGAATAAGGGGAAGATTTAAGAAGAGAATGATACTTTATTTGATATGAATATAGAATATTATATAGTATCATGGGAAGCCACATACTGTCCATCTACATCATGGAGGTCATGGGGCTTATCTGAGTAATGTTCCTCTTAAGTCACAAGGCTTGTTCAAGTTGTGTTCCTTTTAGGATCTGGATGTTTGGTCCCCATAATAGATGGTCAACTGATAAGAGCACCACCAACTTACTGACTAGTTAGTGAACTGTTTGGTGGGCCATTAGGTGATTTACTCAGGGTGTTAATTCCCCGAGAGAGAGAAACTGAAGATGTTGCAATACTATTGGTTTTGACTTGCAATCTTTGGTTTCCTGGGAAGATCAGGGAGGAGTCAGTTGCTAAAGTTAAGGGGCTTGTTTTGCTTTAGCTTCTGATAAGGCCCTAGTGGATCCAAGACCCAGACCTTAAAAAGTTACAAATCCAGTCCCAGGTTGGTGTTAGATCAGGTGCTGCTGCAAGTGCGTTTCCCATATGCCACAAATAGGCTTAGTAAGTTTATGATGGTTTGTTTATGGTTGGACACCAGACCCTTTCTTTTAATGAGGGTACAGGCTGTTGTATTTAGCGTACCACAATTGGTATATAGTGCTTTAAGATGCTATAACCCTTTGAGCAAGGGGAAACTTTGGCTTTTCCATTGTTTATAATGCTGTAGATTGTTCCATTTGATATATGTGAGCATGTTTCATCTCTGCTTAGTGTACCAGGAGTATACTGATGAGTTCCAGAGGCTTTCCCTAGGTCTTATAGTATGTGGTTATAGGTTGGGACAAACAGGGTTCAGGTGGTCTGGGTGATCCTCTTAAGTCTGAAAATTCTAGCATGGGCATCAACTGTGATCAGCTGTTCCCCCTTTATACCATACTCCAGGCCAGCTGTTCCATCTGGGACATCCATTTGGTTTAATACCAAGAAAGTGTATCTTGATTTTTTAAGTGAATGAGCAAATTTTGATGGATGAGTGTTTTGATATTAAGATTCCCTCATAGATAACATCTCCACTCCTTACATGTATGATAGATTGAGATGAGTTCAGTATCATGGGTTGAGAATTGTTGCTAGTTGTTGGTAAGAATCCTAATTCTATAGCATACTGACAGGAAATCTTGCTTCCTGGCCCACAAACACATACCACTGTACCTATGGCAGTGCTGATTGTGTGTCTGTCTCAAGCTTGTAGCAATCTGTATCATCAGGGTATTTCAAACTTGGTGTTTCAATCAGGGTTTGTCTTGATATTTGAAAGCTCTTTTAAAGTTCTAGGTCTCCAGGTGAATATCTTTATAGCATTCCCTTGTTCAGATGGTTGATTGGTGAAGCAAGCTTGATGTAGTCTTTGATATGGTTTAAATGTAGGTTATTATTCTGATAAAGCATCTAGATTGGCTTACAGATGTGGATTGTTACATATTACTGTTGGTTTAAACCCTTCCAGAGTCAATTCTGATGCCGCCATTGGAGGCAATGTGGCCAAGGAACAAGATTTCCTTCTGCACAGGTTAATCTTAGCTGGTTTGGTGTATAGCTTATGTTTGGTAAGTTAGCCAAGTGCCTTGCACACATGTGCAAGGTGTTAATTTTTTAAACATGATTATATTGTCTAGGTAGCCTATTGTGTTTGAGAGCTTGTCAAGGGTTTGGTTCATCACAGTTGCAAATATAGCAGGTGTGGCTGCCATTTCAAAGCTCATGGCTGTACATTCAAAGGACCCATAGTAATTCAGAGAGAAGCTTTTAATGTATCTTCTTTGAATTTAAACTGGTTATATCCAGATGTGAGGTCAACTGTGGAGAAAATCTTGGAGTATGGGAGGGTGTCAAAAGAGATTCAACTACAATTAGTGGATACTGGTTCTTGACATTGCTTGTGTCAAGTTCCCTGTAGCAAGTGAATATATTTAATTCAACAACATTATTCTGAAAAAGAGGCCTAATGCACCCCAGGGTAACTCAGTTGTGCATATGCAACCCATAGTGTGACTGTACAACAGTCAATTTTAGTGTTTAGCCAAATAAATGCCCCAAGATATATAAGGTTGTTCTGATTTCGGTTGTTTATTTAATATGGATAAGTTTGTCTGGAATTCTTTAGGGAAAGATTCCTAGATGGAAAATAGTATCTGTATTTGATAAATGAATAGAATATAGGTTTGTTAGCTAGGCCGGAATAACTGGTAAAATTGAGGCAAGATTGGCCAAATCAATCTTGGGGACTAAATGTCTTGCAAACAGTTTAATCAACCCCAAAGGTTGATTAAATTATATCTGCAGATATTATTAATGAGGATTTGGTTATTGGGCCAAAATGGACTTGACTGGGTCAAGTAAAGACTTGTGTCTTTGAATCAAATTAATTAACCCCATAGGTTAATATAATTGATAAGGGATTAATTAAACAAAAATAACTAAATGTAGACAATGGTGTCTGGGCATTTAGTTTTGATCAGCTAGTTCCCAGTTGGAACAGTGATAACTTGTATCAGGAGTATGAAAACTCACAGGGATTTGGCGCCTATAGCTTGGAATGCTCCATGTCAAACCAATGCATTAAAACAAAAGGTATCACCTGATTGCTTTGTATTGTGTGTATATCCTTATAGGTTGATAAATGTGGGGATATTTTTTTGTAAAGATCTATATTCAATGCTGTTGTTATTTCATAAATCATGTGATAGAAATCAAGGGTTAATTCCTTAACTGGAGGGGGTTTCAGCCAAATATACCCCAAATGGTATACAGTAGTTTTAAAAGCTGACAACAAGCAGAAATGGTTCAGATTTTAAAAAAATAGCTCCAGATGCAAAAGAATTGAAATAAATATATGTTGATTTACAATAGATTTGTTTACTTTTAATTTTGTTTACATCAGAGTTATTTTTGTTTGAATCTGAAGTATTTTTGCTTGTTGCCATAGCTTTTAAAACTAATGTATAAGCAAAAACAGCAACATTCTGATAAAATATATTCTGTCAAAATTGATGCTTTCCCCTTATCCTTTTCAATTATCATGTCTTCTCAATTATTATTTTAAAAAGCAAAGTTTGGAGTCCTTAGAGTAGAAATTGCTGCTGTCCATAAGGAGATCCCTGAAGGCTCCTTGGAGGAGGCCTGGGAGGGTCTTGAGGTTGCAAAGACTTTACCTAAGGAATTGTTGGTAGGAGTGAAAGCAGCTTTTGAGGGGATATATTTGGACTATTTTGCTAAAGAGAGAACCCCAGTGCAAGGGAATCAAATTTACAGGCTGGGATTCCTGGAACCTGCTGGTAGGATTTGATTAAATCTTCCAGCAGGCAAAGAACACCGCTGACAGGAAGATTGAGGCCCTCCATTTAAGAGAAGAGAAAAGTGTAGAAATAATGGCCTAGTAGTGTGACAACAACAAGGTGTTATCACAGAAAATTGCCTTTGTTGGAGGTAAAACTTACCAAAGCTTTATCCTGGGAGGGTTCTAGCAAGAAGAGTCAGCCTGGAAACAAGAATGGTAAGTTCAGCTGGATTGACCTGGATCCCTTACACTTATAAAGTTTAGTGTCAATGTGTTCCTTTATGAGTTTAGTCTATATTGGGGAGAATCTGCAGAGGGGTGATGGTTTGATCATGGCTTTACAGAATCCAATGCTGTTCTTGATGCCACACTCAGGTGAGAGGTCTTTGAGCTCTTTCATGGATATATACTTTTAATTTTTAAGGGTTTGTGTGAGCTCTAGTGGATTTGCCCCCCTTGAGTGAACTGTTGAGGCTAGAACCTTTGCATCCTAGTATATTTAGTGGACTAAAATCTTTTGGTGTTTTTAAGCCATCTTGGTTGATGGCTTGAACAAATACTATGACTCTTAGGATAAGTTTTAATGTCCTTGAGGATGGTAAGGTTGACCCCATTATAATCAATGGGTACAGTCAGAGCTTTTCACCCAACTCAAGGGTCAACCTTTGAGAACCAGCCCACACCAGCAACAATACCATAGCTTAGTTTTGATACAAGAGTACCTTTATACCTTTATTTATACCCATTAAATCAACTTTCAGTGAAGTTTATTTACCTTACAGCAGAGCTTTTGTACCATCATGAATTTGGGTCTAAATAAAGTAAGATTGAAATGAGGGAATCCTGTACCTGTGTAAAATTATTTGTTAATCCTGGTGGTTTTGAGCACCCATCCAAGCAGAGCTTTGCAGGTAAGCGGTCCATAAGTTTGTTTAGAGACCAAGGATTGTAAGTGATCATGTATTTTTAGGCTCATAAAGGTGATATGATGGGATTGTGTGGATTGCATAAAGCAAGTTGGTATTGGGGAGGTTTCCTTCTGGTCAGGTTGAGAAGTAGTGGGGACTTGGGCCTGCTCCACATTCCATCTTACCTGCTCTTCAATCTGAGTTATTCAATGCCAGAGAAGGTGTGTTCAGAGATCTATTAAATGATGGTATTAACCTTATCAACCCCTGTGCTGTATGCTTTCTTGGGAAGTGGGTGGGTATTATTGTTATTACCATTATGATGCTTGTTGTCATTTTGTATCTCTGCCATTATAATGAGAAGTATTGTTTCTGTTGCCATTGCCATTGCTGGGCCTTTGCCTTTTGTTGTGATTTACTATGTAGACTAAATATCCTATACTGGCATGGTTTTTGGCAGTTTGGCCTCAGAAATGAGTACTGGTATGGAGGTGTTTGCTTCAAGGAAGATGAGTACAGCAGCCTAAAGTTCCATGTGGTTTATGAAGCAAGCCCAGGCGGGAAATCTTTCCAGCTAGTTCTAAGGCTTAGATCTTGGGTCTGATATCTTCAACCCCATTGGAGTACACAGTAAAAGGTTTCTTTTTATAGAGGTAGCTAATTTGGGTTGCAGTTTACTGAAGAGATTTAGAAATAAAACAGCTGTTGGCCCTAGATTTTCTGGGATTTGTCCCAGTTGTTGAGCTAGGCTTCAATTTGATAGCTTAAATGAAGGTCATACCAGGTAGGGTTGACCTCCAAGAAGCGCTTGATATATCCCTGGACCTAAAATTTGTAGGGGTATTGCTAGTGCAGAGTCTGGCAGCCATATGATCAAGCCAATTAAGAACAATTCATCTGTTCTTATCAAATGATCTATTTATGCCAATCTACTTGGAAAGAATCAAGTTTTCCTGTGAGAGGTGCAACATCAGGGTACCCCTGCACTGTATGATCTTGGTGTATGGTTTAGGCATGCCACAACCTTGAAACACAGCCTTCCTTACAGGGATATCATTGCTGATATTATAGGCACTTGAGATATTTTTCCAGGTTCCCATGGGTGTGAATGGGTGGGGATCTAAAGTTGATTAGGAGACATCTGGCCTGGAAACTTTATCTAGGCACTGTAAAGACAGCATTTCAGTAATGGCAATGAGGTGGGCTATGAAGGGGAAGCAGGAAGGAAATTAGAGAAGGATATATTTTGTGCAATAGATCTAGATTTTAATCCACACTTGTTGGGGCTGAATCCTACCAAGATGCAAGAGCTTATATCACCCAGGAGACAATGTGGTCAATTACCACCTGGCTGAATTACTATCTTGATAAAGGGGAGAACAAGGATCACAAAAAGTTAAAGGTCAGAGGGCTCAAATCCACTACTTTAGCACTAGTATGAACCCTTCTTTATATTCTACACTACCTGCTGAGCAGGAAGGAAGGAGATCAAGGAAAGCTGATGTGTAGAAGAGGAGAAATGGTATTTTTACTTGGTATCCAGTTCAGTAAAGATCATCCCTTTCCTTACTCAACTTCATTGCAGATTTTGAGGAATAAAAGGGTGAAAGCAGGGGGATTAAGGGAGACTGAGGAGCAGGTTTGTTCTTCATCTTTTCACTTTGATCCATATTCTTTTTTCTCTTAAAAAATATAATGAGAGCATAGGGCTAGATTGATTCTAACCCTTGGGTTTAAGAGTCTAAAAACAGTTATAGCTTTAAAAAGTTGAGGTAGGAGTATGATACAAGTGACAAGGGGGCACTTTTGGGGAAGCTTCAAACAATATTTTGGTGAATAAAAATTTCATTGGATAATAATTTAGAGGAGAGTGATTCTATTGGATAATTAATTAGGCTTTTATAGCCAGAGATGTTGCGGCAGGTATCTAACTGGGATCAGTAGTTGGCATCAGGTGGCATGACCTGGATCAGAGTGGGCAGATACCTGGACAAGTTGGGTGGAAATTGGTTAGATACTCAACCAGGCAAATGTTTGATAAATTCTTTTGGTACCAAATTGGGTGGGGTATTGTATGGTGAGCTAGGTTGGGGTTAGGGCGCTTGGCCAACCCCGGGCAGCCACCAGGCCCTGACCCCCTCAAAGATTTATCAATATGTTTAAAATATTATAATTCTCTTTAGCTAAAGGCCAAAAGCCGTCAGCAGCGGGCGACGAACACCCTAGTTGGGGTTAGCTTAACTATTCCAATATCCAGACCCTTGATAAAGTGTTTAATTTGCAGTAAAAATGATTGATTTCAGTTCAGCTTTTAACTTTGGCTAGGGAGCATTAAACTGGAACTAGCCATGAGTTCAATTTTACCCCTTCCAAGTGGAATTTTGCTATCCATTTAGATATTAAATTTACTTTCAACTCTAAAATCATGGCAACCTTCAGAACCCATACTGTCATTGTTTAACCTCCTCCATGCTCTTATTTTTCTGAAGCCAACCTATGACTTATTTTTGGAACTATCCTTTTAGCTCAAATGATTGATTTTAATAATAGAACTAGATTCAATTTAATTTAACCCACTGTTGAAGAGTTTAAAGAACACAACAAAATAACCTTTATGTGACAATGATACGGAGGATATTAAACTCTGAGTGGTTGTCAAACATGTTAAGCTTCTGGGTAAATCCCATTGAACAATGTATCTCAAATCAAGTTTTATATCAGCATATACTCCTTGTAAATATGTCCAACATGAAGGGAGGGAGAGATTCAGAAGATGGGATGGCTTTGTTTCCCGCAACAACTTGGATTCCTCCCTGTCAGTAAATTGGTTCCCTGAAGAATGACCCAACTTAAAGTAGAGGTTGGCTTAAAGCTTGATCCAGATGTTACACTAGGATCCAGTCCTCTATTTTCTGAAAGGATCTTACTCTTCCATATCATAACCCATATATGATCTTCATACATGCTATGCAGATTACCAATTAGCTATATGAAGCTCTTCTTTTGTTTCATTAAATATATTAATTCACTTATAAATCTTCCTCTTATCTTGTATTATACCCTTCCAATATGTATATTGTTGGCACAATGGGGAGTGTAAAGTTATGGCTATAAGTGATGGTACATTGTGATCATTTAGTGTGAGTAAATACTTGGGAGGGGCAGATTTAAAATGTAGGGGTTGATAGGTAGAATATCTGGTTTTGGGACTCATGGCCATCTTCCACCTGGGGATCTAAAATATTTGTTGGAGATTGATTTTAATAGGTAATAATCAAGGAGAGACAACTATGGTTGGGTAGGGATAAAGAAATCTGAATAGGGAAAGCTTGGGAACCTTATAAACATCTTTGGACCAGAAAATTTTGAGGGGTGGGGAATCAACAGTCAAAAGATTATATTCTCTACTCTCTGAACCAAGGCACTTGGCTGGTGTTGAGATGGTCAGCTTGTAATGGTGTTGCTGATCTGTAACCCAAAAGTCTCTACTCTAAGGGAAGATGCCATATGTGGCTATGGATAGTTAAAGGCCACAAGAGGGAAAGGAAGTTTTTAATGCATTTATTAAACTAACCAGAGTTAGAAGCTGCCAGAGAGGCGCTGGGATAGAGTTCAGTATTAAACCTTTGTAGACGCCTATTTGGCTAAATTGCTGAATGATTATATAATCAGCAATATAATATCTATAAAATATTTAAGAGAGCTTTTAGAGATTAGTTGATACTTGGGTCATAGTTTGTTGCACAGGAAACCAAGTTTGAAGAGTAGCGTTGAGGTATAAACTTTGAATACACTTAAGAAACCAAAGTTGTGTCTTGGATTCAGACATGCGGAAATAGGAAGGGGAAAAGTATGCTATTGTCATGTTTGATGCATGGGAAATAAATATGGACGGTTTTGGTTTCTTCTATTTTTAATTGATTATTTATGTTACTTTTTAGCAGGCGGATATCCATCAGAGGGGTAAAAGAGTTGAGGAATTATAGATTGGAATTTATGGTTGGAGGATTCAATAGTTGGAGATCTTCAAGTTGATCCTTGTGCTGTTCGTCTGACTTGGAAATTCAAAGAGAAACAGAAGGGATAAGTAATTTAAGTCGCCACTCAAATGAAGCCTTTTATTGGTTCTTGTGGTTTGTGACCATCTCCGAGGCATTGCTGAAGAACAGTGTGTGCCTGAGGATCTGCACAAGTCGAGTTAAATTGGAGGCCATTGTGGTGGTTCTGTATGGATTCGATGATCAGGAGCTTGTCGTTTACCGTGTACTACTTGTCAATCGCGTGTGGGATGCTGGTAGTCCTGATGATTGTCGTGGGGGGAGTGGTGAACCGAGCGCTGGTTGACCGAGTCTCGTTGAGGCTCACCCTGGCAATTTCTGTGGTGGACGTAGCCAAAGCCATTGTGCTGGTTCTGTACATGTACATGGATCAGGACACATTTACTTGCTCGCTGGTGTCCTTCTTCATCCAATGGTTTACGCTGGTGTATCTCCTTTTGAACAGCGCCATCCTATTCAACATGCAACTGATCTACTTCCAGGGTGTCTCGTTCAAGAGAAGCTTGGAGGCAGGTTACTGGCTTTTTTGCTTTCTCTTCCCGACGCTTCTTCTTGTTCCTCCATTAGGTAAGCCTTGTTGTTGCATTTAACATTTAGCCGCTGGACGCCTGGGCTATGACAAAGGAACCGAGGGCTGCGAATACAAGGATCCCACCTCCAAGGCAACCAACGTCTGGCTGTGGTGCTGCTTCACCTTCTGGGTCATGGTAGCGTGTGTATATTCAGCCACAACTGCCTTGTACATCGTCGTCACCCTTCCTCGTTCCAGCTCCCTTGTCAGTCGCATGACTAACCGCAACTCGTACACTCAAGACAGTGGCTATCATCGCAACGTGTCACGCCTCATCAAGCGACTGTAAGCTTCTTTCTTTCCAACCACTCACCATTAGTTGCATGATATGCCTGATTCCTGTCTTCACTCAAACATACATGATCATCAGCGCAGTCAAGTTCTACTGCGGCATCGAACTGTCATCCTTTGACAAGATACTTGCCACTATCAGCATAGGTAACCCCTCTAAACCACACTAATAGCTAGGTTCTCCCGGAATACTAAATCTGATTTCCTTCCTCCTTGACCCTGCCTTTAAGAACATCCTCACTGCCACCCACAATACTAAATCCTATGTAGAGAAGGCGCCCTTGCCTTCCCGACCCATCTCCTACGCCTTTGCCCCCGAACCCGCAATTTCTTCCTCAACCCTGCGCCCCGTGTCCTGCCCCCATGCCATGTACCAACCTCCAAAGACATCATCCACCCGCCATGGAGACCATCCAAGAGGAGGCTTCCTTTGAAGAGACCCCCACTATCCCACCCTCCAAACATATTGAATCCCCCCGTACCTGCTTCTACCGCGACATCTACCTCACAGACCTTGTCCGTGGACTATAACCCCTGAATAAACCATCCACAATCCCCTTCAAAGTTAACCATCCCTCATACCCAACTATACCCCCCCCCCCCCCAACAAACCAAACCAAAAAAAGGAAAAAAATGGAAAACCCCACACCAAACAAAAACCCCATTTATATTCGCTTCCAAACACAAACCTCTCTATTCCCTATCACACATTCAACTAAACCCTTCAATTCCCATTTCAACCCACAAACACTCCATACAAGAACCATTTCAATCCACCCAATATGAATACGTCCTATCACATCTTCTCTTTGTGATTTCCTTTTTCCCTTAGCCGCACTCAAGAACACACACGGTGTGTTTTCTCAGCAAAAGCCTGATGATCCTAAAGTTGTTAGGCGGTTGGTTAGAGTTTGCTTGAGAGGTCAGCCTTGCTTGCTCTTATTCTGATGGGGTAGTGCTTCTTGATAGTGTTTTTATTGGAGGTTCTGAACCCAACTAGGTAGGTGTCCCTTCCTGTTCTGTGTTGTACTACTCTTCCTGGCCCTTGATGTACAGGATCTAGTTTCTTGAGGTTCCCAGCTAGTATTCAGACCGCAGTGCATTTGAAAAGCAGAGCTTCCTAGAAAGTAACTGTTTGCATTTATACTCATTTGATGGAGGACATTTCTGCATCAAGTCTTAATTCCTGGAGGATGGGATTTTGTACCTCTCTAGGAGGCCTCCCTTTTGGGATCTTGATATTGGGTTTATTGCTTTAGGGGATGACTTCTGGTCTGTAACCATAGATCAGTTCAACTGGGGGACAGCCTGTCCTTGGTTTGTTCTTACTCTTGATACCATAAGTGCACGCTTGAAGTATTGTGACCAAGTATTGTCTGCCTTCCCATCCATGAAATTTTCACGAGTTCATATTAGACTGCCATTTAGGCGTTCTACTCATCCATTGGCCTATGGGCAATAAGGAGATATGGTGGAATAATTATGCCCTTTTTCTTGGGATATTGTTTGCTGCATGGCCTTCAAGTTCTTTGGCACCATCTTTTACCAAGTAAACCAATGTTCCATGGGTGGATATGATGGCGTTGCTAATGGATCTGTCCATTGTTTCTTCCTTTTGTCCTTGGCAGCCCAGCAGATAGGCCAATGGGGGGCCAATCCAATTGCTACAATTAGGAATACTTTTCCATCTGTTGCTGCTGGTAGTGGACCTACAATATTGAGTCCCCAAACCTTGAATGGCTCCAGGTCTTGGACTGAATCAATGGTTAGTTTGGGAGCAGTAGTGCTGGTGTATTCTTAACATACAGTACACCTCTTGAGTACACCAATGATGACCTGGTTTAGGTTTGGCCATCATGCCACTTCCTTTACCCCACAGTATAGCCTGTTTGCTCCAGTGGGTCTTTTTAGGTGATTTTGGCGTATTATAGTATCTACCCTTTGTGCTAGGGGAACATATGGGACTTGTTTGCCACTTGATGTTCTGCATGCTGTGCCATTGAAAGCGTGGACCTTTTTTTCATTCCATAAAGCTTTATTGTGGGTAAGTTATGCTGTGTTTGGGTCTTTCCCCTTTGCCGTATCATCTGTGTTATATAGGTTGGCCCAGTCAGGGCCAAGATTATCTGGGTGATCTTCTCTAGGTTAGCATAACCTAGAGAGAGCATCTGCAGTAACTAGCTCTGTCCCTTTTATATTGGATGTCCAAGTTTAATCCTTCAATTTAATGCATCCACTTAGCTGGTTAGCAAGCAAGTGCATGTTGTGGTTTAAAGTATATAAGTGACTTGTGATCTGTGAGGGCCCTGGCTCTTGGGTGGCCCTCAAGGTATTGACATCATTTGCAACATGCATGGTATATAGCTAGTAACTATTTATTGCGTGTTAGATATAGATTCTTTGGATTGGTAAGTTTTCTACTTTTGTAGCATACCGGTAGGAAGTCCTCCTGCCCTAGCTGTTGGATGCAAATTACAGCTGCAATAGGATTTTATCACTTGCATCTGGTCCTAGCTTGTACCAACCCTTATTGCTTGGGTATTGAAGGATGGATGCTTCAATCCAACACTGCTTTGGGACCTGGAAATCTTTATCCCCCTCTAATGTCCAGTTTATCTTTTGTTTCCCATCATCCTTGGTGGAGCTGTTGATTGGTGCTGCAAGCTTTCAGCAATGTTTTATGTACTTCCATAGGCAGGCAATCATTCCCAAGAAGCACCTGACCAGGTTTACTCAGGTAGGTCTTTGCATGCCTTGGATAGCTTAGATCTTATCTGGATCAGCTTTTATGTCACCATCCAATACTACATGTCCAATGAGTAATAGTTCTTTTTGTATTAATTAAAATTTGGATGGTTCCATATATCATTTGTGCTGGAAAAGCCAATCCAGTCTCTTTATTACATGTGTACTGTGCTCAGCTTCTGTTTTCTGGGATATGATAATACCATCACAATAACACATTGTGCCAGGAAGTCTGTTTAGGGCTTGATTCATCATTGTTACAAATTTGGCATAGGGATTAGCCATGCCAAAGCTCATAAATTTACATGCAAAGAATCCAAAGTGGGTTCGGTTTGCTGTTGTTGGTATATCCCTTCCCGTAACCTGCAGTTGACTATATCCAGAGGTGAAGTCAATTTCAAGAAATATCTTTGCGCCTGAGAGGCAGGCAAAGAGGTCTTCAATTAGGGGTAGTGGATATCTGTTCTTTATGGTGCTTGCATTTAGTGCCTGTTAATTGTTTACCAGCTGTAGGGTGTCTTCTTTATTTCTGACAAGGGATATGGTAGCTTCCCATGAAGGGTCTGATGGCAGTATGAAGCCTTTTTTTAAGCTTTTCATCCACATATTACTTGAGGCTTTCATTTATTCAGGGGAAAGTCTGAGAGAGGGGCTGCTTTGGGCATGGATATGTGTAGATTGGTTGATTATTTGACCTCCCTTTCAGGGGTTTAAGTCTGTTAGAGATTTCTTGAATATGTGTTTATATTCCTCAAGATGTTCTTTTAGCATGGATGATTTTGATTCTAGTACAATTTTGTTGGAATTGTTATTTTGTTTGTATCTCACTACATGGAAGTTACTGATCTTGTTTATTTCTTCAGAGTCATCTGTATTTGTGATTGGTACAAAGATGGTGTTTCTGAGTATAAGATCATTTGGTTCCTTTGAGATGTTAAATTTGACCCATTTAAAGTTTATTATAAGGGTTTGGGTTTTTCAGCATATGCTGGGTGTTGCAGATCCTGAATGGATTAGACAAAAAAACGTCCACTTAGGGATTAAGTGATGCAACAATTGTTCAATTGCCCTATTGCAACATGGTTTTAAATGGGTTGAATACATTTAAAACGCCTAAAAACGGGTATTTGAAGTTTATATAGATTTCACATCAAGCGTGGGCTTCACTTCCAAGGTCAATAATCAAATGACTCAATAAGTTCCACTTGCCTCCATTAGGCAAGGCGCGTGAACCCAGTTGTTTTCCTGTGTGGCTCTTTCTGATGTGCATTTACACTCTCCTCCTTTTGGCAGGTCCTTTTTCCAGCACCTTCTTTCCTCTGGTGGCAATTCCACTGCCTCATGCTATATTAATGCATCACTATCAAATAAATTACCAGTTTTGTCTTTATATCTTTTATTCTTCTGTCTGCACTGTTGAGAAGCTGGATGTACGGGTGTTCTGGCTACTGTCAACCCACTTAACATCCAGTCATTGCCTGATTTAGTGCCTTCCCAATATGCAGTGTGATATGCCAGAAATGGCAACAAGCTATATCACATGACTTTCCAAGTATCCAGCAACTCAAATCCATCCCACACATGACCATCCATATCTTTAATCCAACTTAAATCTCTGTCACAGCACATACTATATAAGTCTAAAGTATTATCCAATAAAAGGTAGGACATGCTGTTTCAAAAATGGCATCTCAAAAAACGCTATCTCAAAATATGGCATCTCAAAATTTGGCAATCTCAAACTTATAGTAAAAACATCATTTCAATTTACGGCATTGCAACTATGAAAAAAGGGTTTAAATTTCACTATTTTCAAACTCCAAAAAAAACCAGAAAAATCTAAAAGAAAATAAAATTTAATAAACATTTATCCTCTTGAAAAGGCCTCAGAACTTTAAATCTGCAATTAAAAAGGGGGTTGATTAGAAGTAACAAGGGTGTGTAAAGGACAAAAGTCAAAATCTACACAAAAACAACCATTTTTGTCTATTATAGATATGCCATATACTTTAAAATATGCACATATTTATACAAAATGCTAAATCAAAATCAAAAAATGATGAAACTAAAAAATAAGAGGTACAATAGTTTATTGAAAAAGGCGCATACATTGGTTGACAGTGCTACTAAGATGGCCTGAAGATGCTCAAGCTTTCTATCTGTGGCTCTCAAGGGTTATAAGGGTAAGGTTGGAGTATCTAAGCAGCAACTGGGGGAACACAACAGGATTAATATCTCCTTGCACAACAGAGTTTTTTCTATTTGCGCTCTGCAACTAATATAAGAATGTTGAGTTGGTTGTTATGTTCTATTCAATGATGTCTTCATTGGGGCTATCTGAAGGCCTTATATAGTTGGAAGTGGGGGAGAGGAAAGAAAGGGTGAGTCATCCTGAGTGAAGTCTGGACTGGGCAGGAACTAAGCTATTCTTGAAAGGCTGAAACATTTTGGAGAATATTCAGAAAAAAGGGCTTAAATTGGATGGGGTGTGAACATCTAAACATGTAATCTCTGGGTCAGGTGGTTGTAGCAAAAGTAGGGCCAATTTTTGGGAACTAGGTATAAAACAGGGTTTCAGAATGTTCATCTGGGGGTCATACTTGTTGTTAAGGGGCAGAATGTCTCTATACCAGATTACAAATTGGGGAAATTGATGAGCTACTAATTGCCATATGTATAGGCTCCTCCAATGAGTCATCAATCTACACATTTGTGGCTAGCTGCAGATGCATAGATTGGTGACTCATTGGAGGAGCCTATACATATGGCAATTATTGACCAATCTACGCATCTGCAGCTAGCCACAGATGCACAGACTGGTCACTAATTGTCTCAATGAAAGTCATCACAATGGGTCACTCTCCAACACATCTGCAGTTAGCCGCAGGTACGTCAATTAGTGGCTAATCAGAAATTGACCTTTATGTTTCAATGGTTAACTCTCCCATCAAAAACGCAAGAAAGGACAGCAGTTCCCCTATACTTTTCCTTATAGGGAAGTAGTCTCAATATGGTAATATCTGCAGGAGGCGCCCTGCACCACAACCATAGTGATATTATTTTAAGTTGTTCTTAGTGTAAGTTTCTTGGATTAATAATATAGGAAAATCTTCTGATTTTTTACAACAGGCTTTGATTTAGTTTGAGGATAAGCTTATTTTAGTTAGAAGATAAATAGCGTGATTTGAAATGACATAAATTCAAGATGGCGTAAACACGCCCCACACTAAGTGATTTCATATGTAAATAAAGTTAGAAAAATAAGATTTAATTAATTTGACTCAAATGACAAAATTGAGATGGTGTACTTTTGAGATGCCACAGTATAAATTTATAAGTGAATTTTAAGTATTTTATTATTTATTTTATTTTTTGTGATTCAAAATCACTAACGCAAAAAACGCCATCTTGAATTAAATTCAAGATGGCTGTTGTGAATGCTGCCATTAACCATGTTTTAATTTCGCCTTTGATGGGTTATTTCAAGGACAAATACCTCTCTTTTGCTTTTGCCCTTTGAAATGATGCTAGCTCTGAATTGGGAAATTAAATTGTTTGGTTTCCTGATTCTGCGCAACTCACTTGCCCCACTCATGCTTGTGGCAAGCAATCCTACTGTCCATATACTGTTTTTTGGTAAGGCTACACAGTATATAATCCCAATCTTTATGCCCAATAAAATTTAAGTTCTATTCACATTTTTTGTCTTTGTGTCTCCACATACTTTGGCGCCTCTCTAGCCACATCTAGCAGATATTATTCAATCAGGGCCACAAGGTAATCACTTAGCCTTCCCTGCCATTCTAACCAAGACTTAGTACAAATCCAATTTTAAGGTTAGGATTTCCTGTTGTGACTCTGTGCCGCGCCTCAGATTATAAAAAAATGGTGCTCACTACAGGTGCTGTAAGCCCCTCAGTTATCTGTTTTACAACCACATTTTCAGGACCTTTGCCTCCTCCTATACAAGAGCCAACTTTGCCTAAAATTACCAGTCCTCCTATTGAGAAAGACATTGCCAACCAGCCTATTGTCCCTACTGTGCTGAACCTTGGAAGTGGTCCCCACCTAGTGGCCTACCCTTTGGGTACCCCTGACTTGGAACAAGTCATGTCAGTAGCCTTTGGTTAGCCCATGATGGGGCCATGCCTTGCCTCCAGCTTCAGTTCAGCCAAGCAGAATACTATGAATTGATTGTAGCTCCACAATTTCCACAGCATCTCCTCTCAGCGGCTGGCTCTGCTGAACATTTATTGTCATCCTTTGTACAACCCGCCTGAGCCCATCATCAAATGGTATTAGGGCTCCACATTCAGGAGATTTCATCTCTACAAGCCGCTGTCACTCATCACTGGGATCAGTTTGCAGCCTACCAGCAGTGGATCCACTCCATGTTTTCCTTAGTATCAGACAATCAGCTCAACTCTGTCACCTCCCAATCCCACTTGGTTGATTCCATTGAACTAAGCGCCAGTTCATCCCTGAGTATGTCAGAGAGCGTCTACATGAGTTTCACCAGTTGGAACAGCACTGGCGCACCCAAGTAGATTCTACTCTAAACGCCTATCTCACTGATTTTGAACAACTTATGCAGCAACTCAACAAGTTTAGTGCTTACTCCTTTGACCAATTACAGGAAGTAGCAGTCCATGCTGCAAAGGGCCTCTGCAAACTTGGCAAGGAATTCAATCAAGAAAGGGCTTCTACTGCCACTACCATTGCCAAACTCCAGACTCAAGTAAATGAACTGTCTACCACCAAATCAGATGCCCTGCATTCTCCTCTATCTGATGAGTTAGAAGATAGAGAAAAGAGACTATGGGATGTCATTTGAGAGTTAAGAGAGTCCACCTGCAGTTAGGATTGCCCTACCAAATCCCCTCAGCCTGATCCTCAAGTGCTTGCTCTGACAACTCAGGTTGCTGACTTACAACAAGAGGTTGCTTTCTTGCGTGAGGTGATGGCGTATGTTGTTAGTCCAACTGGGGTTTCTAGTGAAGATGACTGTTGCTCTGGCTTTTCAGGAGCTCCCCACATTCACTGTGCTAGAGAGTTGATAGCTCTAGCCAACTAGGTGGATTATTTGAAACAAGACCACTCTGAGCTTGATAAAGACATACAAGAAATGAGTGAGTTAATTGATTCAGTGAATGACAGGTTTGCCCCTTGCCTTTTAGTGGGCTTGTCTATCACATCCTGGCTGGCTGAACTTTCCTCAGTAGTAACTTCACAGTGTCAGCGCCTGGATGTTACTGAGCGACAGACCACCCTAGCTAATAATATGGGCACCTGCACTGCTGAAACCTTGACTACCCTTGAGGAAAGTGTTCTCCATATGTGAGCCAGACAGCCCCCACCAGATCCAAATAAGAATTCTCCCAATGCATAAATGTACTTGATAGCAACAATGGTGACCCAACCCCAGAAGCACATTTCAAGCCTACTTTTAAGCAAGTCTTTGACCCCAAAACCTTGACCATTGCAGCTTTCCTAACCATATATGAAACTGCCATGAGAAGAGCCTTGGATGAGGTTAAGAAGGAACACATTAAAACCTGTCTACACCCAATCTGTCAAGAGGTAGTAGTGCCAGAGCTGCCCACCATTGAGACCTAGGAAGATATGAAGCAACTTCTGATTGACAAATTTGGTGGTGAACTTAGTTTGGAAGTGAAGAAGGACGCCTTCATGACACTGCTTTCAATCCAAAAGAGACTCTAGCTGAATTTGTAGATAGATTCTACATGAAAGGACAACAACTGATCACAAGCTGCCAGTTGACTGCACATGAAGCATACATGGCTTGCGCTCAAGCCCTCAAGGTTAATCAGCTCCTGTGTCTTCACTTCAAGGCTCATAAAGCCATGTTTTCTTCCATGAAGAGCATAAAGACACTGTTGCAGGATATGCACCTTACCCATTCTGGGGCAGCTGTGCAGGAGAATTGTGCCGCCTCTACCTCTGGTTTGTCTTCATGTGGCCCGCATATCCTCACCATGAACTTGCATAATCCTCCTCAACGCCAGGGTTGCCATAACTGTGGACAGATAGGTCACCATTCCCAAATCTGGACCAATACTTGAGCTTAAGGAGCTGATCCCAAAGAGCAGGCGGGAAAAGAACAGTCAACCTAGAGGCAGAGACGCTCTTGGTTGACCATTTTTCCCAGTCTCCTTCAATTCACCCTCCATTGCTGACTCTGAGCCTACTGACACTGAGGCTCCTCCCATTCTGCTACTAATCCACAACATCTCTGATGACTCTGACATGGACAATTCTGATATGAAAGATCCCAACGCCTATGGGTATTCAGTCCTGGCTGTCTCTGAAACTATTACAGTCCCTTATAAGCTACTTTCTGGGAAAACTATAACAACCACCAAGCCTCTGCCTGAAGCCAAAGAGGTTGTCTCTTGCCCATACCTCACTCAAGCCAAGAGATCTCCTGTGCTTGTTGAATCTTCCAAGGAAGCTGCTGAGGTTGCTGATGCTGTGTTCAAAAATGTCTCAGTCTTGCTTCCTCTCCAGACTGCCTATAAGGAGTTTCCAGGCTTGAGATGCATGATCAAAAAGTGGGACAAAAACTGGCAGAAGCCCAAGACATTCTGGCTGTCCTCCCTCCCTTTGGTTGTACTACCACTTTTGTGGAAATATCCATCCAAAAGGTGAAAAATAAGGGCGTCTTGGACACTGGATATCCTGTTAATGTCATCTCTTTGAAGCTTGTCAAGAAGCTCAAACTTGCCCCCAACCTTAACTATTACCAGCAGTATGGCACAGCAGGGCTATCCATGACTTGCGCTATAGGAGCTTATTCTGCTCTTCCCATGTGGTTTGGCAAACTACTCTTGGCTGCACCTGACATTGTCTTGGAGAATGAGAGCTACAACCTCATAGTTGGTACTAAATTCCTTAGGGAATACAATGGGATCATCAACTTAAAGGACGGCTACCTCTCTATCTTAGGGTACAAGGTCCCTCTGATCTTTGAAGAGCCAGTTAAAGTTCTCAGGAAGCGCCTCAAGACATGTGCCTTAGAATATCCCACTGGAGTTTTTACTCTAAAATACTGTACCCATTCCTCCAACATGAAGTGCCCTCCTATGGCTTGTCCTGCGTCTGAAGGGATTCCTTTCTTAGCCACTTCTGCTTTAACCATTCCCCCTGGATCTCAGGCTATCCTAGACTCCCAAATATTGTATGAACTACCCGAGTGTATGTTCCTAGAGCTTTACTCTCCTCCCTTGCTAGGACGCAACAAACCCTATCTCTGTCCAGGAATCTTGGATGTCTCTCATAAAGACCCTGTTCAATTGCTGGTTGCCAACTTAGCTGCTCTCCCCATACCTGTGTCTAGAGGGCAGGTTGTTGGCTATGGAAAGTTGTTGAATTCTCCTGAAGTCCTATCACTACATCCCTTTAGTATGTTCCAGGACTTTGATTTACCTGAAGACAAACCTCAAGTCCTATCCTTGTTCACTGCTCAAGACTTTCTGCAGCTATCTCCAGTTCAACAGAAAGAGGTGCTTGACCTACTAGATCAGTTTGTGGATATCTTTGCTAAGGATAGCACTGATTATGGTCTAGTCAAAGGCGTCATTCACCAGATTAATACTGATGATGCTCCCCTTTTTTCACTAAACCTTATTGTTGCAGCTGTATAGAGGATGCTCAGGTGTCTAAAGAGCTCAAACAACTTCTAGACGCTGGACTGCTTGCCCTTCCCAAAGTCCATGGGCCTCCCTCTTTCTCATACTGAAAAAGAAGGATGGAGATCATTTTATTGTGATGGACTACCAATAACTAAATTCCTTAACCAAAAAGGATTCCTACCCCTTACCACGCATTGATAATGCTCTCTGCCGGAATTGGGGGCTCCAAGTTCTTCTCTACCATGGACCTAGCCTCTGGCTACTGGCAAGTTGATCTCTCTCAAGGATAGACAGAAGGCTGTGATCATCACTTCCAAAGGATTGTTTGAGCCTACGCAAATACCGCAAGGGCTCTTCAATGCTCCAGCTACTTTCCAACAAGCCATGGATTCCATCCTCCGTGATTTGAAGCTCTTGTGTGTTCTAGTGTACTTAGATGATATAAATGTCTTCAGTGCTAACTTTATCAATCACCTGGCCCATCTTAAGGAAGTGTTCATAAAGATTTGTGAAGCTGGACTTAAGTTAAAGCCATCTAAGTGTTCCTTCTTCAAGGAACACCTTGAATTCTTGGGACATGAGGTGACTCAGACAGGAATCCTCCCCATGACTAAAAAAGTTGAGGCCATTGACAAAATGCTTCTGCTCACCAACCTGCAAGAAGTTAAAGTCTTTCTGGGCATGATGGGATACTACAGACAATTCATCCCTGATTTTGCTGACACTATCAAACCCTTGGTTCAGCTGCTGCAGGATGTCCCTTTCAAAAGGACTGCCAGCCAGCAACAAGCCTTTGAGACCCTCAAGCAAAAGCTCAAAGAGCTCCCATCCTAGTATATCCTAACTATAATAAGGAATTCATCCTATATAATGATGCTAGTAACCTGTCCATTGGAGCCATCTTGGCTCAATTGGACAATGAAGGTGTGGATCACCCTGTAGCTTATACCTCTCATGTCCAGAATAAGCATGAGAAGAATTAAAGTGTAACAGAGAAAGATTGCCTTGCTGTGCTGCATGCCGTCAAGCAGTTTTGCTATTATGTGTATGGCACCCATTTCACTGTGGTTACTGACCATGCTTTGCTCAAATGATTGCAACAACTTAATGAACCAGAAGGACAACTAACTAGATGGGCTCTCTGCCTGCAAGGGTACAGCTTCACTATGCTGCATTGCCCCAGGATTCAACATTGGAATGCTGATGGACTGTCCAGAATGCCCATCCTTGCTCTACAACCTGCTGAGGCTGACAGATTATACAAACTAATTGGATATTCTTCTTCATGGGAGAATAAGATAGAAGAAGTCCAAGTTTCCCTTTCTAAATTATCCAAAGACACACTAATTTGTGACAATCAGCTTTTCAAGAAAGTACAAGACCACTACTTGCCTTTTGTAAGGCCTAGTCTTTGCCTTCCAGTGGTGCTTCAAGCTCATAAGGAGACAGAACATGGAGGTGTTGCCAAGACTTATGCCTGGCTCTAAAAGAACTACTTCTGGGAAAATCTTTGCCTGCTGATCCCAGATGTTATTACTAGTTGCCATGATTGTCAGCTTCAACAACCTTGATTTGCTGCTCACAAGTTCAAGCTAGTCCCCCCTCAACACACATTTCACACTGTCAGTATTGAAGCTGTAAGACCTCTTCCTTGCTCCTGCTCTGGTTGCTGCTTTATCCTAATTGCTGTTGATCATTTTAGCAAGTGGGTAGAAGCTTGCCCTACTAAAGACATCACTGCCAAGACAACCACTGCCTTTCTGCTGCAAGATGTATTTTTTTTCCACAGTTGTCCTCAAGTGCTGTTGTCTGACAATGGGACTAACTTCAACGCCAAGTTAGTAACCTCTGCTGTTAAATCCTTGGGGTCTCACCAGTCTTTCTCTACCCCTATAATTATTCCATCAATGTGGCGGTTGAGCGCGCAAACTCAACTCTGGTTTCTATCATGAGGAAACTCACTTATTCTGACGCTGTCAATTGGGATCTATACTTACCTGCTGCTCTCTTTGCCTGTTGCCTTAGCAAACATTGTGTCACCAGGTACACCCCTTTTGCTATGTTGTATGGTTGTGAAGCCATCACTCTGTTGCTCTTGGGGGCCCCCTACTCTCCTCTGATAAGGCCCTGAACCCTGATGATCATATCAAAGATCTAGTCAATCAAATCATTGATATTCAGGCTTCTGCCTACATGTCTGCCTATAAGACCAAGATGCTTGAGATCTCTCCTGACAATGCTGGACAAACTCCACTGCCTGAGTTCAACATTGGAGACCACATTATTTACTATCAACACAGAGTAGGAGGATGTGCTCATAAGCTAGACTTGTTATGGATTGGGCCCTTGGAAGTGACCTACAAACAAGGGTCAGAGTATACTGCAAAACTCCTCTCTAGTAGTTGACCAATTGCTTGCATGCATGTCAAGTTCCTCTGCAAGTACCATCCCCCTAAGGCCAATCTAGAGGGGGGAAATTTTATGAATGCCACCATTCACCATGTTTTGATTTTGCCTTTGATGGGTTATTTTGAAGATGAATACCTCTCTTTTGCTTTTGCCCTTTGAAATGAGGCTAGCTCCAAATTGAAAAATTCAATTGTTTGGTTTCCTGATTCTGCTCAACTCACTTGCCCCACTCATGCTTGTGAAGAGTGATCCTATTGTCTATGTACTGTTTTGTGGTAAAGCTACACAGCATATAATACCAATCTTTATACCCAATAAAATTTAAGTTCTATTCATATTTTTTGTCTTTGTGTCTTCACATACTTTGGCGCCTCTCTAGCCACATCTAGCAGATATTATTCAATCAGGGCCACAAGGTAATCACTTTGCCTTCCCTGCCATTCTAACCAAGACTTAGTACAAATCCAATTTTAAGGTTAGGATTTCCTGTTGTGACTCTGTGCTGCGCCTCAGATCATGACAATGGTGTAAATCAAAGTGCTGCTTTTGAGGTGACATGTCCTACCCAATAAAATAACATCTTCTCTTCTTAAATTCAATATTTGAAGCTTCCTCACAAGTTGCTCCTCATCAGCACTAAGACTATCACTATACCAGCCAAAAGTATAGTATTAAGAGTGAGGATTAGTAACTAACTATTTGTAGAATTAAGCATTTACTTCCATATTTTATGACACTGGGGCTTACACTAGTAAGCCAGTACATTACTGATACAATATCATAGTTTACTTTATTATTAACTAATCCTTCAATAATTGTTTGGATGCCTTGCAAGTTTATCTTGAAGGGTTTTGTTTATTTTTCCAGGAGTACCATGGAATTGTCTACCATTATTGTGTATTTGAAAAAAATTAACTAAAGAGAGTCTGCAAATTTTTAAGAAGTCCTTTTTGACCCTGGATTGCTGTGCTCCAGAGTTGAAAATGATCTTTTGGGGTTTGGAACCAGAAGTTCATGGTTAAACTAGAAGTTGGGATCTTGCTATTATTTTAGTGGAAATAAAAGTAGTGAACTGGGAGTTGTGGAATTTATGAGGCCACATTCCTAGGGATGTGATTCTACTTCTTGTTTGGTTGGGAGAGGAATGCAGCACTTATTGCTGGATTTCTTGGTCTTTTCCCTCCTGTTCATCTTCAAAGAGTTCAATGTCTGAAATAGAGGGTTCTGAGTTGCAAGGTTCAGTGGTTTGAATGTTGTTTGTTTCAGTGGTACTGATTGGAGTGGAGATGTTAGTTCTGGTATGAACATTGTTTATGACATTTATTTTGGTTGTAGTTTGATTTACCATTGCTGTTTGAACTCTTGTTGGACGTTTTTGGTCCATTTTTGTTATGTTTCTATTTGTGCATATATGCTTTTGTGCTGTATATTCCATGTTTTCACGCTTTTCTGTGTTTTTGGATTCTTAGATAAGGGTAGGAATGTATTTATTTGCCCCTGGGTATATGAGGTTGGCAACTGAAGGTTTCATTATGTTCAAGAAGGAGGCTCTTTTATGCACATTATTGGCCTGTTCTGGATTTATAATCTTGAATTGGACATCCTCATATTTTTAGGAATATTCTAAAATAGTGATTTTGTGGAGGAGGTCACTTAATTGGATAACAATGTCTTGGAGTGTTTCCACTACCTTGAATGCATTGGAGAGGTCTCCCTTGAAACTTTCCCAACTATATAATTTTTTGTCAGGTCTGTTGTCCACCCATGTGGCAAACCAATTGACAGTAGCCTCAATGAGGTGCTTGCCAGCTTATTGTACCCATCTTTCCTGGGAAATCTTTTTGTGTGAGGTTTTGCTGTTGTGTGTTGCATCCAGTCTGTTATATTCTCTTTTTTTCCTGAAAAAATTAATTTCCAAGTAGTTGGTATTGATGGGGAAAGTTTGGTCATTGTTGTTTTTCACTTGTGAGGTAAGCATACCTGGGAGGGTAGTTGCATGGCTTAAGGCATGTGCCATGCTATAGGGAATGATATAGTTATTATATAGTTTATAATGTGGGGATATCTGTGTTAATTGTGAAGGGTGTGACAAGCTGTTGCCATTCTTCAGTGTTGAGCTTGTGGTTGTCACTGGTCAACACCACTTTGTGGTTTTCCAGGGTTAAAGAGGGATTTTTTTCTGTTGGCATGGTTTAATAAAGCGTCCTATATGTTGCTACCAATGACACGGTGACACTATGGGGAAGCAAGGTAGAGAGAAAAAATGATTATTTTATTAAATATTTTGTGATAGCCTTATAAGGAAATTATAGAATATAAAAAAAGAATCAGGGTATTTCCAGATTCTTGGGAGGGAATCCAGAAGGCATTCTGAAAGTAGAGCAAGTTGAGAAAGTTGACAATCATGCAATAGCCATATTTGAATTGCCAGAATTGCCAATATTGACAATATTTTCAAAGCTGTGGGATTTACACCTTGGCAAGATTGTGCACAAAAGACCCTTTACTCCTTGATTTGAGCATCCTGGCACTTTTAGACAAATTCAGAAGTTAACTTGAGTTACCAAACAAGAAAACACAAACCAAATGCAATCTCAACACTGGGACAAATTTAATTTAGTTCTTAACTCATTAGTAGGATTAAACCACCCCCTTCTTGTCCAAGCAATTGATCATCAGGAATCTTGTTAATCTTAACCAATTAACCATAGCTATATAATTCCCAATATCTCAATAAAGCCAATATATAGCCTCTAAAATATTTTCACTTTGTAACTTTGCTAATACAGCACAGTTACAACAAGATCTGTACCCAAAGACTCAGCTACAATACATCCTCCCCTGAAACTTAATCAGTAAATTAAATCTAACATCTTAACTCTAATTTTCTGTTAAAAAATATAATCTATAATTTAAGATGTAGGATTTATTTAAAAACATTATGCATAGCTAGATCTAGCCAAATAATACCACAGAGATATTAAACTTTTCAAAATAATTTTAAAGCATTGAATTAATCCTCAAACTAAACAAACTTGGAAGGGTTGCTAATTTTGACCATAAACCATCCTCAAGACCAAAATTTAAACAACATCCCAAAATAGCTTTAATTTTTAGAGCCAAATAAATAAAATGTATTTTCATATAAAAGGTATTCAACACCATCTCAAAAGTAATACAAACCAAAAAAATCCTAAATCACACCATTTCAAATGACAAAAATGACATCCCAGTAGGTGTTTGCTTCTGATTTTTAAAAAATAATAAAAAATAATAAAAAATAAAGAATGGTCATAGTTAGACTAAAATTCTCACATGAATCCAACCCTGTAATAAAAAATAGGGTCAATTAGTAAAAGCAAGGCTTCACAATGCTCTGATGCCAATACATCCAAAATAATCTCCTTTAAGATACAATAGCTATATACCATAAGGTTTACCATATAAAAAATACATCTAAATATCAAATAAAAAGGTATTAAATATTAAAATCCAAAAGAAAAAGAAAGAGAGAAAAGAATACAAGCTTATCAAAACCCAAATAAAAACTGTGTAGAAAGAGCCAAATAGATGATTTTAAGGTTCTTAAGCTTTCTATTCTTGTGGTAGTAGGCATGGACTTCAGCACATATATCTCAATACTTGATCATCACCTCATTTTTTCTGGGGACACAGCAGTTGTTTTTTATTCCACCTGTGAAGAAGAAGACAGTGGTAGACTGTTATGTCTTACAATGAAACATAGTCATGTTGGATTTGAAACTTTTAATACTGACTCTATTTTCAAGCTGGCTTTGCCACCTGCCAAGAGAAGAGGTGGCCTTGATTAAAGATCCTTTCACTGTTTAAAGTATTTGTATGTAACCAAGTCATTCTCCTTATAGAATCTGTCTTTCCCCTAGAAAACATCCCAGCTCACAGAGCTTCATATTATATTATGGATGGATTAAATACTACCTTGTTGGTGGTAAAGTAGGAATAGTGCATAAGGGCATGATAAAAGGTCTTAACATTGTTGTAATTGATGATGCTTAGGTGCAGTATTTCTAAAATTAATTAGTCTACTACACTTAATTCTTAGTACTACACCTGTTGAGGTTATAGTGATAGCCTATATAAAGGAAAACAATAATAAATTATGATATAATAAAATTAATTGTAGAAATCTTTCACCTAAGCAGCGTCAATTACAACATTGGCAATCATGTCTTTAAATACCACCATCCCCCATCCTCACAGTCCTTTCTTTGAAGAGAGAGGACAGTCTTATACTGATTATTTTTCCCCTTTACCTGTATACCACCAAGCTCCTTCCTTTACTGCAGAAAACAGCTGTTCTGGGGAAAGAGCATGGGACCCTAATGGTCTACCTACCCTCATTCAGTTTATACCTGAGCACCAGTGCCCCCAGGCTATGGTGTTTGACCAAGCTCTTCTATTACAGATACCTGCTTCCTGGAGTTGAACACTAATTCCTCTCTGCTCTGAAGAGGCTATCTACAATGCCTTTTATACCATGCATACTAGTGTTGTCAGCAATGGTTCCCACTCCCAACACTTATTAATCAAACATCCTGAGGCTGAGAACTCTCTGATGAGATTTCATAACTTCTCACAGGTTAGCTTGGAGCAGCTTTGCTGCAACCTGCACTCAGTGGAGAACATCAAGAACTACCTTCACCACTTCACCCATCCAACTATTTGTCACTAAAGAGTTTACATGGGTTGGATCCAAAGATTAGTAAATGATCAAGATGTACTATTCTTTAATCAGCAATTCTTTCTCCAATTCTTATACTTAGAGCTAGTAAATAACTTTGATACTATTGACCAGCACTTGAAAGAATTAATTGATACCCATAATGACATGCTTCAGTAGGTTGACATCATTAAAAGTGGCCTTGCAAATGTATTCCATAATCATATCATCAATACACTCACACATCAAGAAGTGGATGCAAACTGGATTAGTATGGTGTCCAACCACGTCCTAGAAACTGGTCCTGCCTTCCAAGGACTGTTTCAGAAGGTAGAAATTATGGGCCGCTGTCTGGCCATAATCACCTCCTTCTCCAACAGCCCAGCTCCTACAGGAACCTTCTTTAGCCAAATGCTTAGTTGATGTTACAACCAAGATCCCATCTATTACCTGTTAATGTATCTCACAATACACAGGGGGCGCTCAATGAGGCACCCTATACATGTCTAACAGCATAAATCAATCTAATGGCAATGTCAAATTGTGGTCACTATCTCCTAATTAGAAGTGCTTCCAATTTGACACACTGATCCCTGAACAAGTTACTTCCACAGCCCAAACCTTATCTCAAACCCGCCACTGTTCCACCCCCTGTAGACTTATGGTTTCTCTTTGTGGTATATTAATTATAATATTCTTCAATAAACTGCAATCTTATTCTTATTCCTGTCCTTTTCATTGGGCTGCTGTATTCCCCAATTAAATGATGAACTCTTATTGGTTCAGTTGTAATACTGAGATGTCTTGGAGCTCTTCAATTACTTTAAGAAGATGCAGTCTGAGCTGGTGCATCAAAGCACATATTTGATATTTCTCTTTGATGGTTACCACACACTCATCAAATTACAAGACTTAATGAAGATTAAGATTTCCCACAGAGCTGCTGACAGCCAAAACATGGCTAGAGAAAACCAGGTAAGCATGAATGAAATTTGTGTATTAGTGGCCTCCCAAGAAAAGCTTATTTCTTCTCTGGAAGATGAATTGAATGTCACTTGCCAGGAGAATAAGATCTACCAGGACAAACTGGACAACCAATGTGTGCTCCTGGATACCTTCCAGAGTCATTTGGACAGTATAAATGGTAGGCTTGCTGCTCTAGATCTGCAGGACTAATCTCATAGCAATAGAAGCAATGTTAGAAGATACTAGTTTCTTCTCTCATCAAAGCCAGTTTAGATCATCCAGTCCAGAATATTATCACAGCTATGATAGTAAAGAGGACCAAGTATGTATAGCAATCAACACTATATGTGTATTGGAGCCAATCCTGGAGCCTGAGGACAACGCCCTAATCACCCCAGAAATTTATGGGGTTGTTCAGGAAAAAAGGCTGAATGTGAGGCCCAACATGAAGAGAGCCTCTGTTGTGCCTCTGAGGCTAGGTTTTATACTTCCAAACTTAGCTTCTCCTGCCTCACTTGTTCCCCTATTAGAATCATACCTGCTCCTTTCACTCAATAGTATGCTAACTTCACGCCTTTTAACTTACCCAAGTTTGACTGCAAAAGCAATGTGGCCATATTCTTATGTCTCTACCAGAACTCCATGTACTGTGATGACATAGCCATGAAGGACTCCATCAATCACCAACTTACCTGGACGCCAAGACTCAGACAATTACCTTGCTTTGCTTTCCTGAGAATGACTGATTTTACCAGCATTTTTAGAGCCTTTACTGAGGGATTTGGTAGCCAAGACCCCTCCTCAGTTGCAAGATAGACTTTATAGACACCAAGCTAAAGGCTGGAGGGACCCTAAAAGACTTCTAGATTCAATCTAGAAGGCCAGACAATTTCCTTGATGTGTGCCATGTATTTTATTAATGTTTGCTCCACCTTGTTGAATATAATAAGAGTTAATCAAGAGTTATCTCTGGCTCTGAAGTCTGGGATCTACAACACTTGCAACATGCCAGACCTGATTTTCTTTCTATGCACCTATAAGGAGGAGTTTGAAGTCCCTCTCCCTGAAAGCTGCCCCTGCCAGAAAGCTGAGTATAGACCCTGCATGGCTGTGGAGATGCCCAAGCCTTCCAACAAGGTTGGGCCTGCTCCAGCCAACAACACTCCCTGTACTTGCTTCAAATGTGGTATGGCTGGCCACTTCTCTCAGAAATGTAAGAACCCTTTCCAAAAGGTCCACCATGTAGGAATGGAGGACACTGAGAAGAACTACACCAATGACGCTGATATTAAGGAGGACAATGAGGACCAGTCAAAAAACTACTAAGCATCCAGGACAAGGAGAAATCCTTGGCTGCCTTTGTAATTTTGACACCCTCATCTCCCTCATACCACTGCCCCCCCAACAAACCTGCTTAGAGGCCTGCTGCTTTACCATCCTCTGAGGCAAACCCTAAGGATGAACCCTCTCTGATTGACTTTGACTCCCAACCAATAAATGAGGATGCTGAATCCAAAGGAGTCCAAGAGGACCTCCTACATTGTTGTAACTTCAGCTGTTGGATGGTTGATAGCTGTTACCACTTAACTCAAATATGACATTAGTTGTTATTAAAGACTAAGCTAAGATAAGTTCTTTAGCCTAATCTTTATAATAAGTTATAATTTATGTAAATTGATCTTTATTTAATAAGTCAAGAAGAGAGTTATATAGTAGGGAAGGAATTACCAAGTGCTGCAGAGCGCCAGGATCCTCTGTCTACAGCCCAGTTTCCTCTATTACTTAGCCCAATATTAACATAATTATTGGATAATTATTAGTTAATATGGACTCAGAGTGCAACTTAGTTGATTAGTGGGACTAATTATCATCCAGAGCAAGAGTACCATTGTACTCTAGTTCACTGAGCTTAACAGATCAATGTGTGATTACAGTGACAGCTAGTTTTCAACCAATCACTTCACAACATTTCCCCCCACTAAACTAGATGTTACTGTAAAAGTCTATTGACCTCTTTCAGTATAATAAACCGCCCAAAAAGGAACAGGAAGCCATTTGTACGCTACACCAATGTTCCAGAACAGAGAATCAACAAAGCCCAAAGAAGAATATCCAAAATTCCTGTTGGGAACATACATGTTCATTCACCTGTTTTAGTCTCAGAAGAAGCTGAATTCACCAAGATTCTAGGCGGCAAAATAGACGAAGCTTTCTATAGTTTTCCCAGTACTGTCTCATATAAACCAAATACACCTTTGAGTAGTTCTGTGGCAAAAGGCTCTGTTATGCCTAAATCTAGCCAACTTTTAATGATTTCCAAGAAAAGAAACCATACCCACAAGAGCAAGGCTCCTACAACCACTACTACTGATAAGACCAATGAACCTGTACCAACCTTGACTAATCTTCTCCAAGAGTTGACCAAAGGTGAGATTAGCTCTACTCCTGTGGTGGTCAAAGAAGATAGTCAAGGTTCCTACATCAAAATGGTTGCCTTTCTTTGTTGGGAGAGAATTCCTACTCTACAATTCTGCGGGCCAGTAGTTATCTGTTCAACCCTTATGCTGGCTCTGGAAACCCCTTACGTGATCTCCACAAAAAGGCTTGAAGTAGGAAATAACATTCATTGGCAAATACCTAGGGTAAAACTTGTAAGGTATGCTCAGTTGTGCCTACAGGACTTCTCCTTTGATGGGGTATACTTAAAAGACAATCAGATCTCTTGTGCTCTCAAACTTCTTGAGCTGGTTTTTGCAGTGTGGTCCAATCCTTGGTCTGCTGTTGGCCCTGTGCCCTTGTGGCATGGTTCAGATAGTCATGAATATTGATTGCAAAGAGCTATGGGTACTACCCTAGAGCTCCTTAGTTATAGTTGAGCAGGGAGTTGACAGTCCATGACGTTAGTTGGAAACTTGGTGCTTAGCAGCTTCAAGGTTGTTTATCATCAGAGACTGCACCAAATGCCCAAGTATATTGAGTGGCTTCTTGGAGTCATGTACTTGTTAGGAGGTAAAACACCTGAGGAATTTGCCCAGCAAGAAAGTCTTCTCTGGGAATGTGTCTTGCTTGGGCTTGCCTTTCCTTATTCTATTGGTGTGAACCATTTCAGTTTCCTTCCCATAGATGATTCTCCTTCTCTTCCATTTGCACTCTGCTGGCTACCTAATGTCTGGATAATCTATACAGCTGTTGCCAAAGTCCTCATCCAGTTGTATCTGGGTTTAGAGGCAATAGTATCTTAATAAAGCACCAATTGCCTAAACTGTACTAATCTCTCTTACTATAATCTTTATCTCTTCTTGATGCAAACAGGATAATAACCCATGAACTATTTTAATTAGGTCTTTCTTTTTCCAAATTTTTATCCATAAAGAGGTTTATGCTTGATCACTTGGAGCCTTGCGCATGTACTGTGCGTGGACTCAAGTGATCAGTTGACCAGTTTCCAGATCCTTGATAGTGTAGCTATCTACTCCTACTTTCTGGACTACCTTGACTAGACCTTGCCATAGTGAGGCAAGCTTACTTTTGCAACCATACCCTCAGTTGCTATAGAAGTATACAAAACTTCATATCTTGTATGCAGGGAGAGCTGGCCAAGTTTTTACTGCATGATCCATATCTTTCTCCTTTATTGCCAAATTGGTAGAGTATGCCTCAGACTGTAGCTTGATTAGTGTCTGTGCTAGTCTCTTCAAATAAGCGTTGGGGGTGAGGGGGTTGTTGGTTTTAACTAAACTGTGGATATGTGGTGGGAGAATTGGTTTTCAGCTGTAAAGAATCTGGAAAGGGCTTCTTCCTATAGCCCTGTGGAATCCTATGTTATGCGCAAAGGTAGCTGCCAGAAGATATGTATCCCATTCCATTATGTGCTGATGGCTAAGCCTCCTTAATATCTGTAAAAGTCTTCCATTTGTTCTCTCTATCATTCCATTTGTTTGGGGATAATATGGTGTTGCCAGAGTACCACAAATACCCATAAGTTTTTTCAGTCTGGGTATCATATATCCCGTGGAATTTGTCCCATTATCCGTTAGCAATGTCTGGGGGCAGCCATGTTTGTAGAGTATGTTCTCAAGAATGAACTTATCTGTGTTAAGCGCTGAATGATTAGGATTGCTGGCTCCAATAACCAACAGAATGGAACACCTCCATGTTGACAATCAAAATATTTTCTTATTTCAATTAAAGATTATTTTTTCTGATTAAATAATTGACACTGTAATAGAAGCATTGTTTGATTTTATTTTAAGCTTTTAATTTAAATTATAAAAGATAAAGCAAAAACAATTTTTGAAATTGTTGATATGGAGGATTTTCCATTCTTATGAGTTAATTCTGGATTAAATTGCTTTTGTTTCTACCCATTTTTTAATCTGATCTACTGCTAAAATTATGAACTTGTTCTTGCTAGCAGTCAGTGGAAGGGGACCTACTACATCTATAGCAATGGCATGGAACACAAAGCCAGGTCAAATTAATCAGTGCTGATAGCGCAAGACTTTTGGTTTCTCTATTGTACAGTCATGGCAAGCAGCCAGGGTTTCTGCTACATACAAGTGCATACCTTCCTAGTAGCAATGCTGCTGTAGAAGATTGAGGGTCTTATGGATACCGCCATGATCCACAGTACAATGTTCTGATACTACTGCATCTTTACATAAGGATGGACAAATTTATAGTAACCACTTCCCTTTATACAACTTAAAAAGCTGATTATCTTTGACACAAGTGTTCACTGCAAGAGCCTTCAGAATTTTCTGAATCTTGAGTGGCTCCTCCCCTCACATATAAGGTTTCAGCATCAGTCTATTGTAAAGTTTGTCTGCTGCTGAGGAAACCAAGGCTATGGTAGGTAGATATGAAAGACAATCTGCTTTCTGATGCATAGTACCAGCGCAATGTATTATCTTGTAGTTGTAAGCTTGTAGCTTAATATCCCATTGTGCCAGTTGTCCTTCAAGGTCCTTCAGGGTTTTCAAACATTTGAGTGAGGCATGATCAGCTACCACCATAAAGTGTACTCCGTGGAGGTATACTCTAAATTGTTGACAGGCATAGATGACTGCCAGGCATTCCCTCTCAGTAACTGTGTAATTCTGTTCATGAATATTGAGTGTACAGGAATAGTATCCTACAGGATGGTCTTGATCATCATTGTCCAACTGAGAAAGAGCAGCATCAATTGCTGTCAAACTGGAATCTATGTGCACAATGAAAGGGCAATCAAAGTTAGGGTAGGAGAGTACTGGCTCTGTCACTAGGGTGGCCTTCAAGTCCTCAAAGGCTTTCTGGCATCCTTTAGTCCATGAGAACTTGACATCATTTTTCAACAGGTGGAATAGTGGTCCTCCTAGACCTGCATAGTTTGGTATAAACTGTCTATAGTAACCAATCATTCCTAAAAAACCTGAACATCTCTTTTGTTGGAAGGCGTTTGCATGTGTGTGATAGCTTTGATTTTAGCAGGGACAGGCCGAAAGTCATCTTTGCTGATAATATAACCAAGGAATTCCAAATTTTCCCTAAAGAAGTTACACTTCCTTGGTTTTAGCTTGAGGTTGGCAGTAATAAGATGTTGAAACACAGCCTCCAGATGGTCCAAGTGTTGACCAAAAGTCCATGAAAAGACGTTAATATTGTCAAGGTAAACCAGGACGCAAGTCAACTTGAGGTCTCCCATCACGGAATCCATGGCCCTTTGGAACGTTGCAGGAGCATTTGCAAGTCCTTGTAGCATCCTGGTAGGTTGGAAAAGGACTTGTTCTTTAATGATGTTGCACAATTTTCCTGGTCAGTCTGCTTGTAAGGTCAATCTGCCAATATCCGCTGATCAGGTCCATTGCGCTGAAGTATTTTGCACCACCCAGCTTGTCCAATGTGTCATCAATGTGTGGTAACGGGTAAGAATCCTTTTTTGTGACGGAGTTCAACTTGTGGTAGTCCATTACCACAGAATTAGACCCGCCCTTCTTCTTTATAATCAAGAGTGGTGAGGACCAAGGACTCTTTCTGGGAACCAAAAGGCCAGATGCAAGTAGCTTCTGTAGCTCTTCATTGACAATGGCTTGGTTGGCCAAGATGTGTCTTATTGGCCTAGAGCGTATAGGGGCAGTATCTTGTGTATCCAATACATGTTTAACCCCCAAAGCTTTCCCTAGGTCCTGGTCATTCTCTGCAAAGACGTCCTTTTATTTTTAAGAGGTGTATGGCTTGGTCCTTCTAGTCTTCTGTTAGTCCATTTAGGGAATCACGCGGAATTAGTGATAGAACACTCAGTTGGTTGCACAGTAGCGCAAATTTTCTAAATTTGCCAAAAGGGGTGACGTCCATGAGGCTAGAGTTTTCCTCCAGCTTCCTGTAGCCCAGAAGCTGGTGTTTCTTCGCCTTCAATGATTTATCAGAAAGATTCCCCAAAAGTACCAGAATCTCTTCCAAAGATGGCATTACAATCCCAGGTAAAATCCATGGTTCCAATTGTGAACCATTGTAAAGTCCAGATAATTCACCATGCATTCCTTTAGGGAAACTGAGGCTCAGCCCTGTATTATGTATCACTTAAGAACCAATTGGGAAGGAGAATTTGCTAGAGGAATATAAAGAAATCCCTTTGTACTCTTTAGTGGCCAGAGGTAAACCCTTGATTTTGCGCTGACGCAAGGTTTACACTACTGGCATATAGCCATTGGCATATTCCATATTAATATAATGGACCTTTTTTGTAGGGAGGTCTCTTGGTCTGTTGCCGTGGTAAAACATTGGTACAGAATGGCCTAAAATGCTGAAGGTACTATCCTGATGGTTTATGATAGTCCCATAGGCTGTCATGAAGCTTGTTCTAATTAAGATATCATAGCTTTCATTGCGCGGCACTATTGCTGGGGCTGTTACCACCAATTTACCAACACAAAGTGGTAAGGATGAATAGGCTCCCAATGCCTTTGTCTTATCAGGTCCTGTAGTTCCAAATTCCTTGTTGTAGTCCAGATCAGGTGCAAGTTTCAGCTTCTTGACTAGCCTGGTTGACACAATGTTTCCCAGGAGCTTCATAGTCCAGAATTGCTCTTACCCAAAGCTTATGAACCACCAGTTCAATGTATGTGCAATTGTGTTGTTCCCCGTAATGAGGAGAGGTAATTTTGGTAACCTTGTGAATGTCTAAACCCTTAAACTGAGCAAGAAACAACTCTAGCGCAGTTGTTAGATTGGGCTTCAGGGATTTCAAGGTATCCAGATTTGTGAAGACTTGTACTGACCTCAATAGTTGAGACAACTTTTTAACACTGTTGCTCTCATGGGTGACCTCAGTGTATGGCATGGAAAGTTGTTCAGTGTAGGGTATAGAGATGGTGTCAACAGCTTTCTTGGAAGGTATAATTTCTGTACAGATTGATTGCTTCCTTGTGACTGCATTGACGGCTAAAACTCTATGAAGCAAGTCTTTGTTTATTTTTTCTTTATACGGCAAGTATCTCTTGGGGCAGGCTTCTTGGTCCAGAAGGCCAACGTTGCAATCAGGAATGTTGGGGTCTGGGTCAATAGATGGAGAGAGTCAAGAACTACTAGCAGTCAGGGTTCTCTCCTCAGCCTGACTGCTTAGCAGTTTTTTGACTCCTCACCATCTTCTTCTCTGTCTTTGTCTTCATCCTTGTCATCTAGCTTGTCTTCCACGTTGTCTTCCTGGCCCAAATGGCGGACATTGACCTTGGGTTGCTTTCAATCCCAAGAGAGATGTCCCAACTGCCCACACTTGTAGCTTGTGTGGGTGTTTGCTGTGTTGTTGACTGGGGGAGAAGCTACAGTTGTTGGTTTTTTTGATGAGTCCCTCTCCCAAGTCTTGCCCTTGGAATCCGTAGAAAAGAACAAAGTGGATTTGTTATGGTCAGGGAAGGGAACTTCAAACTGCTTCTTAAAAGATCCTAAGTGGCACATGAGTTCAGGAACCGTTCTTGCACCATATATTCCAGATTTGATAGCAATAGAAAGCTCTCTATTGGGATTTACGTAGTTAAGAAGTGCTCCTTTTAAATCAACAAAAGTGGCAGCTCCCATGGAGACTAGGGTCTGTGCTTCCAAATAGAAGCGCTCTGAAAAATCCATTAGGCTTTCCCCCTTCTTTATCTTCTCTTCTGTAAACTCCATTTTTTGGCAAAATAAAGCCTCTTTGCTACCAAACTCTGCAATAAGGGCCCTGGATATGTTCTTGTAAGTACAGCCTTGTTCCATAAGTCTTGGCATTATTATTGTTTGGGTCTCCAAATCCAAGCAATTAAAGATGGCCACATTCTTCATGGCGTCATCTGCCCCATACATAGAGTTGTTATATAACAAAAGGAACATGTGGACATTGGCTTTTTTTGTCAAACTTTGGCAGATTTGTTGGTTTGAAGTTCTAAATAACAGAAGAAGTGCTAAAATTATAGCTTCTTCTGGGTAGAGGTGAGGTATTTCTCTGGTTTGAGGCGCAGAATTATGCTTCAGAAGCCACATCTCTGGTGTTGTTGCTGGTCCTGAAAGTTGAAGCAGCGGCCCCAGGAAGAGGTGTTTTGCTGCTATCCAGAACCAGTTCTGCTACATAGACCTTCCTCATTGTATGGCCTATGTTGTCTTCATTGCTCTCACAGCTATGGAAGGAGTGACAGTCTTCTGACATTGCCTGGCTGGCAGTGGACAAGACGCTTTGACTTCTTCTTATGGCTGTCTGTGGTCCTGGTTCTAACACAGTCTGGATGGCGTACACCTGAAGTAGCTGCTCTACTTGCCCTTGTAAGTGCAGAATATTGCTATGTTGCAATTGTACTTCTTGAGCCAGGTCTTTTATTGTACAATTTACTATGTGCAGTTTGTCTTCAAGATTCTTGATATGTGATTACTGTTTTTTGAACAACACACTGTTCTTTTCTTGCATAGCCCAATGACTATTACTTAATCTTTCCAGATTATCATGATTTTCTATTGTGTGGTTGTGGTTGTGGTCAATCATTTTTTCAAGCTTTGGAAATTCCATGTTGAAATGATTGCAGTCAAAAAGGGATTGACAAAGGCCTTTGTTAATCTCACTGGCGTGTTTGGAAAGCTCCTCCATGTCCTGTTGAACAATGGCAGTGGCTTCATTGTTGCCTTTGGAAGAAACCCCATCCTTGATCATTATTACAGAGCACAAGAAATTGACTCAACCTTGCTGCATAGATAGCAGAAGGTGGCTTCTGCCCCTTTTAAGTAGTGAGTGACTGTGCCAAGCCAATTTCTGTCCAGTCCTTTGTGTTCAAGCATGATACCAACCATTGTGACCACGTAGTTTGTCAAGTGTTCCTCCAGCTGTGCTGACCAATTTGCAGTGAAGTTTTGGTGACTAGACAAGCTGTTTAGTTGATGACTTATATTAGTCATGGATTCTTTAAGTTCATTGTACAGGCAATAGAGTAAATCCTGCTGATTATTTATCAAGTTTCCCTGATGCAAGATAAGGGACAGTTGATAGCCCAAGTGGGTCCAGTTGTGACAAATGGCAGGATGTGCAAAGCTATAGATATACTATTTGGATTGTTCAATTGTTTTTATCTGCAATCAAAGCTGGTTAGGAGTTATTCCTGTAAAGTTATGGAGCTTCTCTTTAGTTATTATGCCGTAAGATGGCAGTACAGCAAGCTTCTTGTGTGCTTCCCCATTTTGGTACGCACCACAGTCCATGCTACTGATGGCTTTCTCTAGCTGCTGCTGGGTAGGCTCTGCGTTTCTGTCCACTTCAAGTGACACTGGGACGTTGAGGTGCAGAGAGGACTGATCCTCTATCTGGCGGGAATGCTGTACGTCAGTCATAAACTGACCAAAAGCACAAATTTGTTAGGCAGACCATCCCTTGTTCCAGCAAGGCAATTGATCTCTTTTAAGAGCCCATTGGGGTGGTCCTGGAGATGACAAAGGAAGGCATGGAGAAAATTATCTCCATCACCTCCCTGCACAAAAGACAAGTCTCCATCAGGGCAAAAAGTACTATTGGACAGATGCATGCTAGAGTGAGCACCAAATGTTGTAGCTTTAGCTGTCAGGTGGTGGATAGCTGTTTTCATTTGACTTGAATACGGCCTTAGTTGTTATTAAAGACTAAGCTAAGATAGATTATTTAGCCTAATGTGTATAATAAGTTATAATTTATGTAAATTGATCTTTATTTAATAAGTCAAGAAGAGAGTTATATAGTAGGGAAGGAATTACCAAGTGCTGCAGAGCGCCAGGATCCTCTGTCTACAGCCCAGTTTCCTCTATTACTTAGCCCAATATTAACATAATTATTGGATAATTATTAGTTAATATGGACTCAGAGTGCAACTTAGTTGATCATTTGGACTAATTATCATCCAGAGCAATAGTACCATTGTACTCTAGTTCACCAAGCTTAATGTATCAATGTGTGATTACAATGACAGTTAGTTTTCAATCAATCACTTCATAACATACATCAAGTTTTCTCTCAGTCAACACTAAAACCCATTGGACAACGCTTTGTCTTAAGGTGATCATCCCACAGATAGCTCAGAAAACAGTCTCTTTACCCTATGCCAAACAGCTGGCTCAACCAGGTGTTGAATTTACCCATGAGGAGGACAGCGCTGAACAACTGGCCAAGCTGCTCTATACAGTAAATGTCTTGGCACTGCTAGAATCCCTCAAGGAAGCAAGCCCAGCTGTTGGAGATGACATGGCTACCTTCCTAGAAAAAATCAAAGCGTTGAGTGTACATCAGGTCTATAAAATTATGAAAATCAGAGAGGACCGCCAGGATTGTACCTATATCAACCTGGTAGTGAACAAACCCCACGTCTGAGCCGTATTGGATACTGGTGCTCCAGGGAATATTATATCCTTGCGGCTGGTCAAGAAGCTAAAGCTGGCACCAGACTTAGCCTATCATGAAGAGTTTGGTACATCTGGTCCTCAGAATACTAGAGTCAAGGGTGAATACTCTTCCCTTCCCCTTTGCTTTGACAAGCTGATGGTGACTGCCCCTGCCATTTTCATGGAAAATAATAGCTATAACATCCTTATAGGAACTAGCTTTATGGTCTAATACAGCACAGTGATCAACCATAGCAACCACACATTTAGTATCTTGGGTCACTCCATCTCCATGTTCTATCATGGTTTTTGGCCTTCTGACTTACCCCTACAAAGCCTGCATTACATTAACTTGGAGTATGCAGATGGTGATATGCCTGCAGCTTGCACACTGCGGAGTATGAAGGCTAAGGTGCTACCTCTCTTGGTTGGGGAAGCCAAGGAAATCCCAGTCTACTCCTCCTGTAGTGTGACTATCATACCTGGCTCCCAGGTGATCCACAACACAGGACTCTCGCTGGCTCTACTGGCTGGCACTCATGGAGAAATCTTTGGAATCCCTAAAGCCTCCAGACTAGAGCCCTGGGTTGCACCTAGCACCCTCATGACAAGTGAGAAGGAAGTTCTCATACTCTTGGCCAACATGAGTCAACAAGCAATGATTGTCTCTAAACACCAACTTCTGGTTTATATACTTCTAGAAGAGCACAACAATCTTCAGTAGACCACCCCCTTTACAGAATTCTCTGAGTTGGGTCTACCTTGTGAACAACCACTGATGCTATTGGTTATAAGTTTCAACTCTCTGTCTGGTCTTTCTGAGGATCAAAAAGATCAAGCCATGAATCTCTTTTCTCAGTATAAGGATGTGTTTTCCAAGGATGATTATGATCTGGGTAAAGCTGTAGATGTTGCCCATCATATTTACACCCAAGACAGTCTAACCATCTGCTCCAGGCATATACAACGTAGTCAAGCCAACCATGCTGTAGCCAACAAAGAGCCTCAGAAAATATTAGGGTCTGGCTTACTGGTCCCCAGTAAAATTTATTGGGCTTCCCCCTCCTGATTGTCAAAAAGAAGGATGGCAGCAACCAAGTGGTGGTCAACTACTGCTGTCTAAATGATGTTATCAAGAAGGATTTATATCCCCTCCTTTGCATTGATGATACATTAGACTGCTTAGGTGGCGCCAAGTTATTTAGTGCAATTAATCTTATCAGTGGGCACTTTTAGACTGATCTCCCCCCACTGACCAATAGAAATGTGCAATTATCACTGATCAAGGGCTATTCTAACCCACAAGAATGCCCCCAGGTCTGTCCAATGCCCCAGCTACCTTCCAATGGGCTATGAATGTGGTGATGTGTGACCTCAAACTCACCAGTGTCCTGGTATATCTGAACTTCATTAATATGTTCTCCAAAACCTTCTATCACTGCCTGAAGCACTTTGAAGAAGTCTTCCAGAGGCTCCTAGTATCTAATATTAAGATCAAGCTCAGTAAGTGCAATTTCTTCAAGGACATCTATATTTCCTGGTATTATTATCAGTCAGTATGACCTTCACTATGTACCCTTAAAGGTTGAAGCTATTAAGAATATTTATATCCCAGTTAACAATTATATTTTGCAGATCTTCTTGAGAATTATTGGGTATGTTGTGAATACCGCTATTCACCATGTATTGATTTTGCCTTCAGTGGGCCATTTCAAAGACAAATCTCTTGCTTTTGCTTTTGCCTCTCAAAATGAGTTGATGACTGAATCAGGAAATACAATTGTTTGGTTTCTTGATCCTGCGCATATCACTTGCCCCACTCATGCTGGTGGTGAGTGACTCTACCGTCCTGGTAGTGTTTTGTGGTATTCCTAACCACTATATATTCCATTTCATATTCACCAATAAAAATTAAGTTCTATTCACATTTTTATCTTTGTGTCTTCAGTACTTCCACGCCTCTCTCTAGCCACAACTAGTAGAGATTAATCTTCCAGGGCTGCAAGGTAAACACATAGCCTTCCCTGTCATCTAACCAAGACTTAGTACAAATCCGATCCTAAGGTTAGGATTTTCTGTTATGTGTCTGTGCCGCACCTCAAAACACAACAAAAATAGTGCTCACTACAGGGGCTGTAAGCCCCTTAGTTATCCCTTTTGCATCCATGTTTTCAGGGCCTTTGCCTCCGCCTATACAAGAGCTAATTTCACCTGAAATTACTAGCCCTCTTATTGAGGAAGATATTGCTAACCCACCTATTACCCCCACTATACTGAACCTAGGGAATGGTCCCTGCCTAGTTGCTTACACCATGGGTACCCCTGACTTAGAACAAGTCATGGCAGTAGCCCTTGGGATAGCCCGTGAAGGAGCCATTCCTTGCCTTCAGCTGCAGTTCAGTCAAGTGAAATACTATGAATTGATTATGGCTCCTCAAATTCCACAGCATATCCTCTCAGCAGCTGGCTCCGCTGAGAACTTACTATTGTCCTTTGTGAAGCCTGCCTTGACCCATCATCAAATGGTGTTGGGGCTCCACGTCCAAGAAATCTTGTCTCTACAAGCAGCGGTTACTCATCACTGGGATCAGTTTGCTGCCTACCAACAGTGGATCCATTCCCTGTTTTTCTTGGTATCTGAAAATCAGCGCAACTCTGTTACCTCCCAGACCCGTTTGGTTAATTCTATCAAAAAAAAGCACCAGTCCATCCCTGGATACGTGAGAGAGCATCTACACAAGTTTCACCAGCTAGAACAACCCTGGCAAACTCAAGTAGATTTCACTATAAACGCTTATCTCACCAACTTTGAATGATTTGTGCAACAGCTCAATGCATTCAGCACATATCATTTGAGCAACTACAGCAGGTAGCAGACTTTGCTGCTAACAGCCTTAATGAACTCAGTGTGGTGTTTGATAAGGAAAGAGCTGCCACCGCTGCTGCTATAGCCAAACTCCAGAGTCAAGTGAATGAATTAGCTACACCCAAGCCAGATGTTCTGCCATCTCCCCCTTCTGATGACTTGGCAGATTGAGAGCAGAGAATATGGCACACTATTTGAGAGCTACATACAACTACTTGCAGTCAAAGACGTCCTGCTGAGGCTCCTCAACCTGACCCCCAGGTGCTTGAGTTGACTGCTCAAGTTGCAGAGCTACAGCAAGAACTTGCCCCCTACGTGAAGTGATGGCAAGTGCTGCTAGTCCAGTTGGGGTTGTTGACAAAAATGGTTGCTGCCCTGGCTTACCAGGAGCCCCTTGAATCCAATGTGCTAGGGAAATAATTGCCCTAGCTAACAAGGTGTATCAATTGAAGCAGGACCATACTGAACTGGATAGAGACGTACAAGAGATTAATGACTTGATCAACTCTGTGAATGATAGGTTCGCCCCTTGCCTCTAAGTGGGGCCATAACTTACTTCTTGACTGGCTGAGCTCTCCACAATAGTTACCACCCAAGGTCAACGCTTAGATTTTACTGAGTGGTAGACCACTCAAGCTGTTGACACAGGTGCCCGTGCTGTTGAGACCCTGACTACTATTGAAGAGAGTGTTTGTCAGCTATGGGCTAGACAGCCCCCCTCTGAATCCAAGGCAGAGTTTCCCCATGTATAAACGTACTCAATAGCAACAATGGTGGCCCCACTCCCAAAACACACTTCAAGCCTATCTTTAATCAATTCTTTGATCCTAAAACCTCTACCATTGCAGCTTTCCTAACTATCTATGTAACTGCCATGAGACGAGCTTCAGACAAAGTTAAGAAAGAAAATATTCTGACCTGTCTACACTTGACTTTCCAGGAGGAGGTGGTTCCTGAACTACCCACCATTGAAACATGGGAAGATATAAAGCAGCTTCTGATTGACAATTTCAGTGGTGACCTTAGCCTGGAAGTAAAAAAGGACAATTTTATGCATATTGCTTTCAAACCTAAAGAGACACTAGCCGAGTTTGCAGACAGATTCTAAATGGATGGACAGCAACTGATAAAAAGCAGACAATTGACAGCCCATGAAGCTTACATGGCTTGTGCTCAAGCCCTCAAAGTTAACCAGCTTCTTTGCCTTCACTTCAAAGCCCATAAGGCTATGCTTTCCTCCATGAAGGGCATAAAGACTCTGTTGCAGGACATGCACTTTACCCATTCTTGAGAAGCTGTTAGGGAAGGTTGAGCTACTTCTAACTCTGGTTTGTCATCCCGTGGTCCTTATATTCTTACCATGAACTTGCAAAATCCTCCTTGACGCCAAGGTTGCCACAACTGTGGTCAGATAGGTCACCATTCTTGAGTCTGCACCAACCCACAGGTTGAAAGAGCTGATCCAAAAGAGCAGGCGGGAAAAGAATAGTCAACCTAGAGGCAGAGATGCTCTTGGCTGAAAATTCTTTCCAGTCTCTTTCAATCCCTCCCTCTATATCTGACTCCAAGCCTGCTGATAATGAGGCTCCTCCTATTCTCCTCTTGTTCTGCAATATCTCTGACAACTCTGACCTGGATGACTCTGATACTGAAGACGCCAATGCATATGAGTACTCTGTGCTGGCTGTTCTTGAAACCATTACAGTCCCCTATAAGTTGCAATCAGGAAAGACTAAAACTACCGCTAAGCCTTTGCCTGAAGCCAAAGAGGTTGTCTCTTGCCCTTACCTCACTCATGCTAAGAGGTTCCCTGTGCTAGTGGAGTTGTCAGAAGAAGCTTCCAAGATTGCTGACACTGTCTTCAATAATTTATCTGTTTTTCTCCCTCTCCAAACTGTTTATAAGGATTTCCCAGGATTAAGATGCATGATTGAGAAGTGGGATAAGAAATTAGCAGAGGGTCAAGATATCTTGGCTGTCCTTCCCCCCTTTGGTTGCACTACCACACCAGTAGAGATATACATTCAAAAAGTGAAGATCAAGGCTGTTCTAGACACTGGCTTGCCAGTCAACGTTGTCTCCTCCAAGCTTGTGAAGAAACTCAAACTTGCCCCTGATCTTAATTATCACCAGTTGTATGACACAGTTGGACTGTCTATGACCCGCGCCATAGGGGCGTACTCTGCTCTACTCATGCATTTTGGCAAGCTTCTCCTAGCTGCACCAGCAGTTGTCTTGGAAAACAAGAGTTACAATCTCTTAGTTGGCACCCAGTTCCTCTGGGAATATAATGGAATAATCAACTTAAAAGATGATTACCTCTCTATTCTGGGATACAAAGTCCCTCTGATCTTTGAAGAGCCGGTTAAAGTTCCCAGGAAACGTCTCAAGACATGTGCCTTGGAATATCCCACTGGGGGTTTCAACCTCAAATATTGCACCCACTCTTCAAACATAAAATCTCCACCCATGGCTTGTCCTGCGTCTGAAGGGATCCCTCTCCTAGCCACATCTGCTTTCACCATTCCACCTGGCTCCCAGGCCATCTTAGACTCCCAGATATCATATGAACTACCTGAACAAACCTTCTTGGAGTTTTACTCTCCCCCCTTGTTAAGACACAACAAACCTTATCTCTGTCCTGGGATCCTAGATGTCTCCCATAAGGACCCTGTTCAATTGTTGGTAGCCAACCTGACTGCTTTCCCCATGACTGTGTCTAGGGGGCAGGTTGTTGGATATGGCAAGTTGTTGAGTGCTCCTGATGTCCTGTCTCTTTATCCCTTTGGCACATTCCAAGATTTTAACCTACCTGATGATGAACCCCAAGTCCTATCATTGTTCACTGTGCAAGACTTTTCACAGCTGTCCCCGGTTCAACAGAAAGAGGTACTAGACTTGCTAGACCAATTTCCCAACATCTTTGAAAAGGACATTACCAACTATGGGTTAGCCAAAGGTGATATCCATCAGATTGACACTGGCAACACTCCTTCCTTCTGTACTAAACCATATTGCTGCAGCTGTGTAGAGGACGCCCAGGTATCTAAAGAGCTTAAATAACTGTTGGATGCTGGGCTGCAGGCACCTTCCCAAAGTCCTTGGGCATCCCCGCTACTCATCTTAAAGAAGAAATATGGAAGTCATTGTATTGTGATGGACTACTGCCAATTGAACTCTTTGACCAAGAAGGACTTGTACCCCTTGCTGCGTATCAATGATGCTCTCTGACGTCTTGGAGGCTCTAAGTTTTCTCCACAATGGATCTGGCATCCAGATACTGGCAAGTTGACCTGTTGCCTGAGGATTGCCAAAAATCCATGCTCATTACATCTGAAGGGCTTTTTGAGCCTACCTGCATGCCGCATGAACTCTGCAATGCCCTGGCTACCTTCCAAAGGGCCATGGGCTCCATCCTCTGCGACTTGAAGCTGTCATGTGTTCTAGTGTACTTGGATGATATAACAGTTTTCAGCGCTACTTTCACCGGCCACCTGGCTCATCTCAAAGAGGTGTTCATAAATATTCAAGAAGCTGGCCTCAAACTGAATTCTTCCAAGTGCGACTTCTTCAAAGAATATCTTGAATTTTTGGGTCACAAAGTAACCCATACAGGGATTCACCCAATGACTAAGAAGGTTGAAGCCATTGACAAAATGCTTCCGCCCACCAACTTGCAAGAAGTACAAGTCTTCCTGGGGATGATGGGCTACTACAGACAGTTTATCTCTGACTTTGCCAATACTAGTGAACCATTAGTCCAGTTATTACATAATGTCTTTTTGAATGAACTGCCAGTCAACAGCAAGCCTTTGAGACCCTTGAGCAAAAACTCAAAGAGGCGCCAATCCTAGTGTATCCTGACTATGATAAGGAGTTCATTCTATACACTGACGCTAGCAATCTTGCTATTAGAGCTATCCTGGTCCAAATAGACAACAAGGGTGTAGACCATCTTGTGGCTTACACTTCCTGTGTGCTAAACAAACATGAGAAATACTATAGTGTCACAGAGAAGGAGTGTCTTGCTGTGTTGTATGCAGTCAAGCAGTTTTGTCACTACATATATGGTACCCACTTCACATTTGTCACTGACCACACTTTTCTTAAGTGGTTACAACAGCTTAAGGAGCCTGAAGGGCGCCTAGCTAGATGGGCTCTACATCTGCAAGGATACAACTTAACTGTGCTCCATTGCCCCGGGATTCAACATCATAACACTGATGGGTTGTCCTGAATGCCCATTCTTGATTTGCATCCTGCAGAGACTGATTGGTTATAAAAACTAATTGGGTACCCTTCTTTTGGGAAATTGAGACAGAAGAGGTAAAACTGGCCTTGTCCAAGCTATCCAAAGATACCCTCATATGCAGCAATCAACTCTTCAAAAAAGTACAATATCAGTATCTTCCTTATGTACAACCCAGTCTTTGCCTCTTGTTGGTATCATAAGCTCATAAAGAGACTGGGCGTGGAGGCATTGCTAAGACTTTTGACTGGCTTCAGAAGAATTGCTTCTGGGGAAACCTTTGCCTGCTAATCCCAGACGTCATAGCTAGTTGCAACAACTGCCAGCTGCAGAGACCTTGAGCTGCTGCCCACAAATTCAAATTAGTTCTACCTCAACATGCTTTTCATACTGTCAGCATTGACGCGGTAGGACTTTTCCCCCGTTCACGTTCTGGATGTTGCTTTATTCTGATTGCTGTTGATCACTTCAGCAAGTGGGTAGAGGCTTGTCCTACAAAGGACATCACGGCTAAGACAACTGCTGCCTTCCTGTTACAAGATGTTTTCTACCACCATGGCTGTCCTCAAGTGTTGCTCTCAGATAATGGAACCAACTTTAATGCCAAGCTGATAACCTCTGTTGTTGAAGCTTTGGGGTCCCATCAGTCTTTCTCTGCCCCCTACAACCCTTCTACCAATGGGGCTGTCAAGCGTGTAAATTCAACACTGGTCTCCATCATGAGAAAGCTCTACTACTCTGACACTGCTAATTGGGACCTATACTTACCTGCTGCTCTCTTTGTGTATTGCCTTAGCAAGCATTGTGTCACTGGGTACTCCCCCTTTGCTATGCTGTATGGGTGAGAGGCTACTACCCCATTGCTCTTGGGGCCCCCTGCTTTCCTCTGATAAGGCCATGAATCCTGAAAACCACATCAATGATCTGGTCAACTGCATCATCAATATACAGGCCAATGCCTACACTTCTGTATACAAAACTAAGATGCTTGAACTTTCTCCCAATAATGCTGGACGCTCCCCCTTGCCTGAGTTTGATGTTGGCAACCATGTTCTTTACTACCAACATAGAGTAGGTGGGCACGCGCATAAGCTGGACACACTGTGGATTGGCCCTCTGGAAGTGACCTTCAAATGAGGGTCCAAATACACTGTGAAGCTCCTCTCCAGTGGTCATCCTTTTGCTTGAGTGCATGCCAAGTTCTCTGCAAGTACCACCCCCCTAAGGCCAATCTAGGGGAGGGCAATGTTGTGAATACTGCTATTCACCATGTATCAATTTTGCCTTTGGTGGGCCATTTCAAAGACAAATCTCTCTCTTTTTCTTTTGCCTCTCAAAATGAGTTGATGACTGAATCAGGAAATAAAATTGTTTGGTTTCTTGATCCTGAGCATCTCACTTGCCCCACTCATGCTGATGGCAAGTGATCCTACCGTCCTGGTAGTGTTTTGTGGTATTCCTAACCATTATATATTCCATTTCTTATTCACCAATAAAAATTAAGTTCTATTCACATTTTTGTCTTTGTGTCTTCTGTACTTCTGCGCCTCTCTCTAGCCACAACTAGTAGAGATTAATCTTCCAGGGCTGCAAGGTAATTACATAGCCTTCCCTGTCATCTAACCAAGACTCAGTTTGAATCTAATCCTAAGATTAGGACTTCCTGTTGTGTGTCTGTGCCGCGCCTCAGAACACAACAGGGTATTATTAAAAAACATCTCTAATTTTGCCTCCCTGGGTGATCTCCTCTTTCAACTCCTCTGTGCTGAAAAGGAGTTCTTATGGAGTCCTGAATGTTGTTAATTTCAATATTCACACTGCTTTGATTTTAATTTCAAATTGTGATACTTGCAAAGGTATGACAGATTTTAAAATCAATTTCAATGATAGCCACATTTCCTTAATTGGGGTGTTAATAATGTCCATGAATTTCATATTGTTTCACATGATTTATTCTAATCCAGGTACCATGACAGGAACTATCATGCCCTCTGTCTTACTATTGAGTGATCAGTGCTCTTAATAGCTATATAGCCCCTCATTTTATTTCTAATAAAGACATGTTTATCCACATTTGTTCTGGTTTTATTTACTTCAGTATCTCTTTCCATTTCACTAAAAGGAAACTCTCTTTAATATTTCCGTTAAATTAAAGTATACTCCCATAATTTTGCCATGAAGACTAAACCTTGGCTGGTTTGAACCTCAAATCTTTTGTTACAAAGGTTTCCTAATGGATTCTCTTGGGTGCTAAATCCAAGAGCCAAACATGAAAATCCTTTATAGACTTGATTTGGTGTGTTGTTATTTAATGTGATCCATGATAGCTTTAATATTCCGGTAGAGGAAGCTGTGATACCTTAATTGGATATGTTTCAAATTCAATCAAGGGACACAGCTTTCCAGGATGGTGATTACAAATTTGGATAAAATATCTTCCAGTAAGTTGCATTTATGTGGTGATGCATTAAATAGATGTATTGATGGTTTATAAATTTCTAGGTTGGATTCCACCCAGACCATCTTACTTGGAAGTGACATTAGGGAGCCTTTTGTTAAAGTAGCATCTGATCATGTTGAAGGGAACATGGTCTTCTCAGCTTAATCTGGGGTATGTTTGGTTTAAATTTCTTTCATAGATATAATGATTTTAGGTCTAACATATTACATCATATTCCAAATAAACTAGGTTTATCTTGGCATGGTTTAAAGCTAAAATAGTGGGGGTTCTAGCAGTTTTTATATTATCTGAGTTGTTAATGATAATAATATATGCTTATAATTGGAAACATTAATCAATAAGTGGAGTTTTAATGTCCAAATTAAATGTGTTTGCAATGATAGTCCAAGTTTAGCTCAGAAAATTGCACCCTATTTCTAAAAGGAGTTTAAATCAAATTATCTGGATGGTGAAAGGTTAGCTCAAAGGGATGAAATGAGCTGAGAGTAGAAGTTGACATTAATTAGTTTCACATGTAGCTCTTGATATATTCCATCTGATACTCAGGTCTATTTCTGAACGCTAGTCCATACAATATAGTCAGACAGTATCAGCTTTAACTCCATTTAGTTTAATGGTGGGAGTAATCTTAGCCACAAAAAGAGAGTCATTGGAATGTGCTTATGATTACTCTCAAACTTTTATGACTGTAAATAGATGTAATGTTGTGATATAAATGTTAAATAATAAGCTCCAAAGAAACCATACAATAGCAACTTTTAATTATATATATGTCTGGAATTCAGGGTAAATTTGATGTGTCTAAGTCATCTTGACAAAAGAAATGTTTGCTTTATTTCAGTTATTTAATCTCCCTAATTAAATGTTTTGTTGAGTATTTAGAAGGGATCAACATTAGAATCCCTTACAGATGAGGCAGGCAGATATTCTGTCAATTTTTGTTATGTCAACTGATTTTCTGTTACCCAGCAAAAAATAAACTAGCTTTCTTTCACTCTAATTAAATACAAATAAAAAATTATATTTTGTAAATAAAATTAAATCCAATTCTTTGCTAACTTTGAAAGTCAATGAAAAAATAGACTACATATTAAAACAAGCTTAAATTTTGACATCAGATAAAAAAAAGTCAAATTTTAGTAAAAAAAAATTGATTCTAAATCCTAAGCTATAAAATTTTATCAGCAAACTAATAAAAAATAATCAAATATTTTTAAAAATATGTTGTAACTATGCTGTTTTAGCAGAGTTACAAGAGGAAAATGATTAGAAGTTAGATAGTATTCTTTATTGAGAGATAATTAAAATATAGTTATTATGAATTCTGGATATCAGGAACATGATTGTGGTGATAACTTGGTTGGATGGTTAGGGGGTGGCTTGATCCTGGTAACAGGTCAAGCGCTAAATCTAGGTATCCACCGTATGGGATGATCATTTGCTTATGTTGCTGTTTCTGGGAATTCAAGTTGACTTCTGTATTTGGCTGCAGGTCACTGGGAAGTTGGATTGTGGGTCACAAACCTGCTTTGTTAGAACCTTTCTGGGGGTTGACCCTGCTGTTTTTAAAAATAGATATAAGAAGACAAGCAAATATTTTATTTTAAAAATTTTATCAATTAAACAAATCCAAAGTTCATAATATTTAGGTCCTCTTCAGGTATTCCAGCATCTCATCCTTTTTATACCCCAAATGTACCAGATTCTACTGTTTGTCCTTCTTCAGTTTATGTTGGTTTTCCCTGGAGAGGGTGGGACTCCATTTTCTATATCCCCAAGGATTTTATCAGCCCTGTATTTTGAATTCTTCAGGCCCACAAACAGCTTGCCAAAGGATGGCTATCTAACTCTCACTGACTTGGAAAAAAAGTGGTTGTGTCATCCTCCCAGGGCAGATGCAGTCTTGTTACCCTCAGGCAGGACATATTCACATAATTCCAGCTAATTTTGTTCTTCCCTGGCCCATATATTTTCTTGATGAACTTTCTTATCCACTTGTCCTTGAAGTAGTTGATAAATCCTACCATCATATCCTTGTTAGCCATATTCCATTCATCTGCATCCAGTAGCTTCACTGCCTTCAATATATCATCCTTCTTCAGAAATCATAGAGCAGGGTACCTTTCAACCATCTTCTTAGTGATTCCTGAGGTATCTGAGGTGTACCTCTTGTAAAGATCCTTAAAGTTTTTCATATTCCTAAGGTATGCTTGACAAAAAAGAAAGTAGCATCCTTGGGTTGCACAGCCAAAAACTTCCTGAAATGCTATTGATTAGATAGCCTCAAATTCAAACTGGACTGTGTCGTGAATAACGGCATTCACCATGTTTTGATTTTGCCATTGTTGGGCCATTTTGAAGACAAATATCTTGCTTTTTCTTTTGACTCTTGAAATGAACTGGCTTCTGCTTCAGGAAATATGATTGTTTGGTTTCCTGACTCTGCACAACTCACTTGCCCCACTCATTCTTGTGGCGAGTGATCCTACCGTCCTGGTAGTGTTTTGTGGTATTCCTAATCACTATATATTCCATCTCACATTCATCAATAAAAATTAAGTTCTATTCACATTTTTTTCTTTGTGTCTTCTGTACTTCCGCGCCTCTCTCTAGCCACGCCTAGTAGAGATTATTCATCCAGGGCCGCAAGGTAAACGCTATTGCCTTCCCTGTCATCTAACTGAGACTTAGTACAAATCCAATCCTAAGGTTAGGATTCCCTGTTGTGTGTCTGTGCCGCGCCTCAGAACACAACAAAAATGGTGCTCACTACAGGGGGTGTAAGCCCCTTGGTTATCCCTTTTACATCTACATTTGAAGGTCCCTTGCCTCTGCCTATTTGGGAGTTGACCTTGCCTGAAATTACCAGCCCTCCTATTGAGGAAGACATTGCCAACCTGCCTATTGTCCCTACTGTACTGAACCTTGGGAATGGTCCCTGCCTAGTTGCTTACCCTATGGGTACCCCTGACTTGGAACAAGTTATGGCGGTAGCCCTTGGGATAGCTCAGGACGGGGCCATCCCTTGCCTTCAGCTACAATTTAGCTGTTCCAAATACTATGAGTTAATTGTGGCCCCTCAGTTTCCACAACATCTCCTCTCAGCGGCTGGCTCCGCTAATCACCTTCTGAAGTCCTTTGTACAGCCTGCCTTGGCCCATCACCAGATGGTGTTGGGACTCCAAGTTCAAGAAATCTTTTCTCTACAAGCAGCTGTTACTCATCATTGGGACCAGTTTGCCGCCTACCAACAATGACTTCATTCCCTGTTTTCCCTGATATCTGACAATCAGTGTGATTTGGTCACCTCTCAAACACGTTTAGTCAATTCCATTGAGTGAATGCGCCAGTCCATCCCTGAGTACATTAGGGAGCAATTACATGAGTTTCACTAGTTAGAACAACCCTGGCGCACTCAAGTAGACTCCACCCTAAACGCTTATCTCTTGGATTTCAAGCGCCTAGTACAACAGCTCAATGCATTCAGTGCCTATTCCTTCGAGCAATGGCAACAAGTAGCTGACCTTGCTGCCCAAGGTCTAAATGAACTCAGTGCGGAATTTGATCAAGAGAGAGCTACCACTGCTGCTGCTATAGCCAAACTTCAGAGTCAGGTGAATGAGCTGTCTACTCCCAAACCTGATGTCCCGCCTTCTCTCCTGCTGATGATATGGTGGACAGAGAGCAGAGAATCTGGGAAGCCATCTGGGAATTACATGCTTCCACTTGTAGCCAAGGACGTCCTACTGAACTGCCTCAACCTGACCCCCAGGTTCTTGCGCTGACTGCTCAGGTTGCTGAACTACAGCAGGAAATTGCTGCTTTACGTGAGGTAGTGACAGCTGCTGCTAGTCCAGGTGGGGTTAACAAGGAAGATGGATGTTGTCCTGGTTTGGAAGGGGCTCCTTGAATCCACTGCGCTAGGAAGTTGATTGTTCTAGCTAATGAGGTGGACCATTTGAAACAAGACCATAATGAGTTGGACAGAGATGTACAGGAGATGAATGAGCTAATTGATTTGGTAAACAACAGGTTTGCCCCTTGCCTATCAGTGGGACCATCCCTTACTTTGTGATTGGCTGAACTCTCCACGGTTGTCACTACCCAAGGACAACGCCTAGATGTTACTGAACAACAGACCGCTCCAGCCAACACTACGGGTGTCAGAACTACTGAGACTCTGACAACCCTTGAAGAAAGTGTTCAAAAACTGTGGGCTAGACAACCCCCCTCCAAATCTGAAGCTGAGTTCTCCCCGTGCATAAATGTACTCAATAGCAACAATGGTGGTCCAACTCCTGAGACACACTTCAAGCCTATGTTTAATCAAGTGTTTGATCCTAAAACCTCAACTATTGCAGCCTTGTTAACCATTTACAAGACTGCTATGAGACGAGCATCAGATGAGGTTAAAAAGGAACACATTCTGACTTGCCTACACCCAACCTGTCAGGAGGTAGTTGTTCCAGAGCTGCCCTCCATTGAGACCTGGGAGGACATGAAACAACTCTTGATTGATAAGTTTGGTGGTGATCTTAGCCTGGAGGTGAAAAAGAATGCTTTCATGCACATATCCTTCAATCCCAAAGAGACATTAGCTGAATTCACTGACAGATTTTACATGGAGGGACAACAGTTAATAACAAGCAGACAATTGATGGCGCATGAAGCATATATGGCCTGCGCCCAGGCCCTCAAGGTGAATCAACTCCTATGCCTCCATTTCAAGGCCCACAAGGATATGCTGTCCTCCATGAAAAGCATAAAAACACTGCTCCAAGATATGCATCTTACCCATTCTGGGGCAGTTGTTTGGGAAAGTTGTGCCGCTTCCAACTCTGGCTCCTCTTCTTGCGGCCATTGTATCCTCACTATGAACTTCCAGACTCCTCATCAACGTCAGGGTTGCCACAACTGTGGTCAGATAGGCCACCACTCTTGCGTCTGCACCAATCTGCAGGTTGAAGGAGCTGATCCCAAGGATCAGTTGGGAAAAGAACAGTCAACTTAGAGGTGGAGACGCTCTTGGTTGACAATTCTTCCCAGTCTCTTTCTACAGCTCCGCCTGCTACTGACTCTGAGCCTGCTGATGATGAAGCTCCTCCTATCCTCCTCCTGTTCCATGACATTTCTGAAAATTCTGATGTGGATGAATCTGATGTTGAAGATCATGATGCATACGGGTATTCTGTTCTTGCCGTCCCTGAGACTATTGCCGTTCCCTACAAGCTACAATCTGGGAAGACTACAACTACCTCCAAGCCCTTGTCTGAAGCCAAAGCAATAGTCTCCCTCCCCTATCTTACTCAGGCAAAACGTTCCCCTGTATTAGTGGAATCATCAGAGGAAGCTGCTGAAGTTGCAGATGCTGTTTTCAAGAATGTATCTGTCTCACTCCCTCTCCAAACTGTATATAAGGAGTTTCTGGGACTACAATGCATGATTGAGAAATGGGACAAGAAACTAGCTGAGGCACAGGATATCTTGGCTGTTCTGCCACCCTTTGGACGCACCACCACCCGAGTAGAGATATCTATCCAAAAGGTCAAGATCAAAGCCGTCCTGGACACCAGTTCCCCTGTCAACGTTGTTTCTTCTAAACTGATGAAGAAACTTAAGCTGGCCCCTGATCTCAACTACCATCAATCCTATGGCACCACTGGTCTCTCCATGACTTGCGCCATTGGTGCGTACTCTGCCTTACCAATGCAATTTGGTAAACTCCTGTTGGCTGCGCCAGTTGTTGTTCTAGAAAATGAGAGCTATGATCTTTTGGTTGGTACCCAGTTCCTTCAGGAATATAATGGGATCATCAACCTAAAGGATGGCTATATTTCTATCCTAGGGTACAAAGTCCCTCTGATCTTTGAAGAGCCCATCAAAGTTCCTGATAAATGGTTGAAGACATGTACTCTGGAGTACCCCACTGGGGTTTTCTCCCTAAAATATTGAACCCATTCCACCAACATGAAGTGTCCTCCCATGGCTTGTCCTGCAACTGAGGGAATCCCTCTCATGGCCACGTCTGCTATCACCATCCCCCCAGGCTCTCAGGCTATCCTAGACTCCCAGATATCATATGAACTACCTGAACAGACTTTCTTAGAGCTGTATCCCCCTCCTTTTCTGGGGCGTAACAAGCCTTACCTTTGTCCTGGAATTCTGGACGTTTCCCACAAGGATCCCGTTCAATTACTAGTTATCAACCTTACTGCGCTTCCTATGACTGTATCCAGAGGACAGGCCGTTGGTTACAGAAAGTTGTTAAATGCTCCTGACGTCTTGTCTCTTCACCCCTTTGGAACGTTTCAAGTCTTTAATCTACCCAAAGACAAGCCTCAAGTCCTATCTCTGTTTACTGCCCAAGACTTCCCTCAGTTGTCCCTGGTCCAACAGAAAGAGGTGCTTGATTTACTAGACCAGTTCTCAGACATCTTTTCTAAAGATATTACTGATTATGGGCTAGCCAAAGGTGTGATACATCAGATTGACACAGGAGATGCTCCTCCCTTTTGTGCCAGTCATACCGCCACAGCCAAGTGGAGGATTTGCAGGTTTCTAAGGAGCTCAAACAATTGCTGGATGCTGGACTGCTAGCTCCCTCTCAAAGTCCCTGGGCTTCTCCTCTGCTCATCTTAAAGAAAAAGGATGGTGGGCACCGGATTGTGATGGACTATTGAAGGTTGATTTCTCTAACCAAGAAAGATTCCTATCCCTTACCGCACATTGATGATGCCCTTTGACGCTTTGAAGGTTCTAAGTTTTTCTCTGCCATGGATATGGCGTCTGACTACTGGCAAGTTGACCTCTCTCCTGAAGACTGTCAGAAGGCTGCACTCATCACATCAGAAGGATTGTTTGAACCTACTTGCATGCCTCAAGGGCTCTGCAATGCCCCAGCAACTTTCCAGAGGGCCATGGACTCCATCCTGCGTGACTTGAAGTTGTTGTGTGTCTTAGTCTATCTAGATGATATAAAAGTCTTCAGCGCAACTTTCACTGATCACCTAGCCCATCTTAAAGAGGTGTTCATAAAGATCCAAGAAGCTGGCCTCAAGTTAAAGCCTTCTAAGTGTGCATTCTTCAAAGAGCGCCTTGAATTCCTGGGCCATGAAGTAACCCAAACAGGAATTGGTCCAATGACCAAGAAGGTTGAAGCCATTGAAAAAATGCTTCCGCCCACCAACCTTCAAGAAGTACAAGTCTTTCTGGGCATGATGGGTTACTATAGACAATTCATCCCTGATTTTGCTGATACTAGTGAGCCCCTGGTCCAACTATTGTGTAATGTCCCTTTCAAATGGACCTCCAGCCAACAGCAAGCCTTTGAGACTCTAAAGCAGAAACTCAAAGAAGCACCCATTTTATTGTACCCCAATTATAATAAGGAATTCATCTTGTACACTGATGCTAGTGACCTTGCTATTGGGGCTATCTTGGCTCAGCTCAACAATGAAGGTGTGGACCACCCTGTAGCCTATACTTTCCGTGTGCTAAATAAGCATGAAAAGAATTATAGTGTTACAGAGAAGGAATGCCTCACTGTGTTGCATGCAGTCAAACAATTCTGCAACTACGTGTATGGTACCCATTTTACTGTTGTCACTGACCACTCTTTGCTTAAATGGTTACAACAACTTAAGTAGCCTGAGGGACGCTTAGCCAGATGGGCTCTCTGCCTGCAAGGCTATGACTTCACTGTGCTCCATTGCCCCGGGATTCAACATCAGAACGCTGATGGGTTGTCCTGAATGCCCATCCTTGCCCTACATCCTGCTGAGGCAGACTGCCTGTACGAGCTAATTGGCTACCCTTCTTCCTGGGAAAGTGAGACAGAAGAGGTTCAACTTGCCTTGTCCAAATTGTCTGAAGATACCCTCATACGTGACAACCAACTCTTCAAGAAGGTGCGGGGTCAATACCTGCCATACGTGTGTCCCAGTCTTTGCCTCTCCTTAGTGTCACAAGCTCATAAAGAAACTGGCCATGGAGGCATTGCCAAGACCTTTGACTGGCTTCAGAAGAATTACTTCTGGGAGAATCTTTGCCTGTTGATCCCAGATGTCATAGCTAGTTGCCATAACTGCCAACTTCAGAGGCCCCGAGCTGCTTCTCACGAGTTCAGATTGGTTCCCCCTTAACACGCATTTCATACTGTCAGCATTGATGCTGTAGGTCCTCTCCCCTGCTCATGCTCTGGATGCCGCTTTATCCTGATTGCTGTTGACCACTTCAGCAAGTGGGTAGAAGCTCGCCCTACTAAAGACATCACTGCTAAGACTACTGCTGCCTTCCTGCTGCAGGATGTTTTCTACTGCCATGGCTGTCCTCAAGTGCTGTTATCAGACAATGGGACCAACTTCAATACCAAACTTGTAACCTCTGTTGTTGAAGCTCTAGGAACTTACCAGTTGTTCTCTGCCCCCTATAATCCTTCCACTAATGGGGCAGTTGAGCGTGCCAACTCAACACTGGTTTCTATCATAAGGAAACTCACCTACTCTGACGCCGCCAATTGGGATCTATACTTACCTGCCGCACTCTTTTCCTATTGTCTGAGCAAGCATTGGGTCACAGGGTACTCCCCCTTTGCCATGTTGTATGGGCGTGAAGCCATCACTCTGTCACTCTTGGGGGTTCCCCTACTTTCCTCTGATAAGGCCATGAACCCTGACAACCACATCAAAGACTTAGTCAACCGCATCATTGATATACAGGCCACTGCCTACACCTCCGCATATAAGACTAAGACGCTTGAGCTCTCTCCTGACAACGCTGGGCGCTCCCTCTTGCCTGAGTTTGCTGTTGGTGACCATGTCCTATATTATCAACACTGTGTGGGTGGGCGCGCGCACAAACTAGACTCCCTATGGATTGGTCCTTTAGAGGTGACTTTCAAATGAGGGTCTGAGTACACTGTAAAGCTCCTCTCCAGTGGTCGCCCTTTTGCCTGTGTACATGCCAAGTTCCTCCGCAAGTATCTCCCCCCAAAGGCCGATCTAGAGGGGGGCAATGTTGTGAATAACAGCATTCACCATGTTTCAATTTTGCATTTGTTGGGCCATTTTGAAGACAAATCTCTTGCTTTTTCTTTCAACTCTTGAAATGAATTGGCTTCTGCTTCAGGAAATATGATTGTTTGGTTTCCTGACTCTGCACAACTCACTTGCCCCACTCATGCTTGTGGCAAGTGATCCTACCGTCCTGGTAGTATTTTGTGGTATTCCTAACCACTATTTATTCCATTTCACATTCACAAATAAAAATTAAGTTCTATTCACATTTTTTCTTTGTGTCTTCTGTACTTCTGCGCCTCTCTCTAGCCACACCTAGTAGAGATTATTCATCCAGGGCCGCAAGGTAAACGCTATTGCCTTCCCTGTCATCTAACTGAGACTTAGTACAAATCCAATCCTAAGGTTAGGATTCCCTGTTGTGTGTCTGTGCTGCGCCTCAGAACACGACAGACTGGCTTTGGATTATTGAGTCTTGTTGACCCAACAGGATCCATGGGTAGCCTTCCTGCTGAAGTGGGCCTAGTTTCTTGCTCCTTCAGGAAAAATGTCTGTATCTCCTTCTTGATTATCTTCAGATTGCAGACATAGCTCTCTGGCTTGGTTCTAATCATTAGACAGTAGATGAGAGGCGCTACTCTCTCCTCTACTTCTGCATGTATGACCCAGAGCTGTTTGATATCACAGTAGGTTCCATCATGCCGGGGATTATCTGTCCAAGTAGAAAGGCTTGAAAATCCAGAAACCCTTTACCAAAATTGACCAAATTAACGGATTTAAATCAAGCAGTCAATCAAAAATGGGTTACAGCTGCTCCAGTCTGCCAGTCAAAACCAATTACTCCTTGCAAATTGATGTAATATGAGGGTCACCTGATATGAGCTTGTTAATCAGCATGGTTGTCAGAAATTAGTCACCCAAGGGTTCTTTGCAACCTGGACCAGATACTCACTTGGCAATGTGGAAGGAATAGAAGACCAGGATCCAGGTGATATTACTTAGTCAATTTTTGATATATATTGAGTAATTTTCACTGTTTCAACTCTAATAGTTGAGTCCTCCCAAAAATTTACTCAATAAAATTTTTATATTCCTTTGTCTAACTTTACTTTTGAAAATCCATCCTGTAGTTGGGTTATTACACTACATTCCCTACAATTTAATCATTAGCCATATTATTATAGGAAGATGGGGGCCTGCTGTTGGTACTTTGCTGTTGGTGCTGCCAAATGTCAATTTCAGGCCAGCCAATTTTGTAGCACCCCCCCCCCCACTCTTGAAACTGAAAATTGTGCCCCTTCCCAATGCCCAGAATTCTACGCTGAAGATACTCTGATGCTTTTCCGGGCTATTTATCTTAGACTACTTTGGTTGGTATTAATTATTTTAATTAATCCTAGTATCTCATTTGGAAATTTTACAAAACGGTATCTGAAGCTGCGTTGGCGGTTAATCATTAACTCTATGTGGATTTGGGTGATAATTCCCCACCACTTAGAGACAGCTTCTTACTATCCTGCAATTTATGTCACAGTTGAAGACCTTAGGGCAGCTGAAAAAGGTTGCATTGGATATCCAAACCTCATGATTCTTAATAACTGTCAGATGACTCTTGATCACATATATGATTATTCTCTCCTCAACTTCATTGGGATCTTCATGCAGAAGTAATAGGGACTCATCATAGGCAAACTTTGCAAGATTTTCAATGAAAAATCCTTTATTGTTTCTGGATTTTTAGATGGGATTGAATCATCTCCTATTATGCTAGTTATGAACCTGACAAGTTAATGATATGTATGGACCATAGATTACTGGGAATCATTCAAGTTTAATAGATTATGAGTGTCTATATCTGAGAAGGACATATTTGATTTTGGGGGGATGTTGATGATCAGATACCACCCCATTAGGCGCTTGAAAATATCTTTAGGAGGAGGATGTACCTGTCTTCAGGGGATGTTTTAAGGGATTCAAATCTATTAGTGATAACCATTGAGTGGCATCCTTTATGCTCACACTTGAACTGTGTCAGGTACCAGATCTGAATAGATTGTTAAAGTAGAATTAATAACCTTTTATATAAAAAACTGATTTCTCCTGGGAATTTAACATAAAGAAGAATGTGAGAATCTCATCTGGAATGGTGAAATTTCCATCCTTGTCACAGAAGTTCTTGATTCTCTCTGGCTTAAAGCCAGTAACATTATTCTTAGCCTATCTTATGTTTGACTCTTTCTTTATTTGAGTTAAATTTGAAGTTAATGTGGGGCTTTGAGTGATCTTGGGGGACTATTTTCCTCATTTTGATTATCATATTCATTTTAAATTTCTTTTTCATTATTCTTTTATGTTTCATCTTGATTATCTTTGTTGCTCTTCTTTGTGTTATCTTCTTTCTTCTTATCTTTCTTTGACTTGTGGCTTGATGGGAGTGTCATCCCCTGCGCTATTATAGAAGGATCTGTCTGAGGAGCTGCTAGTGATTTTATTTGATTGTCCTCCTTCAGAAAGTTTTCTGGCTTCTTCATTTTGGGTACTAATTTCCTTGGCCTTGTTGGCTGACTTGAACTTTTTCTTGTCAGGCATATCTTAATAAAACTATTGTTTTAAATTTATGATTTTTAAAACTTTTATTTCTGTTTTTAGCTGTTTTGGTTTTATTTGTTGTGTTTCTATTTGGTTTGTGTTTAATTGTTGCAGACTTACTAGTAAAATTATTAGTATTAATTTTTACTTCAGAAGTTGGATTTTTGATGATGGGTTCAATTGATATGTTTGGGATGATATTGTAAGTTATTTCAATAAATCCAAGAGGGGTTTTAGGGGGGCTCTTATAGTAGAACTCTGGGGTTCAATGCTAGATTGTTTTCATTTTTTAATCAGATAATCTTTCTAAAGCTCATTTGATTCTGAAAATAAATAGCTAATTTTTTGGACAAAATTTTGGGTTGACAGAAAATTGGTGCTATATCTAACTAGTCTGAAAACACTTAGCTGGCTGTCAGGAAATCCTGATCTATCAGGGTCAACTGATTCATATTCTCATCACTGAGGCTATAGGCTAATAATAGACAGGCCACTTCCAGATGTAAGACATCTATTCTGGATGATGGCAAAAATATATTGAGCTAATTATAGGCTACAATTTGGAAGATACCTGAGACATTCAGGATTGAAATCATTGGCTGATCAAGAAGTTCAAATAATCAAGTGCAAACCATTTGGGATTACTAAAGCAAAACACGCCACCACCAAATGGAATAAGACGGAGAAATACATCATCTGTTTCACCAAGAAATGGGACAGAGGACCACCCATGCGTAGTGTGCATTACACCCAGCACAAGATGGGACCCCACCCAATGGATGTCAAATTAGTTGGTCTCAACTGAGTCAAGGAATATTCATGCTGATGAGGAGAAATTATCAGCTTAGAATTTTGCCTCATTCAAAACCACTATTTGGGTTTAGAATCCAACTCTGGGGGTTGAAACTAATAGCTTGGGGATGATAAGCTAACTAGTAAGAGTTATCTGCAGCTAGACACCAGTCTGGCCACAGCCTGCATATGCTATAAAAAGCTGTTCTAAGATCACTTGGAAGGCAGACAATTAATAGCAACCCACATTTCTACTCATTGAAAATTAGTAGTGTCAAGTATTCAATAAAAGTGTATTAATGGTGCTTTCCCAATCCTGCCAGCACACCTCTGCCCAAAGCTGCCAGTGTCACGTCTATTGACCACAGGACCCCTCCAATTACTTGGCTCCAGCAACAATGGAACCCCACCAGTTGCTGCACTAACAACAATACTGGTTGGAAGCACATCTGTCTTCATACAGATCCATTTATATCAATACAAACAAAATGTCAAAATACCCTAATAAACATAATCCTTCTTCCTCAAGAACACAAAATCTTGACACTGGCTAAGGGGTTTGAGGCTCAGAGCAGTTAATCCTTATTATTTGACAGAAAACCTGCTCTGGAAAAACCAAAAACATTAAGTTGGTACCCAAAAAGTTATAGCGTTTGGACCCTATTGATTAAGCTTATATCAATGAAATACATTGATAATATTAATATACTACTATGAATAACATAATAAAAAGGTACAGTAGTTTTAAAAGCTATGGCAACAAGCAAAAATAATTCAGATTTAAACAAAATGAATCCTGATGTAAACAAAGTTAAAAGTAAACAAATTTATATTAATCTACAATAGATTTGGGTTCATTTCAATTTTGTTTAAATCTGAATTATTTTTGCTTGTTGCCATAGCTTTTAAAACTAGTGTACAATTTATCATATTTTAATGTAAAAAAGCTTTCTTTTTCTCATATTGAATTTCAAATAAATATCAAAGATTAAAAATAATTAAGGGTTTGTATTTTTTATTGATGTGGATTAGATACCAGTTCAAACTTAATAAGGGATGACGGAAAATCCGTCAGTTATAATTGGTAATGGATTGCATTTCGTTTTTTGAATTCCCCTTCATTTTCATATAAAAGATAAAGTAAAAAATCATAAATTTAGCCAGATGACGGAAAATGGTATGTGGGATTTAAAAAATGGGTTTTAGCTTAAGTTAAGCACATGCCAAACCAAGCTAATCAAAAGAAAAATAAGCCCGAAAATGATTTAAAAATGAGTTCTGACAACCAATTTCCCGTCATATTGACAGAAAATTGGTTGGCCGGACAAAAATTGACGGAACATCTGCCTGCCCCTCACAGATTTGGCTTTTTGCGAAGTCCTTTGTTTAAAGAGTGGTTATCAAAGTAAACACTATATTTTATTCAAATTAAAGTAAACGGTTAATAGATCTAGGCAACTAGCTATGGTCACTAACGGTATATTGGTGCCGTTATCGGGGAAGTGTATAGATTGTGGTTGGTGTTATTATTTAAAGGATGGGATACTCTTAAGGTTGATGAAAAAGTCAATCAGTTCGATATAAACATTGGTGCTGGAACGAAGTAAAGGCTGATTCAACCCCGCTTCCAAACACTGCTTAGCCCTAGAAAGGGCAGCATATAATAAACCAGCGTTTCCGAAGCGAGTCTCAAATGCCTTAACATATGCCAGGATGAAGGTTATTGAAGGGATCAGAGTGAACATGTAGCTTAGACTGTAAGAAGTAAAAGTGAATGTCGAGACTAGCCAAATGTTGCGGATGGCAATCCTTAGCCCCTTGTATGAGAATATACATAATGTTTTGGTGACAGGAGTTTGGTACAAGGGATCGGTGAAGTTTGATGGGAAAAACGAAGCCGTTTTCATGAGTCCGATATAGTAGTAGTGATAGCTAATCGCTAAAAATGTTCGGGAGTGGAGAAGGAGTGTTTTGTGAGATGAAAGTTTAACTGTCAGACAAGAAAGTCGATGCCAGCCCTGCGCAAAGATTTCTTCCATGAGCTTAGCCTGTTTGCTGAGAAATACCCCCAACACATGTGATGGTGCTCTTTCTCGGTAAGTTTCTCTGAGCTTCTCATTGACGTCGAGGAAGATAAGAAAGATGTGGTAGGTAAATTGTCTAGTGAGGAAAATAATCAGATCACTTAGGTGGGGAAAGTGGCCTTGAGCAACCCTCCTTAGAAGGAAAGCTTTACTAAGGTGGCTTGGGCTTGCATTATACAAGGTAACGTTTGATATTGACAAGTGTCGCTGTATATCCACGCTATAGTATGCCATATTGGCAAAATAGATGGCCAGTATGCGCTCCAGCCACTGCGGGGATGAAGTTCTGTTCAGATGAAGACCAAGGAGAGGGAGTAATCCATTGATCCGACAGAATACTTTGAAGCGTATGCGATTGACCCAAGGAGCCTTCAGATCAGACACTACCAAAAGTAAACATTGGAGAGTGTCGAGTGTATTAGGAAGCCATTCAAGATCTATAGGAATGAGTCCGTTCTTCGCCATAGCTGCCAATACCAAGCTAGTGGTTGGCATGCGTTCTAAGCCTATTTGCCTGATAATTTTATGCAGGGTCTGAGATCGGGGTCTCGAATAAAAGCTCTCTTCAGAAAAAAGAGGCCAAAATGGGTTATATGTTTTGAAGAAAGTATCGGCTCCACAGGTAAGCGTTTCTTCGATCGAAGCAGCCGATTGATGTTCTCTGGTAGGCTTTTGAGAACAACCCGCTTGTGCTTTTTGGTCTCTAGGTTTTATTGTTTGTTCAAGGAGTTTGATTGCAATAATAGGCTCAGGTAATAAGATTATCAGTGGAATGATATAACGTCGCAAATAAAATTTCACTGAGGGCTTAGAAGGATGCAGTTCAATGACCTCCGCCCAACTTGCTAAGTTTACCCCAGTTGAATTTAAACTCAAGTTAGCCCGAGAAAGTTGGTTAAAAAAATTGCCCCTGAGTTTAGTACGCTTCCGAGTACACGTAATTCCTAAACTAAGGCATCTCGCACACGTGGGAGCTTCTTTGCTGCAGTTACGATGTCCCCTTCTGCACTGATCGCAAGCTATTCTAGCCTGGCTAGCATCTACTGATAAAATGCTATTTCCAAGATCCAGTTTCATGCAAACTAAAGTTCTGAAAAAAGTTAGACTTTTAAAAATAAAAGGTTCTGATTATCGATTATAAAAGCAAGTCTGGGTGAAGGCAATTTGAAAATTGAACAAATAAAAGCCTAAATAACCTTTGAAATAGAAAAGACATTTCGCTAGATTTTTTAAAGGTTGGCCTCATAAAATTAAAGGTGAGGCGTTAAAGCGTCTTTAAAGAAAATACTAGCTCGTAAAATCTGGAAGATTATTGTTTTTTGAGAAGCTGGTGCATGCCAAAGAAAAATACTGCTTAGTAAAGAACATTTCTTTCAACAATAAAACTAAGGCTCACCAAGAAGAGAAGTGGTGGCAGAATAATTTCCATGATCCTTGAAAAATAGGAACATAGACCCCAGCTGTCTGATAAAATGTAGGCTTAAAGAAACAGTACCCACGTGTTTTTTTGTACAAGTATTGAAGAGGCGAGCCACTTGAAAATATCCACTTCACAAGCTTAATTCCGTCTAAACAGCAACAATATTCCCAAGCCACCTGGAACCTTGTAAAAGCCTACTTGTAGCAAAATTAAAGTTCGGATTTCCAAATGAATCCATAATTAATCACAACTCAGGCCCTTAAATTTTATCGCATGCTCTAAAAGGGAATTCCAATCTAGACTATTAGAGCAAGTGCTAATTCGGTACGCCAAGAAAATCGAACTTGAAAAAGCGAAAGCACCCAAAACGAAGGATTTTCGATCTGGGGTGTTTTGTTGGGGGTTTTGAGATTTTATCAAAAATAAAGGTCAAAAAGTTCCTTCAATTAGTATTTTACAGGAACTGAAAATCGAAAAAATAAAAAAGACGAACCCAACCAAATGGGGGCAGGAAGGTATCTAGTCAACTAATTTTCCTACAATTGATTTTTGGACAACTTTGATCCAGCTATAATTTTCTTCATAGGTAACCTTTAGCTTTATATTCATAATAAGTTTGAAGAATTTCTCTTTATTGATCAAAGCTTTAATCAACATGTGTAACTATTTTTTGCATTTAGCAGGCTTAATTTCAAAATATACCTTTTCAATAGTGATGAGATGCGACTTTTGGGGAAGCTTCAAATATGGAATTAAGAAAGAAGAGAAGTATATTTTATTGGATAATACTTTAGACTTATATAGCTTGTGCTGTGGTGGGGATTTAATTTGGATCAAAGATAAGGATGGTCATGTGCAGAACGGGTTCAAGTCGCTGGATACCTGGACAAGTCATGTGATATTGGTTTGTTGCCTTTCCCGGTATGTTGAACTGTATATTGGATTGACACCAACCCAGGCAATGACGGGATGTTTGTCATGAATGACATTTCAATACTTGTATTGAAAACCCAAGAGTTGAACCTCAGTCCTCTGAAGGCGGATTGGCCCCCCAGGACAGCCCAGGACCTGCCGACCCGTTAAGTCACAGACTCAAATTGTTAAGTTACCCTGGGAGCTGCCAGCTTAATAATGAGGATTCCCTGAATGGTTTCCAGATTGCTGCCAAACTGGTATCACTGGAGGCCCATACCCACGCAGGAGACGTGGCCTACCTAAAGAAGGTTGGGAAAAGACCTACTACTAGCCCTGCCAACAAGTACCAGCTGCTGCCAGTCTCTAGTCCAGAAAGAGTATTGCAATTGGCCAGCTCAGGTGACATGGTGAACTACAGCAGCAAAATTAAGCATTGCCACTTCTGTTTTCCAGAGCCAGCCCAACTAAGACCCGCCAAACTGGTGCCACTGAGGGCCCAGACCTACGCAGAAGTTGTGGCTTGGACAAGACCCACTACTAGCCCTGCCAATAAGCACCAACTGCCGCCAGTCCCCAGTCCAGAAAGGGGAATGCAACTTGCCCGCTATAGGTGACATGGTGAACCACAGCAGCAAAATTAAGCATTGACACTTCTGTTTGTCAGAGCTTACCCAACCAGGACCTGCTGCTCTCAAGACCCCAAGCCAAGATCCATGTCCTGCCAGCAAACCGCCCATGGACCTAAAGCCCGCAAAAAGCAAAGAAGCAAAATCATATGGTATAAGAACGCTGGCAGTGTGGTGATGACCACATTATCATTTTTGATAATAAAAAGTTTTATGAACCTTTGCTTCAAAAAAATCTTACCTTATCTAGTCTTAGTGATCTTCCATCTTAACTCCAGCCAAGTAGACAGTTAGGCAAATGCCTCCTCCAGAAACCAACCTGTTGACCCGCCCCAGGCACTATACTGTCCCCTGAGAGCCCCCTTTGGACATGTGCATTTTACTGAATATCCTCCAAACCCTGCCTACGCAGAGTTCAACTTGGAAAACATACTCCTTGCCAACCCCCTGGCGAGAACTAGAGAGACCAAAACAATAGGTTGAGAAGGAAAGTGGTACATTAGGTCACCCAGATTGTTCAAAGTCAATTACAATTACCTACCTGCCTACTTTGTCCCCATGACTCCACCCTTAACCCCAAGACCAGACCACTCAATGTAACCTACTGCTGCAGCAGAGACTACCTGTACCCAACTTTTTGGAGTACTCTATATCACTTTGACAGGACTGGTGGATTCCATGGTCACTAACTCTGGCCCCTGGTCCTTACTCAGGCAATCTGTATCTTACATTATCAAGTTAGCACCCATTCTATGGTGGGCTTTACCCTCTGGCCCATCTGTATTCCGTCCCAAGCCAACCAATGCATCTCCCTATGCCTGGCTTCCTGAAATTATGACAATCTTTTACAAACATAGTAACCTGGGCCCCAAGATGTTGTTAACACTTGGGTCAACTTGTATGCTCTTTTTTGTGATAATCACTTATTACATCCATAAGGCAATTACCTCCCTGATACTCTCATGGATGAAGAGCTAACCCGCCAATGAACTGAAAGACCCTGCACTTGGTGCAGAACCCCAGAACCTATCCACGTCACAAGTACAAAATGTGATAGTGAACCAGACCACAACCAAGGTGGACATCCCCCAGATGGGCAAACTCACATTAGAAGAAGCTTGCCGAGCCATGCCAGTCCTCTGCCTTCACTTCCAAGCCAACACCAACACCTACCCCAGTGACACTGAGAAGGTCTTGGGGGTGGCCACTATGCTGTCAGGAGACACACTAGATTGGTTCAGAAAAGCCACCACTGAAGATGTCAAATTTTGCCTTGACTACTTGAGATTTGAGGCTGAACTCATGAGCACTGGCAATGACCAAGACATCAGATACTACGCTCTGAACTCTCTGTTAGAGATCCGATAAGCAAACCACCTTATCCAAGCCTATATTGATGAGTTTTTTAAACTTAAGACTTGCACCCAACTGGAGGATGAATTAGCCATAATTATCTTCAGAAAAGGAGTTAATTTAGCCATGAAAGACCTGTTGAAACACCACCTGCTTACGCTGAGCCTAGAGGAACTACTGCCCCTATGCAAAGGCCTGAGCCTGAATCAAGAAGAGCAGAACTTGTACCCTGCCCAATCTGGCAGATCCACAACGCCCAACCAATCAGGAATGTCCCCTGAAGAGTTACAACATCACTATTGAGATGGGTTGTGTTTCTACTGCCATGAGGCCGGACATCTAACCAGAGCATGCCCTAAGAAGAATACATCTCCTGTATCCTTGGCACAAATAAACCCCTATGCGCAATCTTATAAATTCATCCAAGTGGCCATAGAAGTAGCAGGGAAAAAGCGCCAGATTAAAGCCTTTATTGATACAGGAGCTGATGAAAGTTTAATTGACGCCAGCCTGGCAAAGGAACCAGGATTGATGGCTTCAGAGTGCAGCTTACAAGTAATCATGGGAAACAGCTCTCTAGACACTGGCTATGAATTTGAAAAAGAACTTCCCTTGAAAATTGGACATAATGTGTTCCTGTTGCCCCTGATTCTCCTGCCAGGATTACCTCATCCCCTAATAGTGGGCAACTCATGGTCTGACAGACATGGCCTGATCCTGAACTATTGTGAACAGACCACCACTTTGGGACAACCTGAATCTTGTAACACTGTTCCCTTCTGTATAAGCCATGAAAGAGCCCCAACCAACAGACTCTTAACCATAAAGATGGAACCTAGCGTTGGTATACTATCTACCTCCCTTTCAGGGATCCAGTCTTGGGCAGCTGGCCTGTCGTTTTCAGGGGTAACTTGGGCCGGGTTTTTAGCGGGCAGTGCCCAGCACAAGAGGGGAGCTAACTTTAAAAAGTAAGAGGCAGACTTCCCCACCCAATACCATGGGCCAGCTGCCAGGATTACAGTGTCAATCACCCCTGTGAGGATGATGTACTTAATCCCAAACAGCTTGCCAGGATGGTTGGTTGGGAGGTTGGGTGCGGAAGCGGGTATGGGTTTTGGGGTCACAGGTGGTTCCATGGATAGATTGTAGGCAGGGAGATAGTTGAATTTCCCTCTGAACAACTTGGGTGTTGAAAATATCCACGGACCTTGTCAGTTGTATCTAAGTGTGGATTGTATGCAGGCCAGGGGATTGAGTTCAAGTATCTTTTCTGGGGTGTATTCTTTGTATTCAGACTTCAGAAGGTAGTCAGTAAAGTGGACGGGTCCAAAGGGTACTACAGGAGGACAGAAAACAGCAGGCGGCAGGGCAGGCAGGCCAGGAGATCTTGAACTGAATTGGTAGACAGCAAATACAAAATAAGGCAATAGCTGTATGAGCCAAATTAACATATCCTTTATTCAAAAATGGCAATAAGTTTGGAGTGCGGGGTCCTTGGGTCTATATAGTACCCCCCTCCAAACTTAACATTTTCCATGGGGGGCTCATCAGGGCATTGGGAAGGTCAGGGCCAGGGGAACTGGGTGCTTGGGTCCAAAGGTGGCAAAATGGCACTTGGCCCGGGAGTTCTTTCATTGGTCAGAAATCTTGATTTAGCTGCCTGACCATCTTGCTTTAGTGTTGAGGTCATGGGACTGTGTTGTGGGCCCATGCCTCTTTCCTGGGTTGGCTCCTGATTGGTTGCTGGTGTAGACTTTGAGTTTATGAAGCTAATAGTTGCCAAATCAGTGCCTCCATTAGGCGCTGTGATTAATCCTCCATTTGGCGTGATGATTTCTTTGGATTGTCTCTTTTTAATGCATGGGTTAATACGCTCAGTGTCAGCTTGTGGGAGCTCAATCCCAAAAAACGCGGGCAGGCAGTCCCGTGGTCCACAGGCCTGGCGGCCTAAAGGAATCCAGGTTCAGGGTTTGATTCCTGCTCCCAGGACTGGGTTTCTAGAGGGGAAGAATTGTCAATCCTGACACCCCTGAAAAAATGGGACCATGTGTTTAGCAAAGAAGAAGCCACAAAACTACCCAGCCACTAAATCTACAACCACACTATAGACCTGCTACCAGGCACCCAACCACACCATGGCCCCATTTATAGTTGCAACCACCACAAACAAATGGCCTTGAAAGCATACCTGGAGGATATGACAAAAAAGGGTTTCATCCAAGTTTCAAAGGCCCCCTGCTTGTCACCCATGCTGTTTTTAGGAAAGAAGAATGGCAGAATGTGTCCATGTGTAAACTATCAGAAACTGAACAATATTATGGTGAAGAACCACTATCCCATCCCTAACGCTGATGACCTCTGTGACGTACTGACTGGAGCCCAGGTGTATTTAAATATTGACTTACAAGGTGTTTTCATCAAATCCAAATCAAAGAGGGCAACAAATACAAAACGGCGTTCAAGACCAGGTATGAACTCTATGAATACCTGGTGATGCCATTTGGACTATGCAACACCCCCAGCACCTTCCAAAAGATAATTAACACTGTCCTAGGTGAATACCTTGACAATTTTTGTGTTGTATATTTGGACAACATTCTCATCTACAGCAAGTCCCACAAGGAACACCTGCGCCACCTGGACCTTATACTGGAAAAACTCTCCCAAGCAAACTTATACACTAAGCTTAAGAAATGTGAGTTCTTTCAGTCTGAAGTCAAGTTCCTGGCATACGTGGTGAAGACTGGCAGGTTTTTCATGTCACAGGACAAAGTAGAAGCAATAAAATCTTGGCCAGTGCCCAAATGCAGGAAAGATGTGAGAAGTTTTTTGGTCCTGGCAAATTATTGCAGGGATTTCATCCAAAAAATTTCTCACATTACTCTGCCCCTGACCCGCCTTTGCTCTGACAAATTCCAGTTTGTCTGGACCCCTGAATGTACTTCTGCCTTTGAGGCCTTGAAACTTGCTTTCACCTCTGCCTCATCCTGGCCATGCCCAACCCATCCAAGCAATTTATACTGGAAACCAACACATCCAACTTTGCGGTGGGCGGGGTCCTTCTTCAGGAAGAAGGAGATAGTATGCTACATTCTGTAGCATATTACTCCAAGAAGATGCTGCCTGCCAAAGGAAACTACCCAATATACAACAAGGATATGCTTGCAATAATGAAGACCCTGAAACATTGGCAACAGTACCTATGTGGTGCCAAATTTCCAGTAAAGGTCCTAACCAACCACAAGAACTTGGTTTACTTCTTTAAACCCAGACAGCCAAACCAGAGGCAAGCCAGATGGGCCTTGGAACTGGCCAACTACACCTTGGCCATCAACCACAAGCCTGGGAAGGTGAGCATGATACCTGACGCCTTGAGTAGAAGAGCTGACTTGATCCCTTCCTCTACAGAAACCAAGGACCACAACACCCATGTACTCCTTGATCCTGCCATCCTAGGCATCTAACTGATGTACATGAAGATCATAACCCACAAATCTGACATAATCAAGGCGCAGAAACTAGACAAGTACTCAGCGGAACTTATTGCCAACTTGTCCTCAGACCCAGAGAGCCGCCACCACAATAAAAAAATTCTCACTGAAAGGATCCACCCTGCTACTACATCACCAGATCTACGTGCCAGAAGGCAAAATAAGGACCAAAGTACACATTGACTATCATGACTCAGAGATGGCCGGCCACCCTGGCAGACTCAAGACACTCTGAGGAATCAAGAAGAATTATGCTTGGCCCCAACTAGACAAAGACATGGCCGCCTACATCAAAGGCTGTGAGACATGCGGAAAGACTGAAACCAGTAGATCAAAAACTGAAGACCTGCTAAGATCACTAGACATACCAGCAGGCCCCTTTCAGTCTGTTTCAATGGATTATATTGTAGAACTTCCCCCTCCAATTTGTTTCAACACCATTCTGATAATGGTATATAGATTTACTAGAATGTCCTACTTTGTCCCTACCACCACCCACTGCACTGCCTCAGAGACAGCTAGACACTTCCACAACCACATCCTAACTCAACACAGCACTCTGGCAGAAATCATCACTGATAGGGGCCCTCAATTCACCTCAAACTACTGGACTCAGGTGATGAAGGACTTAGGGGTAAAGCGCTGTGTATCCACCTCATACCACCCATAGACCAACAGCCAGACTGAACAAGTAAACCAAATACTTGAACAGTACCTACAATTCTATGCCAACTCTGACCAAGACAACTGGGATGAGATGCTACTCATGGCACAGTATGCCTACAACAGCAAAGACCACACATCTACCAGAATGTCCCCTTTCAAAGCCAATTATGTATTTGACCCATCTTGGGATCCCAGTATTGACAGTAAGGAGATAAACATGTCAGGAAAAGCCTGGATTGAACAGATACACAACACCCAACAAACCTTTCTTAAGAATTTGACCTGTGCTGTCCAGACTTATAAGGCTTTTGCTGACAAAAAGAGGATCCCTGGGAAACTGCTGAAGGTAGGAGATGAGGTATATTTGGACTCTTGAAATGTGCCTCTGACTGTTCCCTGCTGGAATTTAGCCCATAGAAGAAGTGGTCCCTACAAGGTCACCAAGCTAGTAGCTGAAGTAGCTATTGAACTAGAGCTACCCCCTCGTGAAAAATACATAATGTCTTCCACTGCGCACTTCTATTCAAGAAAGAAGTAAACTCCCGCCCCCACCAGAAACTCAAGACTGACCCTCCTCTCATCCAAGTAGAATGCTCTGAAGAATATGAAGTTGAATATGTTCACAGAAACTGTACCCACTAAAAAACCCCCCAGTACTATATCAAGTGAAAGGGATATCCACTAAGGAAAGCACTTATGAACCATTAAGCAACCTACCCAATGCCCAACTAGCAATCCAAAAATACCTTAAGAAGAAGGCCAGGAAGGAAGGGAATGATGTCATGAATGACATTTAAATACTTATATTGAAAACCCAAGAGTTGAACCCCAGTTCTCTGAAGGCAGATCAGGCCCCCCAGGACAGCCCAGGACCCTCTGACCCATTAAGTCACAGACTTGAATTGTTAAGTTACCCTGGGAGCTGCCAGCTTAATAATGAGGATTGCCTGAATGGTTTCCAGATTGCTACCAAACCAGTGCCACTGGAGGCCCATACCTATGCAGGAGATGTGGCTTGCCTAAAGGAGGTTGAGAAAATACCTACTACTTGCCCTGCCAACAAGTACCAGCTGCCGCCAGTCTCTAGTCCAGAAAGAGTATTTCAATTGGCCAGCTCAGGTGACATGGTGAACAACAGCAGAAAAACAAAGTAATGCCACTTCTGTTCTCCAGAGCCAGAGCCAGCGCAACCAAGACCCGCCAAACTGGTGCCACTGAGGGCCCAGACCTATGCAGAATTTGTGGCTTGGACAAGACCCACTGCTAGCCCTGTGTCACGGCCTATACCAGAGTCTGGCTGGACTCCCACAGGGGAGGCAGGCCAGGCCTGGAAGGCCATGTACACAATAGGCGCTATACAAACCAGGTAGTTTAGAGCAGTGGCTAGGGGGCGCCAACTCCCAGTATGGGGAACGGCTTGGTTGGCCAGCCCCAATACTGTGATATAGACAAACCCCAGCTTGCTAAAGTCCTGAGTGAGAGGCGCGTTGGGGAGAGGAGGGGCAGTAGGTATCTCCTTCACGCTGGTGGCAGATCCAGGTGATGGGGATGGAAATACTCCATGTCAAGGGCGCGGGGCAGTTTGGCAAGGACAACAGGAGTATGGCCGGGAGGATATGGGTATGCAAGCTTGTATTGAGTAGTGGATTCACAAATAGATGCAAATAGAATAATTAAATTTGAGCAAAAATAGACAATTCCTGAAATAAGATAATAATTTCTAGGCATAAACTTGCTTTATTAAGATGTCAACAGTGAGGAGGGCTTCTCCCCCTCACTAGTTATGCTTACTGAAGATTATGTGGCCCTTTGTGCCACCAGAGAACTGATGGCATCATTTGGAGTTGGATTTACAATTTTAACCAGAATTTGCATGCTTGGGCAAGAGGGTGAGATCTCATTGGCTGCTATAACATGAACCTTTTGAAATTTGCAGCATGCCAAGTTGCTACAGTTATTTTTAGCTCCTGCAATGAATCAATTGTCCAATTGTGCTCCTGATGTGCCATTTCCCGATAGGTAGGTAGCCCAAATTCAATAACAGGCTTGATGCCAGGGATTTGAGGCTTGTGTGCCTCTCAAATCCTGGGCCATTTGCTAGTTGAAAGGGGGTATTTTGCCCTGGAAAGTGCTTTGTGTGAGGTTCCAAGCTGCATGATTAATCAACTCTAAGGAGGCCAGCTGACTGTCCAGGGAAATCTGGGCCCTGACACCCTGCCAATAAGCACCAACTGCCGCCAGTCCCCAGTCCAGAAGGGAAATGCAACTAGCCCGCTCAGGTGACATGGTGAACCACAGCAGCAAAATTAAGCATTGACACTTCTGTTTGTCAGAGCTTACCCAACCAGGACCTGCTGCTCTCAAGACTCCAAGCCAAGATCCATGCCCTGACAGCAAACCGCCCATGGACCTAAAGCCCGCAAAAAGCAAAGAAGCAAAATCACATGGCATAAGAATGCTGGCAGTGTGGTGATGACCATATTGTCATTTTCAATAATAAAGTTTTATGAACCTTTGCTTCAAACAAATCTTACCTTATCTATTCTTAGTGATCTTCCATCTTAACTCCAGCCAAGTAGACAGTTAGGCAACTGCCTCCTCCAGAGACCAACCTGTTGACCCGCCCCAGGCACTATACTGTCCCCTGAGAGCCCCCTTTGGACATGTGCATTTTACTTAATATCCTCCAAACCCTGCCTACGCAGAGTTCAACTTGGAAAACATACTCCTTGCCAACCCCCTGGCGAGAACTAGAGAGACCAAAACAATAGGTTGAGAAGGAAAGTGGTACATTAGGTCACCCAGATTGTTCAAAGTCAATTACAATTACCTACCTGCCTACTTAGTCCCCATGACTCCACCCTTAACCCCAAGACCAGATCACTCAATGGAACCTACTGCTACAGCAGAGACTACCTGTACCCAACTTTTTGGAGTACTCTATATCACTTTGACAGGACTGGTGGATTCCATGGTCACTAACTCTGGCCCCTGGTCCTTACTCAGGCAATCTGTATCTTACATTATCAAGTTAGCACCCATTCTATGGTGGGCTTTACCCACCAGCTTGGCTGCAACCCATCCCAAGCTGTCCAATGCCTCTACCTATGCCTGGCTTCCTGAAAATGTTAAGCGTCTTGGCGGCTACTAGAATACCCTTAAATACATCTCATTGACACCCCATCTTAAGGGGTTACTCTGGTACATCAGGAGAGGGCTTTGTCTTGACAACTGCCACCTGATATTCCTGGAGTTGTTTGCTAGTAGGTACTAGCTGATTCAAGTGTTCTCCTTTGTCAGGATAGAAGGAGTACTGTGGAGCTCCAGCAAGTGAGGGAGGAGTCAAAGCAGGCACTGGCATGGCCCAACAAATAATGGGATCTAACTTTACCAGGTAGGAAAGAGCCTTTCCAGCCACAGCTCAGGGCCCAGCTGCTGGCAAGGCAGAATCAATCAATCCTGTGAGCGCCAGGTAAAGCACTCCCAGGAATTGACTACTATGGCCAGTGGCATCAGAAGTGGGTGGGGTTGAGATGGTTGGTTTAGGTGTTGGGAGTGGTTTCATGGGAACCAGGTAGGCAGCATGATTGTTGTATTTCCTGTTGAAGATCAAAGGGTATATAGTGATTTCTCTGACGTCATGGACAATTTGGTAGGGTTCCTTGGGTGCGTTTGGGTGGGTGTACCACTGCAAGTCATCCAAGGTCTAGGGTTTATGATCAGGTTTTGGGGGATACTCAGTTAAATGCACAGGGCCAATTGGAGTGTTGGGTGGGCGGTAGTAGTCAAAGGCTTTGGTTTTGTCAACTGGAGTCTGGCTATCTATCCCTGAGGATGGGTACTGGCGCTTTGGTGATTGCAGATGAAAGAGTATCAAAAATAGGTATGGAAACAGATTGGTGAACCAAAGGATCATAACAACTTTATTGGTAAGGATGACAATACAGAAATTTTTCAGGTGCTTCTGATTTATATAATTACTCACATGCAAGTGCCTCTGGGTATTCTTCTGGTGCTATCTGTGTGACAAGGCTTGGCATCTCAGGTTCTGCTGTTTGGTGAATGCTTCATGGTCATTTTTGGGGCTTTCAGGAACAGTTGCTTGGCCTATTGGTGGCCCATCTTTGCCTGGCTGTTCATTGGTTCTGGAAGGTTTGGCTGCAGGAGTCATGGGGTTTTCCCCAATTTTATCACCATTCTGGGACTGGCTTGACAGGCATTTTTGGGGTAGAAGAACTTGATTAAAAAAGGGGTTCCCAATTGGGAACCCCAAATTACTAAATGGAGGTGGGCTTGAACTGGGAGCACTGGGCAGCTAAAATTAGCCTGCCCAGGCCCAGCCAAACCCACTAAGGCTTTTGAATAGCTTTTGGGGCCCAGAACGGGCTTTGCAGCTGCCACCAGGGCAGGAATGGTTCCCACACCTGGATTTTTGCTTTTCAAAGCAAATCTAGTTGCAGGCAAACCTCCCCCGCCTGCTTGCCCTACCTGGCAGCTAGGAGCAGGTTTGATTCCTGCCCAGGGCTTTGAAACTGTTACCATTGTAACACCCTTTGCTGAGGCAAAGGCAGGATATGTGATACTTTTTGATGATGGGGTATTTGGCGTCTTGGAACTTGACCAGGTAGGTGTTTCTGCCTGGTCTGTATTTGATGACTCTTCCTGGTCCCCTGTGTACTAAATCCAGCTTCTTCCTGTTTCCAGCCAGGACCCAGACAGGGGAGTTGATTGGGAGTGGTTCCTATGCAGAGGTTACCTTTTGTGCTTTGAGTCTTTTGGTTTCTGCTATTTTAGCTTTGAGGCATATGTGTTGTAGTGCTGGCGCTTGTTCTACTGTGGGAGGTTTTCCTGGGGGGATTTTCACATATGGCTGGTTATTGCAGGTGACTATCTCTGGTTTGTATCTGTATATTAGTTCAAACTGTGATTAGCCTGTCCCTTGGTTGGTGCGCACCTGAGATACTAATAATGCATGTTTCACATATAGTGACCATGTGTCTTTGGCTTTGCTATCCATTATTTCCTCAAGGGTTCTGATGAGACTGCCATTTAGGTGTTTAACTCTGCTGCTGGCCTGTGGCCTGTAGGGCAAGGTTGTGGAATGCTTGATATTTTTTATTTTAAATTGGTGCTTACTATGTGGCCTGGTATTTTGGTGGCTCCATCAGTTATGATGTAGTCTGGGGTTCTGTAGTTGGCTATTATTGCCTTGTTGATAAAGCAATTTATTGTTTCTGCCTTGTGATTCTTTGTTGCCCAGTAGATAGGCCAGTGTGTAGCAAAAATGATGGCTACAATTAGGAAATGTTGTTTTGTTTTAGCTTCTGGGAAGGGTTCCACTACGTCCAGCTCCCAAACCTTAAACAGTTCAGAGTCTGGTACCAGATTAACTGTTGTCTGGGGAGCCTTGGTGCTGGCGTATTTCTCACACACTGTGCACTTTTTAAGAACATCAATTATATCTTGTTTAATATTGGGCCACCATACTATATCTTTTAAAGTGGGTTATAGATTGTTAGCCTTTGTGTTCCCTAGTAGGTAGTGATGTCTTAGGATAGTGTCAACTCTTTGTGAGAGTGGGATGTAGGGAACATGTTTGTCTTTAACAATGTGGTATACTGTACCATTTGATAAGTGGAAATGTTTTTAATTCCTTACTGATGTATCATGGGTTAGTTTATGTGTGTTTGGGTCTTTCCATTTTGCTTTATCATCTGCGTTATAAAAGTTGGGCCACTCAGGGCCAAGGTTATCTGGGTGATCTTCTCTAGGTTGGCATAGCCTGGAGAGGGTATCAGCCATGGCCAGCTCTGCCCCCTTTTATATTGGATTCCATATTTAGCTTCTCCAGCAGGGACATCCATTTGGCTTGTTGCCTTGCAAGTGTGTTATGAGTTTTGAAATAGATTAAGGATTTATTGTCAGTTAGTACTCAGATGTTTAAATGTCCTTCTAGATTAATCTCCATTTCTTGCATGTGTGGTATATTGCTAGCAATTTCTTGTTGTGTATATGGTACCTCTGCTCAGTTTTAGTTAGTTTTCTACTTTTTTAACATATTGGCAGGAAGTCTTGCTGCCCTGGCTGGCAGATGCGTACTACTGCATCAATGGCGGTGTCACTGGCATCTGACTCAAGCTTGTAGCACCTGTTGCTATTAGGTTATTGCAAGATTGGTGCTTTGATCAGAGCTTGTTTAAGTAGTTGGAAATTCTTATTGAATTCTGGTGTCCAGATTAATTTCTTTTTGGCATTACCATTGGTTAGGTCATTGATTGGTGCATTTAGTTTTCTGCAGTCTTTGATGTATTTCCTTAGGTAAGCTAACATTCTGAGAAAGCATCTAACTTTTTTAACAGAGGTGGGATGTTGTATGTTATTTATGGATTTAATTTTATCTAGATCTGCTTTGATACCACTGTCAAAGACAATGCGGCCCAAGAACAGGAGTTCTGTTTCCATAAATTGGCACTTGCTAGGCTTTGTGTGGAGTTTGTGCTTTGCAAGTCAATTGAGTGTCTTGAAGACATGTGTGAGGTGTTCATATTTGGTTTTTGAGAATATTATGATGTTGTCAAGGTAGCATAATGTATTTGAGAGACTGTTTAGTGCTTGGTTCATCATAGTGACAAATGTTGTGGGAGTGTTGGTTGTCCCAAAGTTCATTATCCTACATTTGATTGATCCAAATTGTGTACAGAACACAGTTTTTGGTATGTCCTTTTCTTTTAATTCAACTTGGTTGTAACCTAAGATGAGGCCAATTTTGGAGAAAGATAAGGCTCTGGAGAGTCTTGCAAACAGATTCTCTATAATTAGAAGGGGATATTTATTCTTTACTGTGCTTGCATTGAGAGCTCTTTAGTCTGTTACTAGATGGAGTGAGCCTTTCTGTTTTCTTTACAAAAAACACTGCTGCCCCCCACAGGGATTCTAAGGCGGATGAAGCCTTTAGCTAGGTTATCCTCAATGTGATTTTTGAGGGTTTTTGTCTCCATAGAAGAGATTCTGTAGAGGGGTGCAGGTTTGGGCATGGTCTTGCATAGGTTGATGCCATGTTTGACTCCCCGTTTGGGGGTAGCTCTGTGAGCTCTTCCTTAAATACATGAGTGTATTCATTTAGGAGTGCTTTAAGCTCTGGGGATTGGATTTTGGTTGTTTGCATGCTATTAAATTTGGTGTACCTCATTATTTGGAGGGTACTGTCTTTAGTTAGACGTTCCAAGTTGTCCTGATTTATGATTTGGACAAATACTGTGTCTCTTAGGATGAGGTTGCTTGGTTCTTTGAGGATGTTGAAGTTGACTCTGCTGCGTTTGATGGTCATGGTTTTTGTTTTCCAACATATGCTGGGGTTCACTTGGGTGAACCAGTCTATGCCTGCTACATTGCTGTAGTTTATGTTGTTAATGACAAGTCCTTTGATGGACATTTGAATGTCTTGGAGGTCAATTCTGAAGGGAGTTGTTTTGCCTTCAAGTAGAGCTTTTGATTTGTCTGCCATTCTGACATATTTGAAGTTGGATTTGACAACTGGTATTTTGTATTTGGTTCTAAATGGTTTGCTTACCATGGTATGTTGTGCACCAGAGTCAAATAAAATTTTATGTGTATGTGATTTGTAAGTTCATGGTTAGACAAGAAGTTGTGACTGATCTTTAATTTTTATATTCATAAAGATAGAAGATTGTGGGACACATGTGATACAAGCAGTAAAGTTTGTGCCTTGGTACACTTTCTTGTCGGTTTGGGGGGAGACAGGGGCACTTGATCCTGTTCCCCTACTCCTTTTCCTGTTTCTCTTTTTTGAGCTCTTTGAGGTCAGAGAATGTGGGGTCAGATTCATAGCAGGTTGCTGTTTCAGCATTGTTTACTTTGGTGGTGTCCTCTTCCTTGGGACAGGAGCGGTTTGCGCTCTACCTGCAATTGCCATTGCTTTGATTGGAGTTGCTGTTGTTGTGGTTGGTGTTTTGGCGCTTGTTGCCATTAGAATTATCTCTTCCATTACTGTTGGCAGAGCAGTTGCTGTTGCGTACAGCATATTCCATGTTTGTGTGTTTTCTGCGCTCTTGGCTTCTGCAATGAGCACAGGCATGGAGGTGTTGGCCTATGGACAGATGAGTGCAGCAACTGAGGGCTTTATTCTCTTTATCAATGATTCTCTAGTGTGCACACTGTCAGCTTGTGCTGGGTTTTGAATTTTGTGATGTATTTCTTTGAATTCCTTGGCATATACTGTGACAGTGGTCTTCTGAGGAAGATTGCTTAGTTGTAAAGTAGCTTTCAAACCTGTTGAAATAAATGTATATTATTTAGTTTAGAACGCATGAACTCAGTCAAAAAAATGTATTTCAACTAAAACCAGTTGAAGGTTAATTTAATCAATAAAGCTTCCATTTATCTAGGGCTGGAAAACAAAAATTAGTCAATCACAAAACAAAAATAAAACAAATACTGAATTCCAAAAATGAGATAGCAAACACATGGAACTCAAATTCATAGCTCACACAATCCAGTCACTTGCTGAAGCATTCTACATCAAATTTGATTATGAGTGTGTGTCAAATATGATACCAACAGAGAGTGTATGAGGTTCAGTCATAAAAGTGATGAACTTAAACACAAAAAAACTCATTTTTTTTTGAAAATATTGATTATTTTTGGGACTCATATTGTAAATAGTGGATTTCAGGAGTGAATCCACCAAAATCTATTCAGGGAACTACAGCATTTATTTTCAATGCATGTGCTTCTAAATTTGGATATTTATGTCAGAGGGAATGTCTCAAATAAGAGCACTCATTTAAATAAAATTAGGTCTCTAGAAATAATTTGCTTTTCTGTTTTTAATAGAATTTTTATTGCTTTGTGTTAGTATGAGTTTCACTAGTGAAGATAACTTTGATGTTGTTGAGGAGCAATACCAGGAGAAACTTTAAGACCAGGTTATGAGCAAGGAAAACAGCTAATAGGGCTTCCATCTATACCCAGCTCATCTTAAGTTGCAAGGAGGGTGAGCTGTATGTTTCACCAGGTGCAGCGCTGGAAAGCCTTTTCAACAGCCACTATGAGGTACCCTAATACCAGACCCAACCTTTCAGAAATATTCCTGATAAAAAAACAACCAAAGAAACAACATTTTGGTCACTATTGGACCTAAAACTCAAGAGGAATATTTGTAGCAGTTCCCCCTGATTGGGGAAACTGCTTCAAAACGGAAGTCAGAAGAAAAGGAAATAAAAAATTCCAATTCTTTGACCTTGGGCTTTTATAGGCCGGCTAATCGTCCCACGGCCAGCTGCCAGCCATCTGCAGACCGCACAGCCAACTACCAGGCACCTGACAGCTGCAAGCCTAGCCTGGCAGCTTGCCAAATGGGGAATTGCCAAAACAGGAAACCAAAAAAGGCAGTTACCCCATCACCCAGTTTGGGGGAACTGCTGCCCAAATTTGGAATTTACCAAATTTGGATGGGGTTCACAAGCAGCCCTGCCAAGCAATTAATGCAGTAACTGCAGAAATTGAATTTGGATGCATGAAAGCATCTAAATGTTCACCAAATCAATGCAAAACATGGATTAACAATTCATCAGCTGCAAGCTTACCCCATTTTCATTCCCAAAAGGGAATTCCAGACAACTCCAAGTGTTTGGGGTTCCCTTTTCAATTTTTTCTACTATTCATGCCTCATCAAGGCTGATAGTATATAATAAAGCCAATTTACTTGAGTATAGTTTGTGCTATAATTGAGTAAAATTACCCCTCAATAGTATCACATAAATAAAAACAGACTTAAACCACAAGAAGTCAAGACACTAAGCTTTGTTGACCCTTCCCCAGGACTAAAGGAGATGAACCATCTTATCTTATCAGCTGTCCTCACAGCCTGCCTTGGGATTGGGGGCCACTAACACTATCAACCACATGGGACATTTAAAGATCCTACCAAAGAGTACTTTTACAAGGAGCCAGCACAGCTTAACTACTCTGATCAGTACTCTTGGCCCACACTGGTTTTTCCCCAATCAACTCAGTCCATAGCCATCTACATCATGGTATACTATGTACTTATGTATTTCACTGGTAATTTTAGCCAATTTAACGTCCACACTAAAGTGTTTTGATGGGTAATGACGGTTTAACCCATTGTGACAGTGCTCACTGGGTTCCAAGTTGCAAACTTGGGACCATATTTTGCTAGAATACTCCCCCAATTGTTGGGTCTTTACACAACCCAAACCTGTGCCACACATGAAAGACTGGACAACTATGGCCCCCTCTAACCTGATCTAACCATTGCTTGGCAATTTGGGCCAATCAAATCCATCCCTGCCTAATCTGGATTTCAGCATGACAAGTCTGCTTCTCAAGCAACAATTGATTATCAATGAAATTATCAAGGATATATTGAGCTTCAACCAAAGTGACATAGCCTTTATGGAAATTGCCACCTGCCTATAATTTACTGAGGCAGAAGTCAGATGAAACTTTTGGGCTTTTATGAAGAGAGGTAATGCAAAGCTTACCAATAAGCTAAAGAATCAGCCAGATTTCCAGCTCAAGAATTTTCATGGAACAAACCCTGGGCGGCTGGCTCACTAGTGTTGGGAATAGGCAGTGTGGGGTTACTGGTCACCAGTCCTCATTGGGTGTCCTGGGTCACAGCCAGGGACTAACTGGAAGGAGTTGTCATTCCTAGTAGTGGCATGTGGCTAGCTCAAATTTTATACCTGGCTTGCATTACAGCAAATTCTTCTAACATTTTCCCTATTACTGAGCAAGCATTGCCTCCATGCACTTGCACTTGCACTTCAGCTGGGGCTAGACCCTCTGTAGGCCTATACCAATCTTTTAAGAGTCTTGTAAATTCATTCCAAATGAATTCCCTCCCTCTATCTTACATCTCAAGGTGTTTAGTCAACCTTTACCACTCCTCCTGGGAAGTCTTAAAAGTGGCAAACCTTTGACAGCTTTGGAAATAGGTATATTCATCCCCTAGCTAGGGTAAAAGATGTTGGGCAAATCACTTTTAGGGACTATTGTACCACTCATAAATATGTTCAGGGGTTGAAATGAGTGTTTATTAGCTTCAGGAGGAAGATTCCCTTAGAAACCTTCTAGTATATGGCCCGTGTCACGGTAGGTTCCATAATGCCGGGTATTGTCTGCCCAATATAAGAAGACTCAGAAGGCCAGAAAACCTGTATTAAAATTGACCAAGTTAACGTATTTAAACCAAACAGTCAATCAAAAATGGGTCACAGCTGCTCCAGTCTGCCAGCTGAAACCAGCTCCCCCTTTCAAACTGACATTGATAAATTGTTGTAATATGAGAGTCTCCCAATATAAGCTTATTAATCAGCATGGTCATCAGAAACTGGTCACGCAAGGGTTCTTTGCAGCCTGGACTAGATACTTACTTGAAGATGTAGAAGGAATAGGAGGTTGAGACTCAGGTGGTATTGCTTAGTCAATTTTTCTGATATATATTGAATAATTTTCCCTGTTTCAACTCTAAGAGTTGAGTCCTCCTAAATTTACTCAATAAAAATCAATTATCCCAAGTTCTAATTTTAAAATTTTAAAAATGCATCTGTGATTGGGTTGTTGCGGTATATCCTGTACAATCTGATTCTGAACCAAATCATTTCAGGAAGATGGGGCCCAGCATCTGGAACTTTGTTGTTGGCGCCGCCAAATGTCAATTTTAGGCCAGCTAATTTTGTAGCTCCCCCCACTCTTGAAACTGAAATTTGTGTCCCTTCCCAATGCCCAGAATTCTACGCTGAAGATGCATTGATGCTTTCCCAGGTCATTTATCTTGGTTTACTCTGGTTTGGACTAATTGTTCTACTTAATCCTGGAGTTATACTTGGAAATTTCACAAAAAAATATCTGAAGCCGCGTTGGTGGTTAATAATCAATTCTATTTGGATTTGGGTGGTAATTCCTCACCATTTAGAAACAACTTCATATTATCCAGTGATTTCTGTCACATTACTCAACTCTTCTACATATGAGTTTTTGGAAGCAGTTTGTCATGAATTTTTGTTTCTTTTCTCCTGCTCCATTGAGATATCTGTGTTTACCATGTTTATTTGTATCAGTTCATTTCTAAGTTTTCAGTTTGGGCTTTTCTTTAATTTGTGGTTTCCATCTCCGGTTGCAGTTGTAGAGACTGGATCCTCTGTTTCCTATTTCTGTCGTGTCATGTCATCTTGGCGTCTGGATTATTTTCCTGCTCCACCCACTGATGAAATTTTGCGTGAAGTTTTGTCAGCATTATCATTTTATTCCAACTCTAGCCTTAGTCACAAATCCCAAGTTTACCATGTAATGACAAAGGTTTCTAGAGATGCTTGTGAATAGTTGTTGTCTGCGGTGGAGTGCAATCCACATGTTTTAACTGAGAGTGCATCTCTATACCCTTTGTTAAAAAATTGTGTGTATCTATTGAGGAACTCAAAGTGTATTGTAAGCTGTATGCCTTCAAACAGGGTACTACTCTGCTTTCAATATTCCTTCCTCAGTTTCTTACCTACTGCTGTACAATCAATGTTCCCAAGGTGAATAAACTCTCAGCATTGTGGTTAGCAGTTTACCAGACCGCCCAGTATTTGGCAGTTTGGAATTCCCTGTTAACCACAACTGAGGCCCTGGTAAGCAAAATTCTTTCTCTGGTCTCAAATCTATCTACTTCCAAACAAGGTACGTTGATAATTGAGGATAAACCTGCTGTGCGCTCTTGGTTTTATTGTCCTTGCTCTGCAGTAGTTTCTTCCAACCAAAGCCAAGATTGTTCTCCCTCTAGCTTGTCTCAGCTACAATTGGCAGTGGTGAACAAACCCAGTGATATAAAGGAGGTCCCTGTAGTGTATGGCCCTTATAGTTCCTTGGCAATGCTTCAGCATGTTGTACCTGCAAAATCTTCTGTTATTACATCCAAAGAGTTGCCCCTTGTTCACATTGATTGTAATAACCCCGTTCTTCCAGCTGCAGTCTAAATAATGATTGAGCGTTACTTCCAGGAGCATCCTGCCTCCTTAGCTGCCGTCTGTACTGTTGATGAAAAACAAGACCCTGCAAAGATTGCTACCTTTGCTGCAAATAAATCTACTTCTGGTTACTTCTTGTTCTATGGTAGCATTGATAATGGTCAGACTACCTATCAGCCAGCTATTTTGTTGGATACAGGTGCTTCCAAAAATTTCATGAGTGTGGAGATTGCCAACTTGCTAAAACCTAAGTACCACCCGGGAATGCTGGTTAGGGGTGGAAATCATCAAAAATTTCCCTCTTTCCGGCTGAAGAAGCCAGTTACTTTTGTAGTTGCAGGTCAGTCTTTTACTGAAAGGTTTTACATTTGCCCTACCCTGATGTATCCTATAATTTTGGGAGTGAGTTGGTGGAGAGATCATAATGTATTGACCCTACTGGAGAAAAATGAGCTGTAGGTGGAACACTCTTTGGGAATAACTATTTGTATTCTGCTGTTGGATATGTCTGAATTGGAGCAATCATCACAGACCATACAATTGTTTCCTGCCCCTGTCCCTGTCCCCGTAAGTTGGATTTACTGGCATGTTTGCAACCCTGGTCCACGGCATTTGACGCCACCAGAGGCAAAGTCCTTCCCAAGCACACTCAGTTTGACTTTGACTTTAAGGTCACTGTTGATCTGATCAGAATTGCGTCTCCTATTTACCCTTTAACCTTGAAGGAAGATGCATGTTTGGAAGAGTGGACTTGTGATATGTTGGCAAAAGGCTACATTTTTAAGAAGGCTTTGTCAATCTGCTCTCTGTTATTGTTTGTTCAGAAGTCTGATTTTTCTCTTTGACCTTGTGTTGATTACAGGAACTTGAATTGCTTTACTATTCCTGACTCCTACCCTTTACCCCTTGAGGCACAGATTTATAAGTGCGTTGAGAAGGCCAAGGTATTCTCAAAACTTGATCTGTTGAATGCTTTCAATCAAATCAGGATTGCAGAAGGAATGGAATGGTTAACAGCATTCAGAACCAAAAAGGGTATCTTCCAGTTCTGTGTAATGCCTTTTGGATTGAAGAATGCCCCAGCTTGCTTTCAGCGGTTGATTGATTCAGTCCTGGGAGATCTCCTAGGTGTTTGTGCCATTGCATACATGGATGACATCTTGGTGTTTTCTCTGGATGAGGAGTCCCATAAGGCCCACTTGTTGGAAGTTGTAGAGTGCATTCTCCAAGCAAACATGATCATAAAAAGGAGTAAGTGTGAATTCTTTAAACGTAAGGTTACCTTTCTGGGTAATATTATCTTTGAGGATGGCCACACCATTGCCCCTGACAAGAAAGCTGCGGTTTGAGAGTATGCTACACCTGTGACAGTATCCCAACTTTGTAGTTTCCTGGGTACATGTACATTCTTGAAGAAATTCACTCCCCACTTGTCTGGGGTGGCCGCCCCTTTATATTTGGCTAGTGGAAAGACAACTTTAGTATGGACGCCTGAGTGTGCAAGTGCCTTCTCAGCAGTCAAGGCTCTTTTGTTGTCCTCCCCAGTGTTAAGACATGTGGATCATGAGCTTCCTTTTGTTGTTTCCACCAATGCATCTAAATACGCTGTGACTGGTGTGCTGTTGCAAACAGCTAGTGACAGGCTTGAGAGACCTGTAGGGTATTTCTCCTGGAAGATGGAGGCTTGAGAACGCAACTACATGATTTACGACAAGGAATTGTTGGCTGTAGTGAAATTTTTAAAGCATTGGCACCACCATCTCATGTTGGCACGTCATCCATTTGTAGTAAGAACTGACCACAAAGCTCTTCTATATTATTGACAACCCAGGATTTTTTTGGGTCGCCAATCCAGATGGCATGGTGATCTGACAAGATACAAGTTCTACTACAAGTTTATTAAGGGATCTGACAATCACTTGGCTAATGCTCTAAGCAGGAATCCCTCACATCTCCCAGATGCTAGTATGAACGCCAAGTTTAACACACATACTATGATTCCAGACAAAGCTGTGGTGCCTTTTGTATTACCTACACCGGCTACATTGGCCACCATGTCCTTAGCTGAGGGCAAAGACCTGGACTTGTATTCCAAGGTTAAGTTTCTGCAACCTTTGTCCAAAGGTTATGATAGGCTATTGGAGCTAGCATGTGCAAACCCAGTAGGTCAGCCTCAGGGTTATCATAAGATTGGTCCAGTCCTATATCATCAAGGTCACTTGTGGGTCCCTGAAGGCACTATTTGGGATGAAATCATGGAGGCTAATCATACCTGTTCAACAGCTGGTCATCCAGGAAAAAACAAAACAGTGGAACTTATCCGCCACCAGTTTTCCTGGAAAGGTTTGACTGTGCAGGTAGCAGCTTTTGTTTAAGATTGCCTAGTATGTGTTTGATACAAGGCCAGTTGTAATAAGACTAATGGTTTACTGGTTCCACTTCAGCCTGTTGTGGGTCCCTGGATGTCTGTGTTGGTGGATTTCATTGGCAAGCTTCCCAATTCCAATGGGTTTAACAAAATCATGGTGGTAGTCAATTGTTTCACAAAGATGGCACACTTTTTACCTTGCTCAACCACAATTACTTCAGTGAAAACCGCTAGGTTATTTGTGAACAGAACCCTCTCCCTACATGGCATCTCAATGGATATTGTAAGTGACTGTGGTCTCAATTTATTGCTCAGTTCTGGGAAGCTTTCACTGGAATCCTTGGTATCAAATTGTGCCGCTCTACTGCTTTCCACCCCCAATCTGATGGACAAACAGAGAGGGTAAACCAAATTTTGGAGGTCTACCTATGTTGCTACACTAATGCACAACAAGATGACTGATGTGATAATCTACCCAAGGCAGAGTTCACATATAATAACGCCCCGCACACGTCAACTCAAGTATTGCCATTTTATGCCAATATGGGTTACAATCCTTCTTCCAACATGGGTCCTTGTTTGGTTAGCAATGTGGAATCTGCAATTAATCAAGCTGCTGCATGGAAGCAGGTCTATTGGGAGATCCAAGTTACTCTTGCTGCTGCTGTGACAATTTACAAGGAATATGCAGATTGCAAGCGCCAGAAGGGTCCAACTTACAGGCCAGGTGATCTAGTCATGATTGATGCTTGCAATATGAAACTTAAGGTTCTCTGTCATAAATCAGGTCCCAAGCAAGTTGGTCCCTTCAAGGTAGAACGTCAGATTAGTCCCTCTGCCTATCAGTTAGATTTACCTCCTGCTTTCAAGATTTTCCACACCTTCCATGAATGTCTTCTTACTTCCTTCAAAGGGACAGAGACTCCCTCTTCCCAACCCATTCTTGTGGAAGGAAAACCTGAGTATGAGTTAAATTGTATTCTGGCTTCCTGCAAGAATTGCCGCCGTTTGGAATATTTGGTGTCTTGGAAAGATTATCCTGATTCTGAGAACTCCTAGGTTCCCCACTACAATTGTTCAAATTCCTCAGATCTGATCCATGAGTTCTACAAGTGCAATCCCACTGCTATTGGTCATCCTGAACTTACCTTAGCCACAATGAAACTCCCACCTGCCCATAAGAATTTATCCTTATCCCATCTCCCAGATGGTGGTATTGTGCCCCGGGCTAAAGCGGAGGGTAATGTCATGGTAGGCACCATAATGCCAGGTATTGTCTGCCCAAGTAAGAAGGCTTGGAAGGCCGGAAAACCTGTATCAAAATTGACCAAGATAATGGATTTAAACCAAACAGTCAATCGAAAATGGGTCACAGCTGCTCCAGTCTGCCAGTCAAAACCAATTCCTCCTTGCAAATTGATGTTGATAAATTGACATAATTTGAGGGTCACCTGATATGAGCTTATTAATCAGCATGGTTGTCAGAAACTGGTCATGCAAGGGTTCTTTGCAGCCTGGACTAGATACTTACTGGAAGATGTCAAAGAAATAGGAGATCAAGACTCAGGTGGTATTGATTAGTCAAATTTTGATATATATTGAATAATTTTCACTGTTTCAACTCTAAGAGTTGAGTCCTCCTAAATTTACTCAATAAAAATCAATTATCCCAAGTTCTAATTTTAAAATTATAAAAATACATCCTGTGATTGGGTTGTTGCGGTATATCCTGTACAATCTGATTCTGAACAGAATCATTTCAGGAAGATGGGGCCCAGCATCTGGAACTTTGTTGTTGGCGCCGCCAAATGTCAATTTCAGGCCAGCCAATTTTGTAGCCCCCCCACTCTTGAAACTGAAAATTGTGCCCCTTCCCAATGCCCAGAATTCTACGCTGAAGATGCATTGATGCTTTCCCAGGTCATTTATCTTGGTTTACTCTGGTTTGGACTATTTTTCTACTCAATCCTGGAGTTACAATTGGAAATTTCACAAAAAAATATCTGAAGCCGCGTTGGTGATTAATAATCAATTCTATGTGGATTTGGGTGATAATTTCTCATCATTTAGAAACAACTTCATATTATCCAGTGATTTCTGTCACAGCCTGGGAGTATTAGAAACAATAGGGGTTTGCCAAAACTTAGAGTTCTTTAAAAATCCCTTGGACTCCTTGTGTTTGGTCTTTGGCTCCTGAGCCTTGGTCTTGGAGTCCTGCTTGTTGGTCCTTGACTCCTGCTCCTTGTCTTGGGCCCCTTCTCCTTTATCATGGGCTCCTGCTTCTTTATCCTTGTCCTTAGTCCTCTTCTCTGTCTTTGTGGCCTTTGTGATCCACTGTTTCCAATCCAATTCAGTCCTTGATAGGCCCCAGACTGCTCTCCTTATATAGCTCCTTGTTCCAGTACTTTCCCCTTCTCATAATTTTGGGTTCTTCAGGCTTAAACTATCCAGTTTTTCCTGCTCTATAATATATTAAACTTGGTTACTTACTTAAGCCAAATAAAAAACCTGCTTTTCCTTGTTCATTCCATTATTTTTTAGGCTTAACCCCTTTAGTTTAACCTCTGAAAACCTTGATTAAATAGGCTCTGGCCTGCAGCCAATCACACATCCAGATTGAGCAATTTTGCCAAAACGTTTACCCAAATGACTTGCTCTTGACCCTGGTTCAAACCTGGCATTGTATTGCTCCTGGTAAAGACTTGCTCTGTGTTTCAAACAGTTTTTCTGCAATTCCTGCCACATTTCTCTGGGAAAGCTCAAGCACTTCCCACTATTTTTCAATTAAGGGTTTTCTGAACCTTACTGTAAATTCAGAACCTAAACATAAAAATGCAGGATTCTCAATCCCTTGGTCCAAATTTTGAATCACTTTTGTGGGATGGCCTTTTTTAATTAAATTGATTTTTTGAGTCTTTATTTGAATATTTGAAAATGCAGGAACTAATAGACACTTTGCAAAGTTCAAGCTGAACTGCATATTTCCAATGGACAAAATGAATTAACTGGAATCAATTTTGAAGCATTCAAATCCATCAACCATTTTCATTAAGTTTACTATGTTTTTTTTGATATTTTGGGATTGTCAAATCCAAGAACCAAATTTCAAATCACTTTTGAATGCTCCTAGTAAACTCAGATATTAATTGCGGGAACTGGAATCCAAATTTAATGTACAGTAAGCACACTAGGAAACATCAACCCAAATAAAGAAGCTCAACCACAACTAAAATCAAATGAAAAATTCAATCTCAATAACCATAATTAGACATAAAAATTTATTAAACTTTAAAATTATCCAAACCCGGAAAGTATACAATATTATTCACTTCAAATCACGGATATAGAAACTTTGCTACTATTCAAGGCTACATCAAGAGAAAACAACTAACTACAACGATACCAATAACTTCAAATAAATACATATTTAATCTAATATATATTTTTTATTTTATTTTTATGCCGTCAATCACATTCCCAACCTGCTCCTGCACCAGCCCACGGGGCAGCCTGTCCACAAGGGCGTCCCAGAGGGTCCAAGAACAGACCCAGAACCCAACTTGAGGGGAGTCATGCCAACACACAGGCCTCCCAAGGTGTCATTGCCAGCCAACCACCTCCCGCGTCCCAGGCCCAATCAACCAGCTTGAATCCCAGGCAAAAGCCACTCTCAAGGCCTGCCACAAAAGTCTCCTACACCAGGGTCACCGGGAACACTGAGGTTACTTACACCTTCACTGTGTACCCAGTTGTCACTCGGCCCCACACTCTTGACCCATGAGTTGCTTTTTCCTGCCCCGTGTCTTTGACACCACCTTTGAGCCATCGGCAGCCACTGTTGAGCCACCTGTGCCTGTGTCATATGCCACTATTGACAGCGCCACTGCAAGCAAGCGTGATCCCACCTTCTACACAAAGGTCCCTGTCCCCTGTGTTGAGCCTGGTAGCCAGGATGCCGTGGTACCTGTCAAGGGCCGGCGTCAGTTGACGGATAGTGAGCGTGAAGCTCTCCTCAACTGCTTGAACAGGGGAATGGCAGTTCAGGATATTGCATCCCAATTTGGTGTCACAGCCAGGTACATTGCCAACATCAACACCAAGTATGGCAATACCGGGCAAATTGCCAAATCCATCAAGGCTAAGTGGCAGCCAAAACTCTTGCAGCCTGTGCACATCAACACAATCAAGCAGTGGGTAGCCAGGGATTGCCACCTGGACATGCTTGCTGTCCAATCAATGCTTGCCACAGAGTTTGGGCTTTCTGTTTATAAAAACCTTGTTTACAAAACAATGGTTGATTCGGGCTTCTCTTGGAAGGTGCTCGTATTTTCTCCGTACAACAGAAACAGTGAAAAGACCATCAAGGATTGACACATTTATGCTAAGACATATCTGGCACTAAAGGAGACTGGGAATGTCCAGTTCTTCTACATCAACAATTTGTTGTTTTCCTCCTCACTCAGGTCTAGGCATGGGTGGGTCAAGAAGGGGTCCAAAGACGGCGTAGCCTATTGTGCAGCCATTTGTTCCCAGAAATATTCCATGGTTGCGCTTGTGGGTCCTCACGGGTTGGACCAATACCAAATGATCAAGGGTTCCCACATTACAGGACTTTTCTCAATTTTCTCTGAGCTGTAAAGAAATATCTCCGGATCAATTACAGCAGCACAGCTAAAATTGTTGTTCTTGATAATGTTGGTCTCTACAAAGTGGATCTGGTTGTGTCTGAGTTCCCGCCCATCAATAAAAATAGCCATTTGGCCAGCCACTGCCTTGCAGACTGCCCAATGAGACTCCTCTTTCTTCCGCCCTATTCTCCATTTCTGAACCCAATTGAGGAGATGTTTGGTTGGATCAAGAATAAGGTAAAGCAAGGCCTACCTCAGGACACCAAGGATCTCTTCAACATCCTTGAGGTCAGTTAATTTTCAATGCCACTCAATGTGGTGGCAGCTTTTTACAAGCACTCAGAATCCTCCCTCCCCAAAGCCCTGGCCTCCAAGCCAATCAGATAAATGGGCGCTCTGGTTTTTTTATTAGGACTCAACAATTTTTATTTATATATAATGATGTGATGTGATGTTTGATTGTATTATAGACATATAAGAATACTAGAAAAGGTAAGTAAAATTAATTATACTAGGTATGAGGAGTATATTTTTTATAATGCACTGAATATTATATTGACTGTTGCGCTAACAAATAAATAAATTAAAAAATATACAAATGGATTAATTTTTATTTAAATGATTTTGAATCCTTGTTGGTACTTTGGCTTTTTTAAGCTACAAATTGGACCTTGCAGGTCATCATCTGATCCTTATTATTTCAGTGCCACTATAGCCACACAACACAACCACCAATGATTTTTATGTATTGCTTAATAATTAGTACTTAGGACACAGGTCAAGCATATCAAATATATTTATCAAATTATATTACAAGGGAAAGTTAATTCAAGCTCTAAATAATCACTTGTTTAGAATATAAGTGGAGCAGTTTGCATGATGTGGATAAATTCAATTCTTGTTGTTTGTATATGTAATAAATGAACCTGTACTCAACAAGCTAGTAAATAAAAACATTTTTAACCCATTTTTTATTATTTGACATGGTTGCAACTATAACTAATGTCTTGTAATATATTTAGGTATATTAATATTATAATTTACTTACTAAAATTTAAAATATAATTAAAATATTAAAAGTAAAATTATAATTATAAATCTTAAAAATTATCTATTAAAGCTTAAATATTTGAAATTTAACTTTTTTTATTTAATTGTGATTTATTCAATTTTGAAATATTATATATTAAAAATTTCAATATTGAAATATGTAATATTAAAATAAAAATTTAAAAAAATTAAGTTTCAAGAGAAAAATATTTATTAAGGGGATGCTAATTGCAAAGGGGAATGTGATTATTCCAGGGAATTATACCCTGAAATTAAATTTTTTGGCTAGAGTGTCCAATTGGATCCACATACTCTTCTGTACGTGGTGGACAACCCTGGATACAATTGCTAGAGGGGTGGCACCATGTACCCCAGTGGTTGTTGAACATTTTATAAAAGGAAAGCAGGTGAGCAAATCAATTAATAGGTTTTTTCAGGGGGCACATAGTACCCATACAACGTTGCCAATGCAAAGGAGTCATACATGATGTACTCAACTGTCCTATATCCCTGTGATGTCTTCTGGCGTTTGAGTGCTAAGTGGCATATATCAATTTGAATAGGTACATTCTCCAACTTTTTGACATTGGTTTTTAATATGCAATGTAGGAGGATTCTCAGGTATACCGCGACGTGAATTCTTTGCAAGGTATATTTTTCTGAGAACATGCACAATTTTTTGAAGACTTAAACTAATCTATTGATATAGGATGTTTGATTTAATTTGAAGAGGGTTCCAGGGGCTCCCAACTTGAATCAGCCCCCCATGCCTCAGCAAATAAAATTAATAAAGGTTTAAATGTGTTCACAAGGACTGCATCCCCGACTTTATTTGACAATGCCTTGAGTACTTCATTAAAAATTTCAGTTTTTAGATATTCAGTTCCTATTTGAAAGCTGGTTTTTATTAGGTTTTTCATATTCATTGATGCTTGTGAATAGGAATATTTGAATGCTTTCATATATATTCATTGAAGTTCAGTTTGATATCCCCACAAATTTCATTCATCTCTTTAAAGTTGGTACTTGATCCTATTTTGTATGCTTCCCTTAACCACAGTGAGCACCCTGCAGGTGGTAAATATTCCCTATCTTTAGCTTCAATATTTGAAAAATTATTCATATTCTGTTGAATTATTTTATTTATTTGGTTTTTATTTACTTGTTTTACAGGGGCTACCAGTGACTGGTAACCCCCGTAGAACCAACTTGGCGTAAAAGCTGCCACTTCTGCAACCTCATCCCCATCCCTAGTTATAACTAAAGTAAATACAAATAAAACATAAAAATACTTACTGATTGTTTCCCCTGTGGTCCCCTCAGCCACAGGCACCACCTCAGCAAACTTCATGAGTGTTGGCTGTTCTTCATTAATTTTCCTAGGCTTAATTTTTCTTGTCTTTCTTGCAACTTGTGTTTCTTCTTGTTTTTTATTTGATAAATTTTCTGTAGCTCTTGAAGCGCTCCTGCTTCTTGACTGAGTTTTGTTTTCATCTGTTTCCATTTGGTTGGTTTTCTCTTCATTTGTGTTCATTTCATGTAGGAATTCATTTCCTTCAATTAGTTTGATCTTTTAGTATTCTTTCTATTGGTTTTTGCAAATTCTCACAAGTTGTAACTTTTAATTTTGAAATCCAACTGCTTGAGTATTTTCTTTTGAAGATTTAAAATTACTTCCTTGTGTTCTTTTTTGACCATTGTTCCCAGGCTATAATTTTTCATTTTCATTTTGCTGAAACAAGGCCCTTCCCTCATTTCCCAGTTGATTTACCACATTTTCCCTTATTTTGTATTCAAGCTTGACAACCTTTTGAAGGGCTGACTCTAATTTGTTTATTAACTTATAGATATTTGACATTTTTTTGAATTACATCAAAAAACTGGTTTTTATAGTACTACCTTCAATGTGTGAATATTTTTCATTGTCATTACTAAATTAAAGACAATAAATGTAAATATTACATTAGAATATTACAATTAGACATCAAATCTTGATATTTTGATATTATGTACATAACTTAATGCATTTTATTTAATAAAATCCATTGTAAGCTTGGCCTTTTCTATTATAATTTAATGAAATGTACTGTGTTTATATTAGAGAGCCATTAACACTTAGTACAAATATTGATACATAGTGCATTTTACAGCCTGTACATTTACCTATTGGTAATAATTCTGTGAAGTTTTTAGTTGGATTTTGCGAGGTAATAATAATATAATGTGTTAATAAATTACTGTTTATTGTCATTAATTAGCTGATTTTCTTTTCTGTGGCAATTGTGCATTTTCTGATATTTATGCACTAGTATCCAATTGGTTGGTTTCACATCCAATTGAACAGGCAATAGGAAATCAGCCAATTAATGACAATAAATAGTAATTTATTAACAAATTATATTATTATTATCTTGCAAAATCCAACTAAAAACTTTACAAAATTACCAATAGGTAAATATACAGGCTGTAAAATTCACTATGTATCAATATTTGTACTAAGCGTTAATGGCTCTCTAATATAAACACAGTACATTTCATTAAACTATAATGGAAAAGACCAAGTTTAAAATGGATTTTATTAAACAAAATGAATTGGTTATGCATATAATATCAAAATTACAAGATTTGACGTCTAATTGCAATATACTAATATAACTTTACATTTGTGGTCTTTAATTTATTAATGATGATAAAAATATCCATGGAAATAATTATATGTTACCACATCAAATGTACAACATTCTTTACATATGGGGAATGCTAACAATATAAAAAATATTATTAATTATGAACTGAAAGAAAAAAATCAATTTTAATAAGTTGGCACAAAGAAAAGTTTTATTTTACTCATCAAAGGACAAGTAGGGGAGGAAATGGGCGGAAAGAACATTGCCTTCATCTGCGCTTGTGAAAGGGGTGGAATCAGAGATAGTGGGGGGATGGGCAGTGGTTTGGGAGTCAGGGTTGGAAGGCAGGTGGCTTGATGGGGGGTTGGGGAGGCAGGATTGGTTGACTGGGAAGGGGCAGCAAGAGCTGATTGCTTCAATTGCTCAAATTTGTCTTCTGTCACATATGCAGGCTTGGTGAAACAGATGGATTGGCGTGGAGGGAGACAGGAGTCCTTTCTGGACTTATCACTATCACTTGCATAGAAAATGACAAGATCTGATAGATCCTGGACAAACACGGAAGGGAAAGGCTCATAGCCCTTATCAATTTGGGTGCATAGTTTGGTGTAGGTGGCAGGCTTTAAGCACCTGAGGGTGGAACCAAAATTGTAGAGACATACATCTGCAAGATGCATGTTGGCATGGTTGGTGGGGTAGGACTAACAGGTATGCCCTGCAGCCCTGATTTCTTGGGTTGCCCATTCCCGCTGCTACATCTCCACACTCAGTACAACTTTGTGCACAGCGTTTTGCGTGGCCCACTCCTCCAGCATGGCCTTGAGCTCTGTCTGGTAGACATACCCATCTTTGGTGTTTGATATTGCAGAGTAGTGAGTGGCGCCTAATAGGGAAACTGCCAAAAAAACCCAAAAAATCAATACAATATTGGTCTGCGCTTGTAAATGTCAGATTAGATATGCTTTTCTCCAAAGTCATGAATACTTGCCAAAATCTTGGCATATGACAGGAAGATTACATCATTACAAGCCCTCATTGCCCTTTCTTTGATAAAATTGATGATTCTAGAATCATATGGGTCAGTTTCCATCAAACTGGGACCCCTGAGAGCCTGATTGGACAAGATTCTAGCAGCAACCACAACTCCATGCATCCACAAATTCACCGTTCTCTTATTGGTGAAAATGCTGTGAAGTCCCTGTTGAAGACGGACCTGGACCAGGGGCATCCACAGGTCACGCTTCATAATAGCCATCATGAGAGGGTGGGCTTTTTCACCTTCATTTGAAGAACAGCCACCAGTTGGGGTCTTCTTGCTAGGGGGGCACAGTTGGCGTGGGCTTGCAGGGTTGCAGCCACAGTGGACTTTGCAAACTCCATTGTGGTCACAATTTCCCCAAGGGACATAAGCATCCCTTGCTTTTCAACCATTTCAAGAACAATCTCTGGAGCAATTAATTTTCTTCTGTGTCTTTCAGGATGATTGGCTGGGGAAGGGATATGTCCATCTTGTGAACTGGTCAATGTTATTTGATTGGCTGTTTTGGGATTCTGAGCTCTCTGGGTGACCCCATGGCTCAAATAGCTGGTTCCAGATGCCATTGTTGATACAGGATTTGGGTTGGAAGCTGTCTGTGCATGATGGGTAAACAGGGCTATGCTGGAAGTTGCAGGGGAAAGAATACACTCCTGAGCAGTGCTTGCAGAGGGGCCTGTGGGTTGGGAGTGACCATAGAAAGAGGCTTCACTGTTAAGAGACCCAGTGTAGCCCTGCATGATTTTTTAAGGCCAAGGAACAGCTTGTTGACTTGTTTGATATTAAAAGAAGACATAATAAATTTTTATTAAAATTTTAAACTCAAAAAGAGGAGTGTATATTTTAGTCAATTTTATTGTTAAGTATGTTAAGTTGATAAATATTATGATCAAAATTTTAGCCATCCTAAACTGGAATAGGGTGATTTTCAAGAAAACCTATGATTCCTAAAATAATTAGCACAAATCCACTCTAGATCCTTTAAAATCCTTTTTGAGACACCCATAAATTATATTTATTTCAAATTCCTTGCAATTATGATTTGAAACTTGATTCTTGGTTTTGACAATCCCACAATTTCAGATTTGTTAATTTTTAAATGATGTCTATGATTTGTTTGACATACAGAAAATCTCAAATTGTACATTAGAATTCTGTATTTCTGATTCATGTATCCTGCATTTGTTTGTTGTGTTTTGTCTTTTGTTAGTTGAGTTATCTGCTCAAGAGATTTGAAATATGCCAATTTAAATAGACCAAAAAAGTCAAATTAAATGGTTAATTTTATTTAATATTTTACTTTTCACTCAGCTGAGTTTCCTGCAAAAGTGACTTTAAATTTGGACCAAGGATTTTAAAATCCCACGTTCTTACGTTTAGGTTCTGAATTTACAGCAATTCATTTGATATTTCTCTGTATTTCCCTATGTTTCCCCCCTTTTACATCATTTGAACCCGTCTGCCACTTGCTACTTGCTCCTTCCAATGACTTTGGCAAAACTCCAGCCTTTGCTCTTAGAGTTTCCCTGTTCTGTTTCTGTCTGCTCTGGCTCCTTCTCACTCAATCAATCTCTTATAAATTAACAGTGTATTTTCTTCAAACTGATTCCTTTTATTTTATTATCTTTTCAATTATTTTTTCATAATTTTTTCATTATTTCCTTATTTTTAATTATTTTTCTATATTTTTATTATTTCCTTCTTTCAAATTTTTTATCTTTTCTATCCTTAACTTTCCAAGTCTTTTCTTCTCAATGTCTAGTATTCTGGTGACCTTCTCTCATTCCTTATGCTCTTTCTTCTAGTTCTTCTCTGTCATCTTCTGCTTCTTCTACTAGTCCTTCTCCTTTGAAAAACTTATCATTCCTTGTCTGATAGTCCTTCTCTGTCATTTTACATTCCTTCTGTAAGGCCTTTTATGGTTCAATCATAACGTTTCCTTCTCTGTTTTTTTGGATGAAACACCAAGGCTATGTTCTTCTCTGGGTAAAACACCAAGGTTCTTCCCTTCTCTGTGTGAACCATCAAGGCTCTGTCCTTCTTTGGGTGAACCACCTAGGTTATGTCCTTCTCTGTAGTCTCCTGTTGTGATCTGAGGCGCAGCACAGAGTCCAACGGGAAACCCTAACCTTAGTATTGTATTTGTACTAAGTCTTGGTTAAAATGGCAGGGAAGACTATGCAATTACCTTGTGGCCCCAAATAAATAATATCTGCTAGACGTGGCTAGAGAGGCGCCAAAGTACGTGGAGACACAAAGACAAAAATGTGAATAGAACATAAGTTTATTGGGTGAAAAAATTGGGAATATATACTGTGTAGCTTTACCACAAAACAGTACATGGACAGTAGGATCACTTGCCACAAGCATGATTGAGGCAAGTGAGTTATGCAAAATCAGGAAACTGAACAATTGTATTTCCCAATTTAGAGCCAGACTCATTTTGAAGGGCAAAAGCAAAAGAGAGAGATTTGTACTCAAAATAACCCATCAAAGGCAAAATTGAAACATGGTGAAGGGCAGCATTTACAGCACCTCACACCAGAAATGGTCACATGTGCTAGGTGAAGAATATTACATTCTACTGGTTGACTTGTGTAAAGCATCAAACCTGGGCTATTATTTATCCAAAATAGGGATGTGCTGGAATGTCCTAGAAGACATTGTCAAAAGCCCAGATAGCAACCCTCAGAATGATATGAATATAATTTTTTTAATTATAATAAATTAATTATTATCTTGGCAAGTGTTTCTGTGTGATCAGAAGCCACCTAAAAAAGTAATTATTATTTTGACTCTTCTTAGCTCTTTCAACATAGTACTAATCATATTCTCACATATGGAAGTATCCAAGAAAAGTACTCTGTGCCCCATTAAAACTTCTACAAAAATGATTCACCCTATCTTTCAAAGAACAACAACATTTAATAAGGTTTTTTTGTTGCCCACAATCCCACTAGCTTTTCACATATCAGAAGGTTGCTGAAATTTTCATCAAGCCGACCCTGAACACTCACAGCAGTAGCCAATCATCAAAGATACACAGCTGTTTTCTTTTGATTCCATGGTGTATTAGCCAATCACTGTGATCTCTGAGCATGAGTATGATGCCATACATTGTTGTGAATTAAAACTCATCAGGGGTTTGATTGGCCTGGTAAATGATGGTTCACAGATTGGTCCATGTAAAAGCCTCTGCTTTTGCTTTTGATCTGTAGAGTTCTCTTTATTAAAATACATGTTGATTCCAATATATGAACCTTCTGAATTTCTATCAGCTTTTTTTACTTGGATTATCTCCACTAAGGCTACTAGGATTGAATATTTGGATATAAATTCAAATGCCCTTTTATCAATAAAATAATTTCATGTTTGCATATTAATTTTGTCATTGAATTTTTAGCACTCATTTTCCATTTTCTGAGAAGATATCTATTACTCATATTCAGATCAACAGGATTAAATCCAGAACCTCAATTCTTGTGTATTTAAGATTTTTTTCTGAGTTCTTTATTATATCAAATAATAAAGTGCAACTCAACAAAATGATGCTCGCTACAGGGTCTATAAGCCCCGCTTTTACACCTTTTCACGCCTTAACCATTAGTCTTGCCTGTCCTTCTTTCACTGGAAGTACTTTGACTACTATCTCTAGTCCTGCCTTGGAAGAGGACATCTCAGACTCGCCTGCTATCCTGTCTGCTGTGGTTGTCTTGCCCTAGCCATTTATATTGCCTATCTCTATGAAAATGCCTACTTTTGAAAATATAAGAAACTTCACTTGTACTAGCTCAAGGTGGACTTTCCTCAAATATCATTGGTTCTAAAACCAAACCTGTTTTTTATAGCCCTGAATACTATTTTATTATGGTTAATTATGGTTTAGCTCAATTTCACATCAATTCTTTGGTTACAGTAGTGAATTTTCTTCAATGTTTTGTTTAACCTGTGTTAGTACATCATCTATGAGAGAGGGGGGCTAAAATTACTAATTTTGACTCCAATCCTGGTGAAAAAAACCCACCAGGATGCCATCCAGTGGTAAACTGGAATGTATGCTCTAAAAGGGGACCAAAGGAAAGACACTGGGGATACTCAAGGGAAATAGGCGTTCAAACCCATCAACCCCAATCCAGTGAGCACCCAGGGAGTACGTGAGGGGCTGTACTCTAGAGCACCAGGGGAATGGCAAAGGTCAGGAATCTCCTCAGCCAACTGGGGGGAGGGACACAAGAGGTTCCTCATTGGGAGGAGCATCTAAGCCAACAACAGGATAGTACAGCTCAAAATTGTTGTATGTGAGACTTTTAACCAGGATCTCACCAGAGGAGAGGAAATTGCTAGCTTGTCCAGGAAGATCATCCAGCAAATGCAATAATCTAGAAGGATCTTCTCCCACATTATGAATTGAGAAAGACAGCCAAAGCCACAGATTTAGAGAGGCAACATAAACAAGTATCAACACAGGAGCCAAAGAAGAAATTAAGAATTTTAAAACTGGGATTATCATTTTTAAAATCTGCATAAATTTAAATTTTTTTGGTGCATTGGAAGTACCATAATACAATAGGAATTTGACCCTATATGATGGTATTAAATTTAGGAGTAAGAGTTTGGGTCTGGGATAAGGGTAAACCTTATGCTAAGCCTTGGACGGCTTTAAAGCAACTGGTATGAAAGATAAGTTTGAAGCAAAGCAAAAACAGAAGAAATTACAGGTAAAAGTAGGAATTTATTCTAAATTTGAATCCAAGAACTAGATCCAAAGTTGTGGTTCAAAAGCAAAAGTAAGTCTTCAAGTTACTATGCGTTAACAATAGTCTCTGTAGGTTTGAGGGGACAACAGGAATTGAGGAGACTGGAAAAAAGGTAATAGTGTATACAACTAATGCTAACACTTTAAAATGTAGAAAGCTTCAGCACTGAAGCAAAAAATAACCAATAAATAAAGTAAAGCCAACCCTTTAATGTGTATAAAGAATGAGCAAGCAGGGGACCAAAAGTCCCCTGTCTTACTTTGAGGAAAGGCACTTGAATTTGCAGGGTCACCTGACCCAGGTGGGGAATCTGATTGATGAGGAAAGAAATTTTGCAGGGATGTTTCAAGGGAGTTGGAGAGTTTGCCATTAATTTCTGACTTGTTTTCTTATTGATTGCTGCCTAAGAGATACTTCAGGGGGCCATTAGCTTCAGCTGGATTAGGTTTTGTTGGTTTGGCAGGAGCACAACCTGATTGGTTATCTTGCAATTGCTTCAAATGTGGACTAAATCAAGCCAGCAAGAAATCCAAATTAATCAGGGATGTTGGAAATTGCGCCATTAATGCTATTTTGATATGGCCTTCAAATAGTGATATGTGCAAAGAATTGATCAGTTTTTTTTTGACTTTGGATATTCCTTGCATTCCATAAATGGGTTAACATCAATGTCTACCAATTCTGGATTACCATACCTGTCTTTGACTTATTGTGATGGTCCACATGTTTGGTGGTTTGCAGGCAGCGCAAATGTTGCCAAGCAAAAGTTTGGTTGTTTGTTGCTGGTAGAGGCCTAGTAGGGAATGATGGCTACTAGGGATGATAAGGCCTAGCTAGTAGGTGTAAAGACTACTAGAGGCAGATGTTGCCTCCACCCAGCAGAAGATATTGGCTGCTGTAGGCTAGAGTTCTTCACCTAGCAGGGAACTGTGGCTTCAAAAGGGTGAAGAATGAGATAGCTAGCAGGGAACTTTGTTTGTTTGAGGTGGAGAAGGTTTTGGACCCCTGGCAGGTAACTCAGGCTGCCAGGGAGGGGAAGAGCTCTGAGAGCTCTACATACCCTGATACGCTTACAGGAGGTTTGTGAGCAAGCATCCTACCTAACAGACTGGTAGGGTGTCCTTGTTTATGCCCCTATGGGAGCTTTTGGGGAGAACCCAGAGTGAGCATTGGAGGGTATTGATTTGCTTAGAGGTGTCACCAAGGCAGTTTGCTTGGGGAAGCAAGCTGCAGAACTTGGGGTGATCAGGCCTCTGGGAAGTAGAGCTGATTACTCTGCAACTGAAAGCCCAGACTTAATCACCTGGGTGAGTAAAAACAACAACATAGTCTTTAAGGATCTATGATTGGATGGCCTAAGTGGAATGCCACTTGCAAGGGTCCAGTCAAACACCAGTTCAATGTAGACTCATGCCTGGGTCTACAAGTTCTGGTAACAGGGACTGAGATAAAGAACCAAGATGGTTCACAGAATCAGCAGAGAAGACTAGTGAGAGGAGCTGTTTAATCACAGAGAAGGCTAGTTGAAGGACTGTTGGTTCATATTGAAGTTTGGAACCATAATGGATCATTGTGCAGGTGAAACCAAGATGTTTCCTAGTGAGGATAAGTGGAAGGGCTCAAAGATCATGATGCAGAAGTAGCTGGTCATGGTAAAGGAGTAGCCAGATGACTGATAGGCTGGTTAAAGACTAGAAAGGAGCTGTTCTGTGAACTAAGATAAACTGTTTGCTGGTTAATCTGAAGAGTTGGAAGATGTGGTTGTAGAGCTGGCTGAAGAGCCCAAAGATGATGGTGAAGAACTAGTTGTCCGGAGAAATGAGCCAAGATTTTGCTGAATTGATTTTCCAATGTGGGAAAATGTAGAATATTTTGAATTGGTTTAGTAGTAAAATCAGGAAGGAATGTGGATAGAAGTGTGGGTAAGATATTTATTTATTAAGTTCCTAGGATAGATGAAGGTATGTTGCTATGAGAGCTGGATACAAAGTTGTTTTGGTGGGACGTTTTCATTGGATTTTACAAGATTTGTAAATATATGGGTAAAACGTTGAAGAGGTCCAAAAAGAACAGTTTAAATAGTATTCTACTATTTAAATAGGTTTAGGTTGAATGCAGGGAGAACTGGTGCTGGAATAATGGACCAGTTAACGCTTTGGTGCGCAAAGAGTTGTTGCTTTGAGAGGTTTGAGCTGTGGAAATTATTTTCCTAATTGGATCCCAGTGGAACTTCAGAAATGGCCTATTTCTGCGCTCTGAATTTATTGGTTGAGTTCTGGCAGGTTTCCTGATGAAAATGATTGTTTGGAAGCCAAAAGCTTAAAGTATAAGTAAGGAAATAATGAATTAATACTTTAAGCTTTTGAGAAAGTAAGTATGCAAGCTTAAGTTATTATAGGGAAAAGTGAGCGGCAATGGTTTAAGCTTCTGAAGAAAGCCATTTTGACGGCGGAACCTTTGGGAAAAGGACACTATAAGAAAGTGGCTGGCTGAAAAGTTACAGGGTCTTTCCAGGTCTTTTTGGAGGTCTTTCCTGGGCCTTTTGAGTTTATGCTGAGAGGTTTTGGAAGCTTTTTGATCCCCAGCAGAAGCTTGGTTGTACTTATAAAAGTGAAATAACAAGGCCACTGGAGCTACAAAGAGAGATGAAGCCTACAATAATGGAGCAGGAGCCCAAGAATAAGAAGCTGGATCCTAAGCGCGGCACAGGAGTCTGATTCTAAGGCGCAGAAGTCCAAGTTTAGAGAGCAGAAGCCCAAGACTAAGGTGCAGGAGTCCAAGACCAAGTACAAGGAGTCTAATATATTGTTCAAGGACTCCAAGTATTGACTACCCCATATTGTTTCCTTGACCCCCCAGGCCATATACCAGAAGTTTTCTTAGGGGATCTTCCTTCTGAGAGTGAATAAAAGCCAATTTTGACCCCTCTACATATTTCTGAGATACATTTTCCCTTACTAGAGAATGACAACCCCTTCCAGCTGGTCCCTGGCTACAATCCAGGACACACTTTGGGGACTGGTGGACAGGAACCCCACAGTAACCTCTGTTGTTGAAACCTTGGGGTCTCATCAGTCTTTCTCTGCCCCCTATAATCCTTCCATCAATGGGGCAGTTGAGCGTGCAAACTCAATTCTGGTTTCTATCATGAGGAAGCTCACTTATTCTTATGCCGCCAACTGGGATCTATACTTACCCACTGCTCTCTTTGCCTATTGCCTTAGTAAACATTGTGTCACTAGGTATTCCTCTTTTGCTATGCTGTATGGTTGTGAAACCACTACCCTGTTGCTCTTGGGCCCCCCTACTCTCCTCTGATAAGGCTATGAACCCTGATGAGCATATCAAAGCTCAAGTCAATTGAATCATTGATATCCAGGCTTCTGCCTACACATCCACCTATAAGACCAAGCTGCTAGAGCTCTCCCCTGACAATGCTGGGAGATCCCCCTGCCTGAGTTCAATATTGGGAACCATGTTCCGTACTATCAACACAGAGTAGGAGGACAAGCTCATAAGCTAGACTTGTTGTGAATTGGGCCCTTGGAATTGACCTTCAAGAAAGGATCAGAGTATACTTTAAAACTCATCTCCAGTGGTCAACTGTTTGCCTGCGTGTACGCCAAGTTCCTCTGCAAGTATCACCCCCCTAAGGCCAATCTAGAGGGGGAAATGTTGTGAATGCTGCCATTCACCATGTTTTGATTTTGCCTTTGTTGGGTTATTTTGAGGACAAATCTCTCTCTTTTGCTTTTGCCCTTTGAAATGAGGCTAGCTCTAAATTAGTAAATTCAATTGTTTGGTTTCCTGATTCTGCGCAACTCACTTGCCCCACTCATGCTTGTGGCAAGTGATCCTACCGTCCATGTACTGTTTTGTGGTAAAGCTACACAGTATATAATCTAATTTCTATACCCAATAAAATTTAAGTTCTATTCAAATTTTTGTCTTTGTGTCTCCACGTACTTGGCGCCTCTCTAGCCACATCTAGCAGATATTATTTATTTGGGGCCACAAGGTAATCACATAGCCTTCTCTGCCATTCTAACCGAGACTAAGTAAAAATCCAATCCTAAGGTTAGGATTTCCTGTTGTGACTCTGTGCCATGCCTCAGATCATGACATCACCTATTCCCCCTCTACTCCAATGGTGATGATGTTATCTCCTGAGCCTGTGTGGGCTCCCTTCCAGCTTTTTCTCTCAATTATGAACAAGCTTGCAATACTGCACACTCCCTCCTTCACACGGGCACTGTGGCAATGAATACCATTCCTGGCCTCTGCCCTGGCTATGCCTCTGAAGATCTGTTTTCTTCCTACTGGACTTTTTCTCCCCCCACTCTAATAGAGTCCATGGAAACTATTAGTGTGCTGGTCAATCAGTTTATCCAGCCTGCCTTAGTTCACCACCAGTTGGTGTTAGGGTTGCAAAACCAACTCCTGTCTGCTGTGGCCACTGCTGTTCTAATAATCACGTGCAGAACATGGCTTACCATGAGTGGACCCACAGTCTCTTTGCCTCTATTTCCAATAACCAACATAATTTGTTGGCTTCTCAAAAGTACCTGACCTTTTCATTAAACTTTCTTTTCTCCTTGCTCCCAGGGTACATTAGGGATTAACTATGTGAGCTAGACAACTATCAAGCTACGTGGCAAGGACAGATTAAAACAACTCTCTTGAAATACCAACAAGATTTTGAGACCTTGGTTGACAAACTCAGTCAATTTCAGGAACACATTAATTCTCAACAAGAGTTGGTTGGAGCCCACGTTGATAATTGGGGCCAACAACTACACCAGCAATACAGCTGGAATAAGGCCGCTCTAGGCAATAATCTGTGCCAGATTCAGAATTTTGATGACAAAGTAGCTTCAATTGATATGAATTCACCTACTCCTTCTGCTGAGCTTTCATCTGCCTTTGAGGCTAAGGTCTGGGAAGTCATAGCTAGCTCAAAGCCACCACCCAACACCAGGCCTCTGTTTCCAATCTTCTACCAGTAAAACCTATACCCAACCCCCACATTGACACTTTGAAGGATCAAGTAGCTATGTTGCGTGGTGAGATCAAGTATTTTTGTCAACACCTCTCTGACCAAGACAATTTGTCCTCTGAATATGATGGCAAAGGAGAGGCAGGGGTCACTGATGTCCTTTCTCATACAGACCACAGATACTGTCCTGGTTTAGAAGGGCAACCCTGTGTCAATTGTGCCCTTACCTTAGAAAACTTGGCAGAAGTGACCAATGATGTTGTGTACAGACAGGAAGTATTGGAAAGGGAATCACAGAACCTTACCTGCTTAATAGAGACAATAAATGAACAGGTTGCTCCTTTGACGTCTTAGGCTGCCGCTTTAGTCACCCATGTCAATGGGATGGCAGGTACCTTGGCTGTTTAAAAGATGCAAGTTGATGAACTCAGAACTGTTGCCACAACTGCCAGGGACATTAGTGGGCAAAACAGCTCTACTATAGAAACCTTAGAAAAAAGCCTCAAACTCTTATGGGCTAGAAAACCTACAGCAGAATCTGAGTTTGAAGGAAACCCCCATATTAATGTTCTCAATCAGGGTGATAACAGTCAGTCTACCTTTTTGTCTATTGATCCCAAAATCAGGACCACATTTAAGAAGATCTTTCTACCTAAGACCTCTACCATTGCTGCCTTTCTGACAATATACAAGACTTCAATGTGTAGGGATACTTGCAAGCTTAAGAAAGAACATATTCTTACCTGTCTGAATCCTACTTGTCAAGAATTTGTTGTCCCCAAACTCCCTTTTGTTGTCACTTGGGAGGATATGAAGTGCCTCCTCATTGAGGGATTTGGAGGAGATATCAGCTTGGAGGTCAAGAGAGATGCTTTCATGCATATTGCTTTCAAAACTAAGGAAACTATGGCTGAGTTTGCTGACTGCTTCTATATTGAGGGCCAACAACTCATCACCAGTTGCCAATTGACTCCTTGGGAAGCGTATAAATCATGCTCCAATGTGTTGAAAGTGAATCAGCACCTGTGCTTACACTTTAAGGCACATAAGGCATCCCTTACTTTCATGAAGAGCATTAAGAACCTCCTTCAAGATATGCATTAACACATGTAGAAACTGTGGTCTGCAAGAATAAGGCCAATAGCGCTGATACTACTTCTTGCACCCCGTACATCATGACTCTTGGCTCTAATGGGCAACCCAAGCAACAAGGTTGTCACAATTGCGGTCAGATTGGGCAACACTTGCAAACATGCACCAATCCTTTTGTAGAGGGATTTGAACCCAAAGAACAGGCAGGAAAAGAAAGGTCAGCTTAGAGGCAGAGATCCTCTCCGCTGTCCAATCTCCCCTGCCTCCTCCTGATCCTCCCTCCGACAAGGAATCTTATCCTTGGCTGGACCAACTATCCTTCACCTGTTTCATGATATTTAAAGTGATTCTGAGCCTGAAGATTCTGACTGTGATGAATCAGATAGTTATGGCTACTCTGTGTTGACTGTCCCAGAAACTGTGTCAGTCCCTTAAAAGCTTTGCTCAGGAAGAACCACAGCTACCACTTGCCCACCTTCAGTCAAAGCCAAAGCTGTGGTGGATTGTCCCTACCTGGCCCAGGATCATTGACCACCTGTCTTGGTAGACTCTTCTGAAGAAGCTGCCAAGCTAGCTGAAGCCCTCTTTCAGAATGTGACTGTGTCCCTCCCTTTGCAAACTGTATACAAGAAAATTCTTGCCTTGAAGTGCATGTTGGCAAAGTAGGAAAAGGAACTGGAAGCTGCACAAGACGTCCTGGCCTTCTTGCCATCCTTTGGGAAAGATATTGCCCACATAGAAGTATCAATCCAGAAGGTTAAAATTAAGGCCATCCTGGACACAGGTTCTATCGTCAACTTTGTATCCTCCAAATTGATGAAGAAACTCAAGTTAGCCCCTGATCTCAAATATTCTCAGTCTTATGGAACTGCTTGTATGGCTCAGACTCAAGCTATTGGAGAATATTCTGCCTTACCAATGAGGTTTAGAAAGCTCCTCATTGCATCTCCTGCTATGGTTTTGGAGAGCAGAATCTACAATCTCTTGATGGGAACCTAATTTATTTGAAAATACAATGAAATTGTCAATCTTCAAGATGGGTAACTATCCCTCTTAGGGTATGAAGTCCTGTTAATCTTTGAAAAACCTCCACAAATCCCCAGCAAGCACCTTAAAACTTGTGTCCTTGAATACCTCATGGGTATCTTCTTGCTGAAGTACAGAACTCTCTCTTCCAATATTCAATTCCCTCCTCCTTCTTGCCCTGCAGAAGAAGGTGTCCCTCTGCTTGCGCCTGTGGCTGTCACCATCCCTCCCAGCTCTCAAGTGATCATCAACTCTCAGATATCTTATGAGCTACCCAAGAAATCATTCTTAGAGTTGTACTCTCCCAAATCTCTAAGTCACAAAGAGCCTTGGTTGTGCCCTGGGATTCTGGATTGAACTCATAAGGAGCCTGTACAACTGCTGCTAGCCAACCTGACTGCTTTGCCCATGCAGGTTTCTAGGGGCCAAGCTGTGGGGCATGGACGCAAATTAGGAGCAGAGCAAGTGGCGTACCTCTACCCCTTTGGAACCTTCAGAAACTTCAACCTACCATAAGAAGACCCTCAATCTCTCTCCCTGTTCACAGTTGCTGATTTCTTGCAGCTGTCTCCCATTCAGCAGAAAGATGTACTAGAGATTCTTGACCAGTTTAGGGATATCTTTGTATCTGTTACCAATGACTATGGCCTAGCAAAAAATGTTATTCACCAGATTGATACAGGTGATGCTCCGCCTTTCTGTGCTAAGCCTTACCGCTGCAGTAGGGTAGAAGATGCCCAGGTTTCCAAAGAACTCAAACAACTATTGGAGGCTGGACTCTTAGCTCCCTCTCAGAGCCCTTGGGTCTCCCCCTTACTAATTCTTAAGAAGAAGGATGGAGGCCACTGTATTGTGATGGACTATTGCTGCCTAAACTCTATCACAAAAAAGGATTCATACCCTCTGCCAAGAACAGATGATGCCCTTAGACAATTAGGAGGCTCAAAATTCTTCTCTGCCATAGATCTGGCTTTGGGGTACTGGCAGGTTGACTTATCCCCTGAAGATCAAGAAAAGGCTGCGCTCATCACATCAGAGGGCCTCTTTGAACCCACTAATATGCCCCAGGAATTATGCAATGCCCCTGCCACATTTCAGCAAGCTATGGACTCCATCCTACGAGACCTAAAACTCTCTTGTGTCCTTGTGTATCTTGATGATATCATTGTATTCAGCGCTACCTTTACTGACCACTTGGAGCATCTCAAGGCTGTCTTCATCAAGACCTGTGAGGCTGGCCTGAAACCCAAACCCTCCAAATGCTCCTTCTTCAAGGACGTCTTGAGTTCCTAGAACATGAAGTCATTCAGACTAGAATCTGCCCCATGAATAATAAGGTGGAAGCCATTGATAAGATGCTACCACCCACAAATCTACGTAAGGTCCAGTTTCTCCTTAGAATGATGGAATATTAACAACAATGCATTCCTGACTTTGCTGAACTAAGTGAACCCCTTGTCCAACTCCTCTGGAACATACCCTTTGAATGGACTGATAGCCAACAACAATCCTTTGAGGCTCTAAAGGCTGAGCTCAAAGAGGCTCTCATCCTAGTCTACCCTGATTATGATAAAGAGTTATCTTATACACTGATGCCAGTGGGGTAGCTGTGGGTGCCATCTTAGCCCAGCTAGACAATGAAGGCATAGACCAACCTGTAGCATACTCTTTGCGTGTCCTCAACAAACATGAGAAGAATGATAGCATCACTGAAAAGAATGCTTGGCAGTTCTACATGCTGTAAAGAAATTTTGACACTACATCTACAAGACCCACTTTGCCGTAGTCACTGACCACTCCTCCCTTAAATGGCTACAACAAATAAAAGATCCTGAAGGTTGGCTGGCTTGTTGGGCCCTGTGCTTACAAGGGTATGATTTCACTGTAGTACACCGTCCTGGTGCACAACACCAGAACGCTGATGGATTGTCTAGAATGCCTATATTAGCCATCCATCCCGCTGACACCAATTGACTATAAAAGTTAATAGAATACCCTGACTCCTGGGCCACTGGACCAGAAGAGATCTGCCTGGCTCTACAGTTCTTATCAAAGGATACCATCATTTGGGATAGGCAGCTCTTCAAGAGAGTCAACAACACTTATCTACCCTATGTCTGTCCCAGAATGAGGGTGGCCATCATACTCCAAGCCCACATTGATACTGGACAAGGGGGTATAGCAAAGACTCATGACTGGTTGTGTAAGAACTTCTATTGGGAGAATATTCACCTCCTAATCCCTGATGTCCTTGCCTCCTGTCATTCTTTTCAGCTCCAACAACCCCAAACTTCACAACATCAGTTCAAGCTCATCCCTCCTAAACATGCTTTCCACACTGTGAGTATTGATGCTGTTGGGCCTCTCCCTTGTTATAGGTCTGGGTATTGATTAATCTTGATAGCCGTAGATCATTTTAGTAAATGGGTTGAAGCCAGAGCAATAAAGGATATAACTGCCAAGACCACTGCTAACTTCCTGTTATAATATATCTTCTACTGACATGGCTGTCCTCAAGTCCTGCTATCTGAAAATGACACCAATTTTATTGCTTGCCTCATCACGTCTATTGTAGAAGCCATGGGTACCCACCAATCTTTCTCTGCGCCATATAACCCTTCAACTAATGGAAATGTTGAACATGCCAATTCCACCCTTGTGATCATTATGAGGAAGCTTACCCTCTCTGATGCTGCCAAATGGGATATGTTCCTCCCTGCTTCCCTCATTGCTTATATGCTTAGTAGACACCAAGTGACCAGACAATCTCCTTTTCCATGTTGTATGGACGTGAGGCCACAACCCCCTCAATCTTGGAACCACCTTTGATTGAAGTTGATGCATCTGCCAACCCCAAAACCCATGTCAAGGACTTGACTAATTGCATCATTGACATTCAGGCAACATCATACTCAACTGCCTATAAGGTCAAGTCTTTTGGAGCTCTATCCTTCCAATGCTTCTAGAGCTCCCTACCTGAGTTTCAAGTGAGTGACCTGGTCCTCTACTACTAAAAATTTACTAGAGATAGGGCTCACAAACCAGAATCCCTCTGGATTGGGCCTTGTGAAGTCACCTTTAAAAAGGGTGCCAAGTATACTGTGAAGCTACTATCATCTGGCTGGTTTTTTGCCCGAGCTCACTCCAAATTCCTCTGTAAATATCAACTCCCTGTGTCCAATATTGAGGGGGGGAGATGTCAGAAATTGCGCCATCAATGTTATTTTGATATGGCCTTTGAATAATTATATGTGCAAAGATTTGGTCAGGTTTGCTTTCAACTTTGGAAATTCTTTGCCTTCCATAAATGGGTTGACATCAATTTTTACTCATTACGGAATACCATACCTGCTGTTGACGGATCCTGGTATGATTTCAACCCAACTTGACCCCCTCTGCCACTCTTTCTACCTATTGAGTGATCATTGACCCTTGTCTACTATTTAAGTAGAATTACTTCTCCTAATAAAGACAAGTTTATCCACATTTGTGTTGGCTTTAATATTCTTCAAGCTTTTTCTATTCCTTTTTGCCAAAATGAATTCCTCTTCTTGTATTTCAGGAAATTAAGGTGCATGCCCATAATTTTCCCTGAAGGCTAACCCAAGGATAGCTTTGAACCTCAAATCTTTTGTTATAAAGATTTCCCGCTGTGTCCTCCTGGATGTCATCCCCAGCAGCCAAACATGACAATTTTAAGAAAAACATGATTATGTAGATCATTTGGTTGGATGGTGAAGGGGGTGGTTTGTTCCTGGTAAAGAGTCAGGCACCAAATCAAGTCATCCACTGTATAGGATCATAGTTTGTTCATGTTGCCAATCCTGGGAATTTGAGTCAACTTCCTTGTTTGGCTCCGGGTCACTGGGAAGTCAGATTGCGGGTCTCAAACCCACTTAGTCAGAACCTTGTTGGCAGGACAACCCTGCTGTTTTTTAGGACCCACTTTTATTGGACTGACCTTTAAGGTACCAGCTTTCACAGACGCTATGCCAAAAATCTATATTGAGATGTGAGTCAGGTTTAAGGCTGGCCTGAAGAGTTAATACAATATGAAGGAACTCTCTATAGACTCCTACTAAAAAAGGTGCACAATACTTCAACTCTAGGCTAATGTTCATGATATTTAGCAATGATTATTTGGTTTTGATAAAAAAAGTGTTTAAAAGGTTTAGAAGTTGCTCTCAGCTATTATCAAGCTGGTGCTAAGCTTTAAGTTGGAGTTCTGGGAAACTAAGCCATGCTTCAAGTTTATTCATAAGTTGGTAATTTGTTGTAGATTGCCTTATGGAAACTTGTGGTGAGTTGAGTTCTTGAGTAGAGCTTAGTTCAGGAGGGCATTTTTGGTTTCAGCTGGTTCTTGGAGTGACACGGAGAGGAAAGGAATTTTCTTTTGGTTGGGTAAAGATGACGGTGTGGGGAGTTAATGTTTGAGATTCGGAAGTGAGGCGGAATTCAAATACGCGTACAAGCGTTGCTAGCGTCAAGCGGAGCTCTGCCATGGCCAGTCTAGATATTTAGTTAATGGAGATAAGCTTGTTACTCTTTCCCGATGCAAGCTCGGGGACCTACAGAAAAGGGAACAAACTTGTATGACTTGCTTGATGGGTTGGTATCAAACCACCGCTCTGGGCGGAATTCCATGGCATCCTCTCCCCACAAGGCAGGGAGGGTATGCATGGTAGCTATGTTCACTCCTACAATAGTCTGATGTTTAGTTTGTTGTTGCTTCTTACCCCCTCTGGGAGGAAGTGGCCATCGATCTCGCGCCCGCCACTTGGGACTACCCGTTCAAGCGACCCCGCTGCGGTTGGCAGCACGCGCATAGATTCCTTGATGACAGCATCTAAATACGGCAGCTTATTCTGCTTGCATTCTGCCAGCGTAATCGGAGACTCGAGAGATGGGAAGTATTTAAAGAGTTCCTGGGTCAGTTTTTCATTTACTTGAGGGTGCTTGAGAATTAAATAAAGAGCCCACGTCATTGTGTTTGCAGTGCTATCGCTCCCAGCAGAGATCTGCAGCAGCGCCTCTTCAATCAGCTCCTTGTCCGTAAGCTTATCCCCCGATTCAGGGTCCCGCGCAGCAATGAGGCTGGCCATGATGGATGGCTGGTTAGGATTGCTTCTCACGTTGTCAATGGCAGACTGCGTGAAGCGCTGTAGTTTGTCCTTTGGCGGATTGATTAGATGTTTTAAGAGAGGGAATGTTATTTCTACAAGGGATCGGATGAAAGAGCGGAAAAGCCATGCTTCAATGTCATGGGGGCCGTCTGTCAGCGTGTTGAAGCTTTGGCCAAACCCAAGCACACCAATCAAATCCAACGTTAGACAGCGGAACATGCTATACATGTCAATTGGCTGGGTGAGTTTTTCTTTGATGACTGAGGTCATGACGTTTATTTCTTGGTGAATCACATTGCAGAGGGAATCAATCTCCTTCAGAGTAAAGGAAGGCGCCATAATCCGTTTACGCTTGCGATGGAAGTCCCTGTCAATCGTACTGAACAAATTATGAGCTCAATTTTGGATTTTGAGGAACACGTCAGACTTTCGGTATGCCTGAGTGGAGTATATCTCGCACATGGCGTCTTCACTTGCAAACTGAACCATCGTGTGACCCTTTCTGTACACCGGGCCATAGCGGTGATGATATTCACGCTCTTTCCACGGCAAAGCTCCCCTCAAGGATAGCAGAAGCTCATACGCCGGAATCAGTTGGAAGCTCATGGGTCCCGGGATACCACGGAGGGGACTAAAGAAAAGGCTATACCATACTTTATACAACCACTTGACAGTCACAACTGTACAAAATGCCACCAGGATTTCAAGAAGGGCCATAAATAAACTCTCCCTTTTATACTAGGAGCCCCTATTGTACCGCACAACCCCTTGGCATTCACCCTCACAACTTATACCAGAAAGATAAAAGTTTCATTTATCTTAAAATACCTAATATAAAATTGTTACATAAAACAAATCTACTCTCATTCTATCAAACAGGTGAATTCCAATGGATTTTGAGTCTGCCTCACGGCTCCTGTTAACATATATAGGCTTGAACATCCAATCCTATATAAAATACCAAAGCTATTCAAAACAAGCCATCATTAAAAGTCCAGCAAGATAGCTGCTCGGTTAATTTCGGCCCCAAATCCGCTTCAGGATGCAACCTTGAACCAAGCGCACCAATTGGCTGAAGGCCAGGCCAATTTGGCAACCGTCAGCATTTAAACTGTCTCCATATTGACTGTCAAAATTAATTTTATATCCAGGTCAACACATTATAAAAGCCTAGATTAAGTTTACTCTAATGGAGGCTACTGAAAGTCAACACTTTTTTACCAAGCAACAAATCAAATTCTGACCATTTTGCTTAGTAAAAATCAAGCTCAAAATAGTTTTTGGGGAAATATGATCATGTAGAGTCCAAGAATAAAATAATGCACAGTAGATAAAGAACTTAATAAAAATACACTTCGATAATAATTTACCATGATGTTAACTATTTTTACTAAAGAACTATTTTAATATTTTTATACAAAGGGTTAACTTAATTCCAAAATATTCTGACTGATCATTTTGTATGTTTAGGAAAAAATAAATATAAATACTTATTTAAAAAATAGTTGACAGAAGAACAACCCAAAATTATATATACTTTTGTACAGCAGTTTCAAAGTTGTGGCGCGAAGCAAAATCAGATTTAAACAAACTCCAAAACCAGTTGATTTATATTGATTAACAGTAGTTTTAGGTTCACTTACTGTAAATTCAGAACCTAAACATAAAAATGCAGGATTGTCAAACCCTTGGTCCAAATTTTGAATCACTTTTGTGGGATGACCCTTATTTAATCAAATTGATTTTTTTGTATTTTTATTTGAATTTTTAAAAATGCGGAAACTCATAGACACTTTGCAAAGTTCAAGTCAAGCTGCATATTTCCAATGGACAAAATGAATTAACTGGGATCAGATTTGAAGTGTTCAAATCCATCAACCATTTTCATTAAGTTTACTATGTTTTTTTGAAATTGTGGGATTTTCAAATCCATGAACCAAATTTAAAATCACTTTTGAATGCCACTAGTAAACTCAGATATTAATTGCAGGAACTGGAATCCAAATTGAATGTACAGTAAGCACACTAGGAAACATCAACCCAAATAAAGAAGCTCCACCACAACTAAAATCAAACTAAAAATTCAATCTCAATAACCATATATAGACATAAAAGGTGATTAAACTTTAAAATTATCCAAACCCGGAAAGTATACAATATTATATACTTCAAACCACGGATATAGAAATTCTGTTACTATTCAAGGCTAAATCAAGAGAAAATAACTACCCACAACTAAACCAATAACTCTAAATAAATACATATTTAATCTAAAATATATTTTTTATTTTATTTTTATGGACCAACAATTGCATTCCTGATCAGCTCCTGCACCAGCCTGCAGGCAGCCTGTCCACAAGGGCATCTCAGAGGGTCCAAGAACAGACCCAGAACACAACTTGAGGGGAGTAATGCCAACACACAAGCCTCCCAAGGTGTCAGCGCCAGTCAACCACCTCCCACATCCCAAGCCAGAGCACACAGCCTGAATCCCAGACAGAAGCTGCTCTCAAGGCCTGCCACTAAAGTCTCTTATACCAGGGTCACCAGTAACAATGAGGTTATTTACACCTCCACCGTGTACCCAGTAGTCACCTGGTCCCACACTCTGGATCCAAGAGTTGCTATTGCATGCCCCCTCATTTTTGACACGTTCTATGAGCCATTGACCACAACTGAGAAGCTATCTGTGCCTGTGATGTATGCCACCATTGACGGTGCCAGCACAACCAAGTGTGATCTCACCTTCTACACAAAGGTCCCCATCCCCTGTGTTGAGCCTGCTATCCAGGATGTTGCGGTATTACCAAGGGCCAGTGTTGGTTGTCAGATAGTGAGTGTGAAGCTATCCTCAACTGCTTGAACCAGGGAATGGCAGTTTGGGATATTGCGTCCTGATTTAGTGTCATGGCCAGATATATTGGCAATCTCAACGCCAAATATGGCATCACCAGACAATTTGCAAAATCCTCTAAGGCTACACGGCAGCCAAAACTCCTCCAGCCTATGCATATTGACGCAATCAAGCAGTGGGTTATCAAGGATTGCCACCTGGGCACGCTTGCTGTCCAATCAATGTTGGCCACAGAGTTTGGGCTTTTGGTTTCAAAAACCATTGTTTACAAGACCGTGGTTGATTTGGGCTTCACCTGGAAAGTACTGGGAGTTTTGCCGTATAATAGAAACAGTGAAAAGACTATGAGGATCAACACATTTATGCCAAAACATATCCGGCACTAAAGGAGACTGGGAATGTCCAGTTCTTCTATATCAACAAATTGTTGTTTTTATCCTCACTTAGGTCTAGGCATGGGTGATTTGAGATGGGGTCCAAGGATGGTGTAGCACATTGTGCAGCTGTCTGTTCCCAGACATATTCAATGGTAGCGTTTTTTGGTCCTTGTAGTTTGGATTGATTCCAGATGATCAAGGGTTCCCACAATAGAGGGAAATTTCTTGATTTTCTCCAAACTGTCAAGGATTATCTCTGGATCAATTATCACAGTACAACCAACATTGTTGTGCTTGAGAATGTTGGGCTCCACAAAGTGGATCTGGTTATGTCCAAGTTCCCATCCATTGACAAGAATAGCCATTCCTCTAACCACTGCCTTTCTGATTGTCCAATGAGACTCCTCTTCCTCCCCCCAAATTCTCCATTCCTTAACCCAATTGAGGAGGTTTTTGGGTGAATCAAGAATAAGGTGAAGAAAGGCCTCCCTCAGGACACCAAAGATCTCTTTAACATTCTTGAGGTCAGTTAATTTGGGATGCCACCTGATGTGGTGGTGGCTTTTTACAGCACTCTGAATCCTTTCTTCCTAAAGCCCTTGCATCTGAGCCAATCATATAAATGGGTGCTCTGGGTATCAATTGTTTTCAGTTTTATTTATTTTGTTTTTATTAGGATGCAAAAATGATTATTTATATATACAGTAGTTTTAGAAGCTATGGTGACAAGCAAAAATACTTCAAATTTAAACAAAAATAACTCGGATGTAAACAAAACTAAAACTAATAAATTTATATTAATTTACAATAGATTTATTTATTTTTAATTTTGTTTACATCTGAGTTTTTCATTTAAATCCAAAGTATTTTTGCTTGTTGTCATAGCTTTTAAAACTACTGTAATAATGTGGCATTGAATTGTATTATAGACATATAAGAATTAGTAAAAAAAGATAATTAAAATTAATTATTCTAGATATAGAGATATGTATTTTTTATTATAATCCACCAAATAGTGTATTGACTGTTGATTTAACAAATAAAAAAATTAAAAAAGATAGAAATGGATTAATTTTTTTTCAATAATTGTGAACCATTTTTAGTACCATTGACTTTTATTTTAAAAGCCACAGATTTGACCTTGTGAGTCATCACCTGATCCTTATCAATCCAGTGCCACCTGGCAGGAAAACCAATGATTTTTATGTATATCAAACTAATTAGTATGTATGCTGCGGGTTAAGCATAGCAAATCTATTCATCAAATCATATTACAAAGGAAAAGTAATTCAAGTTCTAAAAAATCACTTGTTTAAACATAAGTGGAGCAGGCAGCTCATTGCAGATAAATATAGTGTCAGGATTTTGGGATATTGACCAATTAACAGATATAACCAATTAACGCAGACAGCTGTCATTCATTCTTAGGAACGGTTTCAATAGAATGATGCTGTCACAGTAAGTTCCATAATGCTGGGGATTATTTGGCCAAGTAGGAAAGCTTGGAAAGCCGGACAACCTTTAACAAAGCTAACTGATTTAACAGACTTGAATCAAACACTTGATTGCAAATGGGTTACGGCTTCTCCAGTTTGCTGGTTGAATCCAATTCCCCCCTGTAAGTTGACGTTGATAAATTGGCAACAGCGCCCATGTTGACACTAAAAATGTTGACAGTGGCCATGTCAACACTTTGTTGACATGGCCACTGTTGACTCAAAACTCTAAATCTCCTATGTTTTTTGCTAACTGTGCTAGCTTAATTCTTTTTTTTAAAGCGTTCAGGGGTGCAAACCTAGAAAACATGACAAAATTGTGGCCATCTTGACACGATTTAATATTAAGCTTAATAAAAAACTTGATTTAACCTGATTTTTCCTTTACGTTTACTAATAAAAATTAGTTGATTTTTTTATTCAATTTCACAACGTAAAAGTGTCAATGTTGACACTTTTTAAGCCAAACTTATTTTTAATAACAAAACTGAAGCATCTACAGTAAAAAAAATAAGTGTGCATTTAAAAATATTTTTTATTGAATTATTATATTGAAAAACACTGCGCATATATTTGATTGTTGGAATGTTCATGTTATAAATATATATGTGGCACTTATTACGGCTTTAATATATTAAGTGGATTGGATGCTAACGGTGATCCAATAATTTAAGCGTGACTTACTATGTAAGTTACTATAGAATTTATTATTAAAAATAATGTTGACACTCGTAAATCTTGTTTATTTGCTTGTGATCACCCCCCGGGGTGGAGTTAAGCAAATTAGAGTGGCGCAATTAAGCCTAGATTAATATGCCACCTCATATAAAGAATGTTGTAAGTGATGTTGTCGACACTTTACCCTTTTCAATACTTGAATACAACTTCTTAACAACTCCATATAAGTGCAATGGTAAAATATCATATTCTCACTACCCAAATATAATTTTTAATAAAGAAATAAAGAACCTTGATACTTTTTTAACTTATTTTTATATGTTTTTTTTTATTTTTATATGTGAACAAAAATACACAGGAAACAGTTAATTTTTTGCTAGCCCGCGTAAATTTAATTAAGCGTACTATGAAAAAACATAGTAAATTTTAAAAAAAAATGTTGACAGTGAGAATGTTGTCAAAAATAATTTCTACAATTTTTGTAATTGACAGCAAAAATTCAGCTTTTTTTACTAATTGTCAATCATAATGTTGACGCTTTTCACTTCTCACATATAAAACTTTATGTTTTATATAATAAAAACTTCTCATTTTTTGATATGTTATATTTTTGACTTTGCTCTTTCATATTTTTTAATTTTTAAAATAAAGTCTATATATAAATATAATACTTTCACATATTTCTATCAACTTTTATCTTGTTATTTATAACTTTAATAAAATAAAAACTATACAAATAATTTTTAACATTTAAATGCCAAGAAAAACCATCTAAGACTTACTTTTATATATTATGCTTTTTAAGTTGTTTTGTTTGTTTTTTACATACTTTGCTTTATTTTAAACCATTTTACTTATTATTTTAGGACAAAAACACCTCTAAGCAGCCAAAGGGTACCAAGCGTCCCTCCAAGCCCACCAAAGCCACCAAGAAGAAGCCTGTCTCGTCAAAGAAGGCCACCCCCAAACCATCCCTCAAGCCCTCCCCTGAGCCCTCTCCTAAGAAGAGCCCTGCTCATTCCACTGGGGGAGAGGAAACTGATGGCTCTCTTACAGAGCACAGTTTTTACAACTCGGCTTCTGACAAGGAGCCAACCAAGAAGAAGCGCTCAGCCCAAAAGTCCCCACCCAAGGATAAGTCTCCTGCACATGGGGAGCACCACAACAAGCCTCTTTCTGCTTCCCCATCCCCGCCAAACTCTCCCCCTTCAAGCTCATCTGGGGATGATACAAAGCCCTGCCCCAATTACTTCCCTGGCTTCCGCCATGCTCCTGCTGGCCCTTGGGACCCTCTTGTGGCCCACAACATCTGCAACGTTGATGGCAAGTTCAAGGTTCCTTCCACCCTTCCCAAGTTTTCCCCATCATGAGTGTTAAAGGTGGGCCAGCCATGGTGGCCAATGGATACATCTTCTCATGCAACAATGCCAACTGGGGCTTTAAGAGCTGCCATTATACCTGTGAGGACTGCTCCTGTCCAGTGCAGCTCAACACCGAGCGCTGGGACCTGGTCCAAACTATCAAGGGCAAGCACACTTGTGTGATGCCCAACACAACCATCTCCCGCCTCCTGAAGTGGTATCTGGTGCAGATTATGCCCACTTCTAAAGACCTTTCTGCCACCCAGCTGGCTGTGCTTGCTTGAAAGTACCTGACCCCTACCAACTTGAAGAGGGTGCTAACCCACAATCAGTTGGTCAAGTTTGTGAGTGATAGGCATCAAGCCTCAAACCCCCTGGCCAAGAGTGCCACCAACATCAAGGACCTGGTCCTCAATGATGCCCTCAAGAAGACAGAGGATGGTGAGATGTCCTGCTCCATGACAATGGGCAGGAAGTGGAGGATAGGATTGTAGCCTACGCCACAACCCAAAACCTGGAGCAGCTGAACACTGCTACCACCTGGCTGTGCAACAGCACATTTGCTACTTGCCCCCTATCTTTAAGCAGCTTTGGGTCCTGCATGGGCAGTTCAATGACCAGGTCATCCCTCTTGTATTCTTTCTCCTTCCTGGTGCCAAGACAGAGGTCTATGCCAGAGCTTTCAAGATTGTCCGGGATGCTTTGAGCTCCCTTCCTGCCAATCAGCTCCCCCCTCCCACCCACACCACAAGGGCCAATCCCTCCTCTGCTGAGAAGGATGAGGTAACCTTAGCCGCTGAGCAGCTAGCTCATGCGCGCTCACTTGGGCCAAAGGTTATAATAATGGACTTTGAGCAGGCTCAGTTCAGAGCCTTCCAGGCCACCTTCAATGGAGAAGTCTAGGGCTGCTTCTTCCATTTTTGGCAGGCCCTTGTCAAGAATCTAAAGTGAGAGAAGGACCTTTTTGACAAGTATCTTAACAATGATAAGGGTAAGTGCCGCTTTGCCCTGACTCAGTTTGCTGCCTTGGCTTTTGTGCGCCCGTAGCATACTGGGCTTGGCTTTGAGGCCCTCCAAGAGGATGCTTATATCAAGAAGCACTCCACCATCTTTGAAGGCTACCTGGATTACTTTGAGCGGCAATGGGTGGGCAAGAAGATGACTGCCCAGAGAGGTAAGAGTGGGGCCACTGCCTCTTGGAACTGTCAAGGCGCCTGCCTCAAGAGGGAGATGAATACCACCTCTAGCCTTGAGGTTTGGCACAAGCACTTGAAGACCAAGTTTGGGACCAACCCCAAGTTCAACAAGTTCTTCCAGAAGCTTCAGGAGGAGCAGGCCCGGACTGTCTCCAAGTTCTGCAACCTGGCCAACCGGGTGGCCCCCAAGAAGAGGAAGTCTAAGGACCAGGACTACCAGGAGGACGTGCAGAAAGTAGTAAAGAAAAAGTACAAGGTGGCAGAGATCAAGAAGTACCTTGAGGACGTTGCAACTGCTCTTGCTGGTAGCTTTAATTAGCCAAATAAACTTTTCTTTGCCTATATATTTTGTACTTTTAAACTTTTAATTTTTTTTGGATATTACTAATCTTTTTAGGTATAAATGGTAAGTTTTAGATACAGTTTCAATGTGGTTTTGTAAGAAATATCTTATATTTTGTTAATTTATCTTTAAGCTATGAGATATTTTCAGTTATGCTTATATAAAGTATAATAAATTTAAATTAGAATTTTCTTATATTTTGTGGCTATTATGATATATAAAATATCTTTATTTTTGTCTCATTGGAATTTTAATTTTTATGGGATAAAAAATAATTTTATAATAAAGAGTGTAATTTACATAGTAAACTAAAAAATAGTTGCTTATATCTCCTTATTTTTATTACTTATGGTATTTTTTATTGCATTTTTGAGCTCTTTGAGGTCATTTTAGTATAATAAAGTATTTTAAAATAATTTTTTATATTAAAAATGCTCAGGGTAAAGTGTGCTGTTAATTAAAAAAGTGTCGACATCCAGGAAACGACATTAAGTAAAACCAGGTTGACACTTTACTATAGTTTCAACATTAAAAGTGTCAACATGGCGACTGTTGACATTTTTAGTGTCAACATGGGCGCTGTTGCCAATAAATCAACGTAACTTAAGGGTCACCAGATATGAACTTATTAATCAGCATGGCTGTCAGAAATTGGTCATCCAAGGGTTCTTTGTAACCTGGACCAGATCCTCACTTGACAATGTGGAAGGAATAGGAGACCAGAATTCAGGTGGTATTACTTAGTCAATTTTTGATATATATCAAGTAATTTTCACTGTTTCAACTCTAATAGTTGAGTCCTCCCAAAAATTTACTCAATAAATTTTTTATATTCCTTTGTTCTAATTTACTTTTTAAAAATGCATCCTGTAGTTGGATTGTTGCGCTACATTCCCTACAATCTGATTCTAAGCCAGATCATTACTGGAAGATGGGGCCCTGCAGTTGGAACTTTGTTGTTGGCACTGCCTAATGTTAATTTCATGACTGCCAATCTTGGAGTTGTACTCCCTGTCTTTGAAACTAAAAATTGTGTTGCATCTCAATGTCCTGAATTTATTCTGAAGATACTCTGATGATTTCACAGGCTATTTATCTTGTGCTACTTTGGTTAGGATTAATTATTTTACTTAATCCTAGTATCTCAATTGAAAATCTCACAAAACAATATCTGAAGCCATGTTGGTGATTAATCATTAACTCTATGTGGATTTGGGTGGTAATTCCTCATCACTTAGAAACAGCTTCTTACTATCCCACAATTTCTTTAACATTACTCAACTCTTCTACATTTGAGTTTTTGGAAGCAGTCTGTCACAAATTTGTGTTTCTTTTCTCCTGTTCCATCAAGATGTCTTCATTTACCATGTTTATCTGTATCAGTTCTTTTCTGAGTTTTCAGTTTATACTTTTCTTTAATTTGTAGTTTTCATCTCTGGTTGCAGTTGTTGAGACTGGATCTTCTGTTTCCTATTTACGCCACACCATGTCATTTTGGCATCTGGATTATTTTCCTGCTCCATCTACTGATGGAATTTTGTGTGAAGTTTTTTCAGCTTTATCATTCTATTCTGGTTCAAGCTATAGTCACAAATCCCAAGTTTACCATGTGATGACAAAGGTTTCTGAGGATGCTCACAAATGGTTGTTGTCTGAGGTGGAGTGCAATCCACGTGGTTTGACAGAAAGTGCATCTTTGTACCCTTTGTTAAAAAATTGTGTGTATCTATTGAGGAGCTCAAAGTCTATTGTAAGTTGCACGCCTTCAAACAGGGTACTACTCTGCTTTCAATATTCCTTCCTCAGTTTCTTGCCTACTGCCGTACAATCAATGTTCCCAAGGTAAATAAACTTTCAGAGTTATGGTTAGCAGTTGACCAGACTGCCCAGGATTTGGCATTTTGGGATTCTCTGTTAACCACAACTGAGGCCCTGGTAAGCCAAATTCTTTCTTTGGTCTCAAATCTGTTGACTTCCAAGCAAGGCTCAATGGCAATTGAAGCCACACCCGCTGCACGCTCCTGGTTTTCTGGGACTTGTTCCGTGGTGGCCTCCTCCAGCCAGGGTCAGGATTGTTCTCCCTGTGTTTCTTCTCAGTCACAATTGGTGATTTTGAACAAACCCACTGATGCATATGAAGCGCCAGCAGTGGCTGTCCCTGAAAGTTCATTAGCCATGCTTCAGCACATTGTACCTGTTAAGTCTTCAACAGTTGAGTCCAAAGAGTTGCCCCTTGTTCCCATCAATTGTGATCATCCTGTCCTTCCTGTTGCTGTCCAAGAAATGATCAATTAATATTTTTAGAAGCATCCTGCCTTCTTAGCTGCTGTCTGTACCACCAAAGACAAGCAGACCCCTGCTGAGATTGCAACATTTTCTGCAAATAAATCTACTTCTGGTTACTTCTTTTTTTATGGTAGCATCAACATTGGTCAAACCATCTATTGATCAGCAATTCTTCTAGATACAGGTGCTTCTGAGAACTTCATGAGTGTTGAGACCACAGACTTGCTGTAACTCAAGTATCACCCTGGAATGCTTGTTAGAGGTGGAAACTGTCAAACGTTTCCCTCTTTACAGCTTAAGAAGCCAGTGACATTTGTAGCTGTGGATCAGTCTTTTACTGCAAGGTTCTTCATTTGCTTTACCCTTATGTATCCTATCATTTTGGGAGTGAGTTGGTGAAGAGATCATAATGTATTGACCTTACTGGAGAAAAATGAGCTGCAGGTGGAACACTCTTTGGGTATAACCATTCATATTCCACTGCTGGATATGTCTGAATTAGAGCAATCATCACAGACAATACAGTCAGTGCCTATCCCTGTCCCCGCAAGTTTGGATTTACCGGCATGCTTGCAACCCTGGTCTGCGGCATTTGACGCCACTAGGGGCAAGGTCCTTCCTAAGCATACTCAGTTCAACTTTGACTTTAAAGTTACTGTTGATCTGATTTGTATTATGTCTCCTATTTATCCTTTGACCTTGAAGAAAGACAAATGTTTAGAGGAGTGGACTTGAGACATGTTGGCAAAAGGTTATATCTTTAAGAAGCCTTTGTTAATCTGTTCTCCATTGCTGTTTATACAAAAATCTGATGTTTCTCTTTGACCTTGTGTTGATTATGGGAACTTGAATAACATTACTATTCCTGACCCCTACCATTTACCCCTTGAGACAGATTTCTTGGTGCGTTGAGAAGGCAAAGGTATTTTAGAAGCTTGACCCTTTGAATGCGTTCAACCAGATTAGGATTGTAGAAGGAATGTAATAGTTGACAGCATTCAGGACTAAGAAAGGTATCTTCCAGTTCCATGTCATGCCTTTTGGATTGAAGAATGCTCTAGCTTGCTTTCAGCGGTTAATTGATTTGGTCCTGGGAGATCTCCTAGGTGTTTGTGCCATTGCATATATGGATGACATCTTGGTGTTTTCTCTGGATGAGGAGTCCCATAAGGCCCACTTGTTGGCAGTTGTAGAGCGCATCATCCAGGCTAATTTGTTTATCAAACAGAGTAAGTGTGAATTCTTTAAACGTAAGGTTACCTTCTTGGGTAATATTATCTTTGAAAATAGTACCACTATTGCTCCTGATAAGGAAGCAGCAGTTTGAGAGTATGCTACTCCTGTAACTGTATCCCAACTCTGAAGTTTCTCGGGAACTTGTACGTTTTTGAAGAAATTTACACCACACTTGTCTGAAGTGGCTGCCCCTTTATATTTGGCTAGCAGAAAGACAACTTTGGTCTGGACACCTGAGTGCGCAAACACGTTCACAGCAGTCAAGGCTCTTTTGTTATATTCTCCTGTGTTGAGACATATAGATCCTGAAATCCATTTTGTGGTTTCCACAGATGCTTCCAAATATGCTGTGGCTGGTGTGTTATTAAAAACCACTGACAATGGGGTTGAGAGACCTGTAGGTTATTTCTCCCAGAAGATGGAAGCTCAGGAATGCAACTACATGATTTACAATAAGGAATTGCTGGCAGTGGTAGAATACTTAAAACATTGGCACCACCATCTCATGTCAGCATGACATCCGTTTGTTGTAAGGACTGACCATAAAGCTCTTTTGTATTATTGCTAACCTAGGGGTTTGTTGGATTGCTAATCCAGATGGCATTGTTGCAACTGGACAAATGGGGATCCAGCATGATGAATTGGGGAAGACAACAGTCCAATAGGAAAGGACAGAATAATAAGAATAAGGTATTGTTTATTGTAGAATATTTTGATTAATATACTATATGGGGAAAGCCACAAGGCCACAAGGGGGTGGCATAGTGGGAAGTTCCATGTAAGGTTTGAAGCTGAGGAATAACTTGTGCAGGAATCAGCAAGTCAAATTGGCAGCGCTCCTAATTAGGATGAAGTAACTGCCATTTGATATTGCCATCAGATTAATCCATAACATTAGATACGTTAGCAGGCGAGTCTGGAAACTTGGTTGCAACAGCATGGTGATCTGACAAGATACAAGTTTTGCTACAAGTTCATTAAGGGTACAGATAATCACTTGGCAGATGCGCTGAGCAGAAACCCTTCCCATCTCCCAGATGCTGACATGGACACTGAGTTTAACACACACATAATGATTCCAGATGAGGCTGTGGTTCCTTTTGTATTATCACCACCTGCTTTGCTGGCCACTATGTCCTTAACCAAGGACGCAGACCTTTGACTTATATTCCAAAGTTAAGTTTCTGCAGCCTCTGTCCAAAGGTTACAATAGGCTATTGGAGCTATCATGTTCAAATCTGGTTGGCCAGCCACAGGGATATCACAAGATAGTTCCAGTTCTATATCATCAAGGTTGCTTGTGGGTCCCTGAAGGAACCATTTGGGACAAAATCATGGAGGCCTATCATACCTGTCTGATGGCAGGACACCCAGGGAAAAACAAAACAGTAGAACTAATCCGCTGCCAGTTTTCCTGATAAGGTTTGACAGTGCAGGTAGCAGCTTTTGTTTGAGACTGTCTGGTATGTGTTTGGTCCAAGGCAAGCCAAAACAAGACTACTGGTTCCACTGCAGCCTTCTGCAGGACCCTGGACGTCTGTTGTGGTAGATTTCTTCAGGGAACTTCCTGATTTCAATGGGTTTAATGCAATTATGATGGTGGTAGATTGTTTCACAAAAATGGCACACTTTTTACCCTGCTCAACCACAATTACTTCAGTGGAAACAGCTAGGTTGTTTGTGAATAAGATCTTCTCCCTACATGGCATCCCAATGAAGATTGTGAGTGATTGTGGACACCAATTTATTGCTCAGTCTTGGGAAGTGCTTACTGGAATCCTTGGTATCAAATTGTGCCCTTCCACAGCTTTTCACCCCCAATCCAATGTAAAAACAGAGAGGTTAAACCAAAGTTTGGAGGTCTACTTGTGTTGCTACACTAATGCGCAACAAGATGAATGGTGTGCTAACTTACCCATGGCAGAGTTCACACATAATAACGCCCCACACACGTTAACTCAAGTCTCACCATTCTATGCCAATGTGGGCTACAATTCCTTGTCTAACATGGGTTCTTGTTTGATTAGGAATGTGGAAGCTGCAACTGATCAGGCTGCTGCATTGAAGCAAGTTTATCAGGAGCTCCAGGTTACTCTTGTTGCTGCTGTGACAACTTACAAGGAATACACAGATTGCAAGCGCCAGGAAGGTCCAACCTACCAACCAAGGATCAGGTCATGGTTGCTGCTTACAATATGAAACTGAAGGTTCCTTGTTGCAAATTAAGACCCAAGCAAGTTGGTCCCTTTAAAGTTGAGCGTCAAATTGGTCCTTCTGCATATCAACTAGATCTACCCCCAGCTTTTAGGATTTTCCACACCTTTCATGAATGCTTACTTACTCCCTTTAAAGGTACTGAGATTGATTCTTCTCAACCCATTCTGGTGGAAAGAGAACCTGAGTATGGGTTGAATTGCATTTTGGCTTCTTGAAAGAATTGATATTGTCTAGGTATTGGTGTTGTGAAAGGGTTATCCCAACTCTGAAAACTAATGGGTTCCCCACTAAAATTGCTCAAATTACCTAGTTCTTATCCAAGAGTTCTATAATTGCCACCCAACTGCCATTGGTCACCCCAAGCTTACCTTGGCTGCAACAGAACTTCCCCCTGCCCACAAAAACTTTTCCTTATCCCATCTTCCGGATGGTGGTATTGTGCCCCAGGCTAAAGTGGTTGGTAATGTCACGTTAAGTTCCATAATGCCAGGAATTATTCAGCCAAGTAGAAAAGCTCAGAAAGCCAGAAAACCTTTAACAGAACTGACTGATTTAACAGACTTGAATCAAATGGTTGATTGCAAATGGGTTACAGCTGCTCCAGTTTTCCATTCAAATCCAATTTCCCCCTGTAAGTTGATGTTGATAAATCAATGTAACTTAAGGATTGCCAGATATGAACTTATTAATTAGCATGGTTGTCAGAAATTGGTCATCCAAGGGTTCTTTACAACCTGGACCAGATAATTACTTGACAATGTAGAAGGAATAGGAGACCAGGATCCAGTTGGTATTGCTTAGTCAAATTTTGATATATATTGAATAATTTTCACTGTTTCAACTCTAATAGTTGAGTCCTCCCAAAAATTTACTCAATAAAAATCATATATCCCACGGTCTAATTTACTTTTTAAAAATGCATCCTGTAGTTGGATTGTTGCGCTATATTCCCTACAATCTAATTCTAAGCCAGATAATTACTGGAAGATGGGGCCCTGCAGTTGGAACTTTGCCGTTGGCACCACCTAATGTTAATTTCATGCCTGCCAATCTTGGAGTTGTACCACCTGTCTTTGAAGCTGAAAATTGTGTTGCATCTCAATGTCCCGAATTTTATTATGAAGACACTCTGATGCTTTCACAGGCTATTTATCTTGGGCTACTTTGGTTAGGATTAATTTATTTTACTTAATCCTAGTATCTCAATCGGAAATTTTACAAAATAATATCTGAAGCCACGTTGATGGTTAATCATTAATTCTATGTGGATTTGGGTGGTGATTCTCCACAATTTAGAAACAGCTTCATACTATCCTGTGATTTCTGTCACAGACGCAGGCTACAGGCTGCTGGATCAATGAATCAACAACCAAATTATATCCTGGCATTAACAAACTTATGCATTGCAATTAATTAATGGAACATGCAATTACTGCTAATTAATTAGTCCACCTCAACAACCACCTCAAACATGCTTCTCATAATAATTACTATTATAAACTTTAATTATATCCTAGAACAAGGGCCATCACATGGGCGGTCATCCAAAACACTTCTAGAAGAGTCCAAAATGGACTGGGCTGTCAGGCCAAACACTCTAAGATAAAGAGGCCTCAAGCCTATTGTATTAGAGTAGCTCTGATTAAGTGAAACAATCATCTTTGTGAACTAGTAGCCAACCACTGGCTAGCTAGCCCTGGAAGTGGCCCAGGTAGACAGAAAGAATACCAATCTGTGGAAGATGTCAAGTTAGCCTTCCATTAAAACCACCCCAAAAATGCTGGGCCTCCTGTTGTGTTGACCTAATGCTACTTCAATCTCTTTTTGCTGTGAGCTAACTCGGATAAAAGAAGGGCAGGCAGGCTGCCTTAAAGCCAGTCCATTAGAATAAAAGACTGATGATTATGTATTGACTTGATGATTGATCCAAGTCCTATTTCCCTAATGTGATCATCTCTTAAGCTTTAAGGGGAGAAAAAATGATACTGTTGTCATACAGTATAATTATCTATAGTAAAATATAGAGACAACTATGAACCTATATCCAGAAGTAGGAAGAACTGTTCCAAATCCTCTGGGCCTCAGGCCTTGTCAGACTTGCTACTTCTGATGACAACAAAATATTCCAGGCCAAAGGTTACGCCAAAGTCACAGGTTACTTTACTTTCCTAATGTTAGAAGACTTAGGATATCAGATGATAAAATACCATGGTCTGCAAATTTCTGACATATAGCTTGTGTTGTTTAACTACATAATATATGAACCCGTACTCAATAAGCAACTAAATAAACAGATTTTTAAATCACATTTTTTATTTCACATGTTTTCTTACTATAACTACTGAATTATAATATATTTAGATATATTAATATAATTATTTTAAATATTTAAATATTGAATTTTAATATTTAAATTATAATATTTAAGTTTAATATTTAAAATAAAAATTTAAAATTAAAATAAAATAAAAGATAAGTTGCAAAAGAAGATGATTTATTAGGGGGATGCAAATTGCAAAGGGGAATGCAATTATTCCAGGGAATTATGCCCCAAATTAAATTTTCAGCTAATGCATCTAAATGGGACCATGTACTCTTCTGTATGTGGTGGACAACTTTGGATGAAATTGCTAGAGGGGTGGCACTCAGCACCCTGGTGGTTTCTGAACGCTTAATAAAAGACAATTGGGTAAGCAAATTGATTAATAGGTTCTTTTTGGGGGCGCATAATACCCAAAAAGCAATGCCAGTGCAAAGAAGTTATACAGGACGTGCTCAACTGTCCTATACCTGTGTGGTGTCTTCTGTTGTTCTAGTGCTAGTTGGCATATGCCAAGTTGAATTGGTATGTCCTCCAACTTTTTAACATTTGTTTTTAATATGCAATGTAATAGGATTCCTAGGTATGCTGTGACATGAATCCTTTGAGAGGTATATTTTTCTAAAAACATGCATAATTTTTTATATATTTGAATTAATCTGTTGATATAGGACGTTTGACTGAACTTTAAGATGGTTCCAGGGGGCACCTGGCTTGTATCTGCTCCCATGCCTTGGCAAACAAAATTAATAAAGGCTTAGAATTATTCACAAGGACTATGTCCCCAACTTTATTTGATAATTCTTTGAACACTTTGTTGAGAATTTCAGTTTTAAGATATCTAGTCCTATTTGAAAGTCTGTTTTTATTAGATTTTTTCATATTCATTTATGCTTGAGAACAAAAATCTTTGAATAGTTTCATAAATATATTCATCAAAATTCAACTTGATATCCCCTCAAATTTCATTCATCTCTTTGAAATCAATATTTGCTCCTATTTTATATACTTCTTTTACAAAAGTAACAGTCTCAAAGACCTGGGCGGGAATCATTCCCATCCTGGTGATAGCTGAGGGGCCTGTTTTGGGCCCCAAAAGCTATGCCCAAGCCTTGGTGGGTTTGGCTGGGCCTGGGCATGCTATTTTTAGCTGCCCAGTAAACCCAGATCAAGCCCACTCTCTATTAAGTAATTTGGGATCCCCAATTGGGGACCCCTTTTTTAATCAAGTTCTTTGGGCTCAAGAGAGCCTGTCAAGCCAGTCCAAAAATGGTGATAAAATTGGGAAATCCCCCATAACCCCAGAAGCCAAACCTGTCAGAATCAATGGCCAGCCAAGCCAAGATGGACCACCAAAAAGCCAAACAACTGTTCCTGAAAACCCCAAAAAATGACCATGAAGCAGCCAACCAAACAGCAGAACCTGAGATGCCAAGCCTTGCCACACAGATAGCACCAGAATAATGCCCAGAGGCACCTGCATATGAGTAAGTATATAAATCAGAAGCACTTGAAAAAGTTCTGTATCATCATCCTTACCAAATAAAGTTGTTATGAACCTTTGGTTCACCAATCTTTTTCCATACCTATTTTTGATATTCTTCCATCTGCATATACCCAATCATCAGTACCCATCCACTGGGATGGATAGTCAGACTCCAGTTGACAAACCTGAAGCCTTTGACTACTACTGTCCACCCAACGCTCCATTTGGTTCTGTGCATTTCACTGAGTATCCTGCTAATCCTGACCACAAATCCTGGACATTGGAAGACTTGCAGTGGTACACCTGCCCAAACGCCCCCAAGGAATCCTACCAAATTTTCTGTGACAGCAAAGCAATCACCATCTACCCTTTGATCTTTAAAAGGAAGTACAACAATCCTGCTTCCTACTTGGTCCCCATAGAACCGCCCCTGACAACCAAACCAACCATCTCATCCCCCCACTTCTGATGACACTGTCCAGAGTAGTCAATTATTGGGAGTGCTTTACCTGGCGCTCACGGGATTGATTGACTCTGCCTTGCCAGCACCTGGACCTTGGGCTGTGGCTGGGAAGGCCCTTTACTACCTGGTAAAGTTAGGCCCCATCATCTGGTGGGCCATTCCAGTACCTGCTTCAACTCCTCCCTCACCTACTAGAGCTCCACAGTACTCTTGGTATCCTGACAGCTTCCCTAATCCATGGCAAGCACCCCACGGGTGGTAAATATTCCTTGTTTTTTTCTTCCCTATTTCCATATTGATTCATTTTCATTTGTATTATTTTATTTATTTAATTTTTATTTGAATTACAGGGGCTACCAGTGATTGATAACCCCTGTAAAACCAACTGGGCATAAAGGCTACCACTTCAGCAACCTTGTCCCCATTCATAGTTATAACTAAAGTAAATATACAAAAAATATAAAAAACTTACTTATTGTTTCCCCTGTGGCCCCCTCTGTGACGGAAATCACGGGATAATAAGAAGCTGCCTCCATGTGGTGGGGAATCACCCACCAGATCTACATAGAGTTAATGATTAACCACCAACAAAGCTTCAGATACCATTTGTGAAATTTCCAAATGAGATACTAGGGTTAAGTAAAACACTTAACCCCAACCAGAAAAAGCCCTAGATAAATGGCCTGCAAGAGAATAAGAGTGTCTTCAGAATAAAATTCAGGACATTGAGATAGCACATGAGTTTCAGCTTCAACAGAAGTAGGAACAGTTACAAGATTAACAGGCATTGAATTAACCTTTGGCAGCAACAACAACAAAGTACCAACAGCAGGCCCCCATCTTCCTATAATAATATGGCTAATGATTAAATTGTAGGGGTTGTAGTGTAATAACCCAACTACAGGATGGATTTTCAAAAGTAAAGTTAGACAAGGGAATATGTGGTTTTTATTGAGGAAATTTTGAGAGAACTTAACTATTAGAGTTGAAACAGTGAAAATTATTCAATATATATCAGAAATTGACTAAGCAATACCACCTGGATCCTGGGCTCCTATTCCTTCCACATTGTCAAGTGAGTATCTGGTCCAGGTTGCAAAGAACCCTTGAGTGACCAACTTCTGACAACCATGCTTATTAACAAGTTCATATCTGGTGACCCTTAAAGTACGTTGATTTATCAATGTCAACTTACAGGGGGGAATCAAATTTGACTGGCAAACTGGAGAAGCTGTAAACCATTTTTTATCAACTGTTTTATTCAAATCTGTTAAATCAGTCAGTTCTGTTAAAGGTTTTCTGGCTTTCTGAGCTTTTCTACTTGGCTGAATGATTCCTGGCATTATGGAACTTACTGTGACACCCTCAGCCACCAGCACCCCTTCAGCAAACTTCATGAGTGTTGGATGCTCTTCATTTGAGTTCCTGAGCTTGATCTTCCTTATTTTCTGTGTTACTTGTGTTTCCTCTTGATTTTATTAGTTGAATTTTCTTTGTTTTTTGAGGCGCCCCTGCTTCTTGACTGTGTTTTGTTTTCATATGTTTCCATTTGATTATTTCCCTCTTCATTTTTGTTGATTTCCTTTGAAATTTCATTTCCTTGAATCAATTTGATTTTCATACTGTTTTCTTTGTCCCCTTGTCAGAACTCCTACAAATTTCAGGCTGCATCATTGAACTTCAGACTTGATAGAAATGTTCCCTGTAGACTAAGTAATGCTTCTTTGTTCTTTTCATCTATAATATTTCCCAATTTATTCAGAGCATCTTCTTTTGACTGGATTAGTGGCTGGCCTCCTCTGCCTAGCTTTCTTGTTACTAGTTCCCTGATATTTTTTCTATTTCAACAATCTTTTGTAAGTGTGCTTATAATTCATTTAACAAGTTGTAGATAATTTACATGTTAATGGTATTACATCAAAAAACCTGTTTTTATAGTACTACCATCAACACCTGAATATTTTTCATTATCAATAATAAATTAAGGACCACAAATGTATAAATTATATTAGAATATTGCAGGTATGTGTTAAATCTTGATATTTAGATTTTAAATTCATAACTCAATGCATTCTTTATAATAAAATATATTGTAAATGTGACCTTTTTCATTTTAATTTATATAAATGGACTGTGTTTATATTAGGGTACCATTAACGCTTAGTACAAATATTAATACATAGTGCATTTTACATCTTGTATATTTGCCTATTGATAACAATTCTGTAAACTTTCTAGTCAGATTTTGTGAGTAATAATAATGTAATGGATCAATAAATTAATTTTAATACCATTAATTGACTGATTTTTTTTGCTGTGGCAATTGTGCATTTTCTGATATTTACACACTGTTGTCCAATTGGTTGGTTTCACATTCAATTGCCTGTATGATTGGATGTGAAACCAACCAATTGGACAACAGTGTGTAAATATCAGAAAATGCACAATTGCCACAGCAAAGAAAATTAGTCAATTAATGGTATTAAAGGTAATTTATTGATCCATTACATTATTATTACTCACAAAATCTGTACTTGAAAGTTTACATAATTGTTATCAATAGGCAAATATACAAGATGTAAAATACACTATGTATTAATATTTGTACTAAGCATTAATGGCACCCTAATATAAACACAGTCCATTTATATAAATTAAAATGAAAAAGGTCACATTTACAATATATTTTATTATAAAGAATGCATTGAGTTATGAATTTAAAATCTAAATATCAAGATTTAACACATACCTGCAATATTCTAATATAATTTATATATTTTTGGTCCTTAATTTATTATTGATAATGAAAAATATTCATGCAAATAATTATTTGTAACCACATCAAATGTAAAACATTGTATTAATTATGGGGAATGACAATATTGTAAAAAGAATATTTTATTAATTATTAATTGGAAGAAATAATATCAAATTTAATAAGTTGTCACAAAGAAAAGTTTTATTTTACTCATCAAAGGATGAGAAGGGGAGGGAATGGGCAGAATGTATGTCACCATCATCTGTGCCCATAAGGAACAGCATCAGAGGTAGTGAGGAGGGAATGGGTGGTGGTTTGGGAGTCAGGGTTGGAAGGCAGGTGGCTTGATCTTGATGGGGGTTGGGGAGGCAGGGTTTGTTGACTAGGAAGAGGTGGAAAGAGCTGATTGCTTCAATTGCTTAAATTCTTCTTCTGTCATATATGCAGGCTTGAAAAAAATGGATGAGAGTGGGGGAAGGCGGGAGTCCTTTCTGGACTATCACTATCACTTGTATAGATTATGTCAAGATCTGATAAGTCCTGGACAAATATGGAAGGGAAAAGCTCATACCCCTTCTCAATTTGGGTGCACAGTTCATTGTAGGTGGAAGGCTATAAGCGCCTGAGAGTTGAACCAAAATTGTAGAGACATACATCTGCAAGATGCATGTCAGCATGATTGGTGGAATAGGACCAACAGGTATACCCTGCAGCCCTAATTTCCTTTATTGTCCATTCCTGCTGCTCCATCTCCACACTCAGTACAACTGTGTGCACAGCTTGTTGGGTAGCCCACTCCTCCAGCATGTCCTTGAGCTTGGTCTAGTAGGAATAACCATCTGCAGTGTTTGATATTGCTGAGTAATAATTGATACCCAACGGGGAAACTGCCAACAAAACCCCAACAAATTGATAAAAATTTGCTTGCGCTTGTAAACGTCAGATTGGATACGTTTTTCTCCATAATCTTGGATACTTGCAAAATCTTTGTCAAAACTGCAGACTCAACCCGCCATCAAGGTTCCAACCAAGCGGGTTTGTGACCCGCAATCCAATTACCCAGTCACTCAAAGCCAGACCAGGAAGTCAACTCGGACTACCAAATCAATCAACATGAACAAATGATGATCCCTCACAGTGGATACCTTGATTTGGCGCTTGACTCGTTAGCAGGATCAAGCCACTCCCTCTTTCATCCAGCCGTGTGATCACCAATCATGTTCCTGCTATCCATTGATTCACAATAGCTATATAATCACTATCTCACAATAAAGATTATTATCTATCCTCTAAATATTTTCCCCCTTGTAACTCTGCTAAAACAGCACAGTTATGACATTAGTAGCACAGGTAGGTTCTCCATCCTACCTTATCTTGAAAAAATTCTTCCTGTTGCCCGCACACGCCGCGGCCAACAAATCCTTGACAGAATTATGTCTGGCCTCCCGCCCAACTAGACGCCGTATACTCCTGGTACCAAGATAACTGATGGTATTGTTCTCTACCAAAACACAGTGATCCTGCTACCTGCCTTCAAAGCCCTGTCCGCCCTAGGGTTCTTTCAGGCACCCTCATCAATGCCACAACCATCTGACAAGACCACCATGCCCGCCTATGTTGCACAAAGACTTTGCAGTGCCGCCTTGGAACCCTTTGCAGGGGCCAACAACAACAATGCTGCCGCATGGATCCAGTCCGCCCAAAGCAAGTTGGCTCAGATGAAACGCCCACAGCGGTTTTGGATTGCGGAGAATTCCATTTGTCTGACCCATGACGCTGGCACCTGGTGTGACAAATGGCACAAAGAGCACACGGATAAGAACTGGGACACCTTCAAAAAGACTTCTTGGCAAGGTTTGTGCTCAAGGATACAGCGCTCATGATCATACGCCAAGTAAAGAACCTGACTCAGACAGGCACCGTGAAGAAACTCACCCGCGCCTACAAGGAACTCTGCCTCTGCGCCCCATCTGACATGGCCTTTGACACCCAGCAACACACCTCATGTACTATGACGCCCTCAAGTTGCACGTGATGAGACATGTGAACCTGGACCAAGTTACCAACCTACAAAGCCTGTACTGTGAAGCAAAAAAAGCAGAACAAACCTCCAACACTCTGCACAAGGCACAGACTGGGAAACAAGAGAGACCCAAGGACTCACATTCAAGTGGGCGCTCCTTGCGACCACCTCCTGGAGGTAACGGCAACAACAACAGCAACCACAAACCCACGGGTTTGAATGGGAATGGGAATGTGAATAACGGCCAATCAAATTATACCTATTTCCGTGTCACCACCACCCAAGGCAACCAAGATGAGGGAAAAAACCAAGGAGAGCACTAAGCAAGCCAAGCTCTCCCGCGCAACTCCTGACTCGCTCAACAATGAATACCAACCCAAGGACGTGGACCAATGCCCAATGATCCAAGTGCCCTCAGAAGATCCAGTACTGTACACCATTGCCAGACATCCCAATAAATTGATGTATTACCCTTTCCGCTTTTGCAGTTACACAGGCTCAGCACTATTGAACTTGGGCGCAGATTGAACTTTAGTCAACAGCAGCTTTGTGAGCAAATTCAAGCTGGCCACTAATCCTTCACGGATTAAAAATGTGGTCCTGGCTGATGAACACCACATTGCTGTGACAAAGGAAACTGCCCCCTTCTCTGTCATGCTCAAGAACCTCCACTCCACCATCCAAGGTCCCGTCATTAACTTCCCTAAGTTTGACATTGTACTGGGACTAGACTGGTTACAGAGAAACAACCCTCACATGGACTGGGCAACCTCAGTGCTGACCATCAAGCGCAAAGGTGTCAACCACCAAATCTACCCAGACTCTGTAGACCAACTCCTACAAGACCATGTCTTTGTACGCATCACAGAGACTTTGGATGAGAAGGAAAACCTGAAAGCTATTGACAGGGACTCCTGTCAGTATGAAATCATACACTTCAAGGATCACCAGGACACCTCCACGCTGCAAGACCGCGACATTGTGGCCCGTCACCCAGAAATCTTTAAGGAGGCGTTACCTGGACTACCCCCTGAGAAACACATCCAACACTCTATCCAACTCAAGGGGGCCGTACCCAAGGCACGTCCCATCTATTGACTAACCCCAAACAAGGACAACGCCCTATGCACCTATCTCAAGGAAGCACTGGAAAAAGGACTTATCTGCCCTTCACAGTCTCCCTTTGGGGCTGCTGTATTTTTTGTGGCCAAAAAGGACGGTACCTTACGCCTGGTCACAGACTATTGCGCCTTGAAAAAAGTCACCATCAAGAATTGTTACCCCCTACCACTAATTGACAATCTCTTTGATGCCTTGTGAGGAGCCTCCGTCTTCTCCAAGATTAATCTAACTGCGGGCTACAACCAGATCTGCATCAAGGAGGAAGACATCCCCAAGACAGCCTATCACACTAAGTATGGCTCCTACAAATGTGTGGTTCTCAACTTTGGCATGACCAATGCCCTGTCCGCCTTTGTAACCTTCATGAACAAAGAGTTTGCACCACACATAGGCAAACACGCCCTCGTGTACCTGGACAATATCATTGTCTACAGCCCTTTGGTGGAACATCATCACAAGGACATGGAGGAAGTCTTTGCAACCCTGGCACAACACAAACTGCTGGCCAAGCCCTCTAAATGCCTGTTCTTCTGGGAGCAACTACCTTTCTTGGGACACATAGTCTCAAAGGACGGCATCAAACCTGACAGTCAGAAGATACAAGCCATCTGCAAAATGCCACCTCCCAAAGACAAGTCAGAACTACACACCTTCTTGGGAATGGTGGCCTATGTATGACGTTTCATACCCAACTGTGGCGTCTTGACCGCCCCCTTGTCCGCCATAACAGGCGCCAAGTCCAAGTTTGTATGGACCCCCAACGTGACCTCTGTTTTAGATGTCTCAAAGAAAAGCTCACAACAGCTCCCATCTTACAATATCCCAAACAAGACAGAGAGTACCAGATGGAAACCAACGCCTCAGATGCATCCATTGGGGGAGTACTATGAATCAAAAATAATGATGGTGATTTCCTGCCTGTAGCCTACAAGTTGCGCAAACTGACAGATGGCAAGTGTTGATACCCAATCCACGACAAGTAACTGTTGGCCATTGTACACTGCCTAGTCAAATGGTGCTGTTACCTGGAACGGCAGGAAGAATTCATAGCACTAACCAATCACAAGTTGCTCATCTATTTTAAGACGCAAGCAAACTTGTCACTCCGCCAAGCGCGGTGGGTGATAATATTAGAAAGGTTTAACATGCTCATCCAATATAAGCCTAGGGCCAAACTTGCCATGGCAGACACCCTGTCCCGCCTGTACGTCCACGCTTCTAGGGATGAAAAGGGGCTCAACCCAGACTGGCCTCTCCTAGTGCTCTGTACAAAAGACAAAGGGTTCCCGCAGGAACAACCAATATCACCAAAGAAACGGTAATCAAGAATGAACACCTCTTTGCTGACGTATACGGGACTCTTCACAGAAAAATGTTGGATGGCACAACCATTCCCTACATTCCCACACATCAACAAGTCAATACCATTCTTTGCTACCACAGAGATCTTGGACATACTAAGAGCCAAAATATATATGAATTCTTAAAACATAAATCCTGGTGGCCAACCTTATACCGCAATGTCCAGGAAGTGCTAGAACAGTGCGAGGTCTGCAAAAAGTTTGCCAAAAGCAAAACCCCGCCTAAGTCTGTACTCCCCATTCAAACCCAACTACTGTTCAGAGGTATGGGCTCTGGAAATTGTGGGCCCCATTCCAGGAAATCACAACAACAAAAAATACATCATCACAGCCATCAATTTTGCAACAAGGTGGCCTATAGCCCAAGCGGTGAAAACACACACCGGTAACAATGTCCAACAATTCATTGGCAAAGAAATAATCAGCAAGTTTGGAAAGCCAGAACTCCTGATAACCAATGGGGGCAAAGAATTGACCTCCAAAAACACCAACATATACCTTGCCAAAAATGGGGTCAAACACACTGTCACAACACCATACCATCCACAGGCCAATGGACGCGTAGAGCAGCTTAATGATAGCTCCGTGCAAGCCTTAGCCAAACTCACCGCCAGGAGACCTGAAGACTGGTATAAGCAGCTACCAACTGCATTACTTGTGTGCCAAACCCGAGTGGACAGATCCACCGGGAAAAGCCCGTTTGAACTGGTATACGGCACACAGCCTAATATCATTCAAGCATTGACAGGAACCCAAACTGGAAATCCCAGGTCAAGTCCCCCCTTGCTCTGATCCTCAAGTAATAGAGGCCAACAGCAAACAAGCAACCAAAGAAAAAGAACACTTAAAAAAACCTTTGTACCCATCTGCCAGAGACATGAAGTTGGGGAAAAATTCTGAGTCATGAATGTTGACAAAAGCAAACTACAACCCAAAAAGTAGGGCCAGCAATAATCCTAAAGGTAAACAACAATAACACCTACCTTGTGCAAGGGCTCAGGAAACACAAGCAATACAAGACATTACACTACAACTGCCTACAACCTTGCAAAGCAAGACAGAAACAACAAGAAACTGCCCTGCCTGCCACCAAACAACAACTGGTTCAATATGGCGCCCGGGCTCCTGACAACCTCCCTGACAACCTGCCTCCTGAGGAGGCCGACTTTCAGCCAGGGGGTGTCAAAACCGCAGGCTCAACCTGCCAGCAAGGTTCTAACCAAGCGGTTTTGTGACCCGCAATCTGATTACACAGTCACTCAAAGTCAGACCAGGAAGTCAACTCAGACTACCAAATCAATCAACATGAGCAAATGATGATCCCTCACGGTGGATACCTCAATTTGGCGCTTGACTCATTAGCAGGATCAAGCCACCCGCTCTCCTATCCAGCCGTGTGATCACCAATCATGTTCCTTTTATCCATTGATTCACAATAGCTATATAATCACTATCTCACAATAAAAATTATTATCTATCCTCTAAATATTTTCCCCTTGTAACTCTGCTAAAACAGCACAGTTACAACATCTTGGAATACAGTAAAAGATGACGTCATTACACGTCCTCATTGCCTCCCTTTTATAAAATTAATTATGGTTGAATTGTAGGGGTTGACATCCACCAAACTGGAGCCAATGAGAATCTGATTGGACAAGATTCCAGCAGCAACCACAACTCCATGCATCCACAAATTGACTGTTCTTTTATTTGTGAAAATGCCATATAGTCCCAGTTGGAGAAAAACCTGGACCAGGGGCATCTGTGGGTCATGCTCCATGATAGTCATCATGAGAGGATGGGCTTTTTCACCTTTAGTTGAAGTACGGGCACCAGTTAGGGTCTTCTTGGGAGGGGGCCATAATTGGTGTGTGCTCGCAGGGTTGCAGCCACAGTGGACTTTGCAAAACCCATTGCAGCTGCAATTTCCCCAAGTGACATAAGCATCCCTCACTTTTCAACTATTTTGAGAACAATCTTTGGAGTAATTAATTATCTTCTGTGTCTTGCAGGCTGATTGGCTGGGGGAGGGATATGTCTGTCTTGGGAACCAGACAGTGCCATCTGATTGGCTTTTTCTAGATTCTGGGTTCCCTGGTGATCACTTGGCTCACTTGGCTAATTCTGGATGCTAGTGTTGATACGTGATCTGGGTTAGCAGATGTCTGTGCGTGATGGGCAAACAGTGCCATGCTTGAGGACGCAGGAGAAAGAACAGACTCCTGGGTGTGTCTTGCAGAGGGGCCTGCAGGTTGGAGTGGCCATAGACAGAGGCTTCACTGTTAAGAGACCCAGTGTAGCCCTGCATAATTTTGTCAAGGCCAGGGAACAGCTTTTTTATTTGGTTGTTATAAAAGAAGGCATAATGAATTTTCATTAAAAATTAAACTCAAAAAAAGAAGAGTGCATTTTAGTCAATTTTATTGTTAAGTGTTTAAGTTAGTGAATATCACAATCTAAATTTTAGCTGTCCTAAAATGGAATAGGATGATTTTTGGGAATGCTTGTGATCCCAAAAATAATTAGTACAAATCCACTCTAGATCCTTTGACATCCTTTTTGAGATGCCTATAAATTATATTCATTTCAAATTCACCTCATTTTCAATATCAAATTTGGTTCTTGGATTTAACAATCCCGCAATTTCAGATTTTGTAAGTTTCACATGATGTCTATGATTTGTTTAAAATACAGGAAATCTCAAATTGTACATTAGAATCCCACATTTCTGATTCATGTATCTTGCATTTGTTTGCTGTGTTTTGTCTTTTGTTAGTTGAGTTATCTGCTCAAGGGATTCAAAAATTTCCAATTTAAATAAACCAAAAAAAGTCAAATTAAATAGTTGATTTTATTAAATATTTTAATTTTCACTCAGCTGGGTTGCCCGCAAAAGTGATTCAAAATTTGGACCAAGGATTTGACAATCCCACATTTTTACATTTAGGTTCTGAATTTACAGTATATTCCATTTAAATCTGAGTTGATTTTTCTTAGTGCCACAGCTTTGAAAACTACTGTACCAAAAACTCTTTAAGCTAGATAGTTTCAGGTTTTCACATAAAATTCTTATACAAAAGCCTATCATTTCTTTCTAACTTTGAATTTAATTATCTATATAGATAATCTTATTATTTTAATAATAAAATGGTACAATAAATATCAAATAGACACAGTAATGTTTATATAAACTAAGAACTTGAAGATTTTCTTCCAGAGAGTACAGTGGCAATCTTGCTAATATGCTCCCCAAGTTCAGATTTCTTGTAATAATTCTTGACCAATGTCTTTATCTGCTTTTCTTAGATGCTGGACTTGCACTTTATTTTATTCTTTGGAGCCCTTACTTCCGTATATCAGAGGGAGGAGACAGTCTTCCCCTGTTTATCCTTAAGGTGTTCAAAGAAGGTGTTGTATCCAGGATCCACATCAAAGAAGAGCTTAATATGGTTATGACAGACCTCCAAGTTAGACATTGTCTTTGTTTTATCCTTGAGAACAGCCTGATAGCAACTCCAGCTTGCCTCTGTTGCAGACTTACCACAGCTGCTAACCACATTGCGCCCATTGACTGTAGCTCATAGTAGTAAAAAAAGGGGTTGAACTCAGTTCCATGGCTTAAAGCATAAGGGTTATTAAATAGAAGCTCAAATCCTTGCCCAACATGCTTTGGCTTTATAAAGGCCTGAGCAGAAAACTTTTAGATCAAAAATTTAAATTACCAGATTTATCCTGCTGTATGAGAGAGCTGAAAAGGATTTTTCTTTAAGATGTCCATTAATGACCTGATGGTAACTAAAAAAATTCCCTTGTACCTCACCATTGAAACTTTTCTAAAGGCATTGTGCTGAACTATATCATAGCCCATCATAATAATCTTGGGTAAAGGGCTTTATCACATTCCTTCTCTTCAGCAGCTAGGGTGGTGTCAGGGCCCAGAATGCCCTAGACAATCAGCTGGTCAGCCTAGATACAGCACAACCAACTGCATGGAAACCATTGCCAACTGTTTTCCTAGAAGAAAAGCCCCCCTTTCTAACCGCAAATGGCCTGGGGTTTGCAAGGCTCATGTGCCGCAAAACCCTGGAATTGAGATTAAACACAAAATTGGGTTCCTTACAATTGGGAAATGGTAAATTTTACCAGAATTGTCTTATTGATTAATCAGGCAACTGAATGATTGTGGTTTCTAATAATAGATATGGCATCTTGGAATTCTGCAACCAAACCCATGACCATGAAGAAGTAGCCAATGTGCACCCATCCTTAGGCCTCAGCACACAATTTTTTAAGTATTTTGAAAGTACCACTGAAGATGATGCCACCAGGCCTCTGATGGCACAAAAGACTAAGTGAACCCAGTAAGTATAAGTAGTGAGGAAGAGAAGCCTTCTTCTCTGTTGACACCATCATAATAAACCTCTTTATTCCCAGGGCCCTTTATTTGTTTACAGGAATCATTTATTTTTGCACCAATATAATCATTATATTTGCATTGCTATGGGAATCATCAACACAATACACCTGCTCATTTCCATTCCCTTCTTCTCCTGTACCCTTGGTTTTGCCAGCTTGCGCCCTCAACTTGGAGTATTTTTACTCCCACCACCTGGATCTTCCTCCTGTCTGCAACAGATGCCAGATTCCAACCATTATGAAGGAAATTTCAGTTGCTCCTCCCCTAACTAATGTGCCTCCTGATCAGGATCTCAGTAAACTAGGGTTTATCTATATCAAAGTGTTGGGGGTAGCCAACCAGGTTGGGCCTCACTAGAAGTTAGCCTTCCCTGGCCACTGCTGTGAAATATCTTTTCAGGATTGCACCAATTGTGCACATGTAATTTCAGGCCTGGTCTGCCTCCCCTATGAGAGTCCATCCAGACTCTAGTATGAGCATGAGAGGTGGCTGCATCTTTATCAGCATCATCAGGATTAGCACTTATTGATGGACCTGCATTCTTGTCAGTGTCTGTGGGAATAGCTTCAATCCCCTCCTGTAGAATCTTAAATCCTCTTAGGTATACGTCCTCTGAGGCCCCAGGAAGAAGAAAATAGGCAATGGGGAGAAATTTATCATCAAGCTGGTCAGGCATCATTTACAGCAGCAGCCTTCATAATTAACTCATACAGCATGTAACATCCTCCATGCCAACAATCCTCAAAAATAGTATTCTTATTTTTAATATTAAGGGGTATTTTTCTGGATTAAATAACTGACACTGATAATAAAAAACAATGTTTTTTGAGTTTTATTTGAAATTATAAAAGATAGAACAAAAAACTTTTGAAATTGTCAACATGGAGGATGTTCCATGCTGTTTGAGTTAATTATGGAGGTTGCCTTCATAACCAAGAGAACAAATTGGGGCATGTTGCAAATGTTCTATCATAGAGCCAAGCCTCAATTGGGCCCAGTTGCTCTAGACTTTTATAAGTGGCATAGCATATGATCTTGTCTTTTTTATCAGGCCCACCATTTTTAAGAAGAAACTATTCATTGTCTTGGGTCATCTGGAACTCAGGAGTAAGGACCAGGTCTTTTAGTTAGAATGTATCTTTCTCAACTGGGCTTAGCTCTTGGCGTCCATCACAGATATACTTAACAGGATGCTCATAATCAGGGACAATTTTAAGGTTCTCTTTGCTCAGATGCTTGGTAGCCTTTACTTCTAGGTGGGTGGCCTTTATGTATTTTTATACTGGGCCCATTCAGATTAGGTACCACTTGAGCAGCTTATTGATCAAAGAAGTGGGGGGCATGCAGGTATTTCCCTCTTCTCCAAGGTAACTTTATCCCAGCCTTGGGTGTTTAGGCGTACAGGGCAGCTTCTTTCTTCAAGCGTGAAATGTTTGCTCTTGCTTCTGATTATAGCAGCTAAACACATAGTCATCACTGATCATGCTAGGGCCACTTTTGACTGGCATCACTGGAAATTACTTTTGAAATCTCTTTGGGATCTTTAAGGGGACCTTTAAATTGAAAATATTGTGGGCTCTTATTGCATTCCCTGGCGTAAGAGGGCATGATGAAAGCCAGGAAAGTACTTATGTGCTGCATCATATTCATTTTCATCATTTTTGTGAATGCCACTATTCACACTGTTTTGATTTTGCCTTTGATGGGTTATTTTGAGGACAAATTGCTCTCTTTTGATTTTTCCTTTTGAAATGAGTCTGTCTCTAAACTGGGAAATTCAATTGTTCTGTTTCCTGATTCTGCACAACTCACTTGCCCCACTCATGCTTGTGGCAAGTGATCCTACCGTCCTGGTACTGTTTTTGGTATTACCAGCCACTATATATTCCATTACATATTCACCAATAAAAATTAAGTTATATTCACATTTCTGTCTTTGTGTTTTCAAGTACTTTGGTGCCTCTCTCTAGCCACAACTAGTAGAGATTTCTTATTCAGGGCCTTAAAGTAACTTCTTTATTCATCCCTGAAGACTAACCTGCAGCTTAGTACAAACCTAATCCTACCATTAGGATTTCCTGTTGTGACTCTGTGCCGCGCCTCAGATCACAACATGGTAGTACCAGAACTGCCCACCATTGAGACTTGGGAAGAGATGAAACAGATTCTGATGAATGAGTTTGGTGGCAAACTTAGTTTGGAATTGAAGAAGGATGCTTTCATGCACATTGCCTTCAAACCTAAGGAGGCCCTAGCTGAATTTGCGGACAGATTCTACATGGAAGGGCAGCAGTTGATAACTAGTAGACAGTTGACAGCCCATGAAGCTTAAATGGGCTGTTCTCAAGCTCTCAAAGTTAATCATATTCTGTGCCTCCATTTCAAAGCTTACAAGGCCATGCTCTCCTCAATGAAGAGAATAAAGACATTGCTGCAGGATATGCACTTGACCCACTCTGGAGCTGCTGTACACAAGAATCAAGCTGTGTCTAACTTTGGTTCTTCTTCCTGTGGTCTACACATCCTCATTATAAACTCTCAGAACCCTCCTAGACATAAAGGCTGCCATAACTGCAGCAAGATAGGTCACCACTATCAAGTCTGTAGCAATTCTTGAGTTGAAGGTGCTGACCCCAAGGAGCAGGCAGGGAAAAAAAACAGCCAACCTAGAGGCAGAGACGCTATTGGTTGACAAATTTTCCCAGTCTCCTCCAATTTCCCTGTCTGTAGCAGATTCTGAGCTTGCCAACACCAAAGAACCTCCCATTTTGCTACTGTTTCATGATATTTCTGATGACTCTGATGTGGACAATTCAGACATTGATAATTCTGATGCCTATGTATATTATGTTCTAGCTGTCCCCAAAACCATTGCAGTCCCTTACAAGCTACGCTCTGGGAAATCTACAACAACTGTAAGCCTCTGCCTGAAGCCAAAGAGATTGTCTCAATCCCTTACCTCACATAAGATAAGAGGTCTCCTGTACTTTTAGAATCTTCTGAAGAAGCAGCTGAAGTAGCTGACGCTGTTTTCAAGAATGTTTCAGTTTTGCTTCCTCTTCAGACTGTCTAAAAAGAGTTCATGGGCCTAAGATGCATGATTGAGAAGTGGGACAAGGAGATAAAAAACCCAAGATATCCTGGACGTCCTCCCACCCTTTGGTTGTAATACTACTTGTGTAGAGATATCCATCCAAAAGGTGAAGATTAAGGCTGTCTTGGACACAGGATCTCCTGTTAATGTTGTCTCCTTGAAGCTTTTAAGAAGCTGAAACTTGCCCCTGACTTCAATTACCACCAGTCTTATGGTACAGCTGGGTTTTCCATGACTTGTGCTATAGGGGCATACTCTGCCCTCCCTATACAGTTTGGCAAGCCACTCTTAGCCGCGCCTGCTGTGGTCCTAGAGAATGAGAGTTACAATCTTCTAGTTGGTACCCAATTCCTTAGGTAGTACAACAGGATCATCAACTTAAAAGACAGCTATCTCTCCATTTTAGGGTATGAAGTCCCTCTAATCTTTGAGGAGCCTGTCAAAGTTTATGGAAAGCGCATAAGATGTGTTCCTTAGAGTACCCCACTGGTGTATTTGCTCTAAAGTACTGTACCCACTTGTCCAAAATGAAGTGTCTTCCTATGGCCTGCCCTGCGTCTGAAGGGATTCCACTGCTGGCCACTTCTGCTTTGATCATTCCTCCTGGCTCCTAAGCCATCTTAGACTCTCAGATATCATACAAGTTTCCTGAACGCACATTCTTAGAGTTGTACTCTCCTCCCTTGCTAAGCCACAACAAACCCTACCTCTGCCCAGGGATTTTGGAAGTCTCTCACAAAGATCCTGTCCAGCTGTTGGTAGTCAACTTAACCGCTCTCCCCATGCATGTGTCTATAGACCAGGTTGTTATCTATGAAAATTTGCTAAATGCTCCTGATGTGCTATCCCTACATCCCTTTGATATCTTCAAGGACTTTAACTTACCTGAAGACAAGCCACAAGTCCTATCTCTGTTTAAATCTCAGGACTTCCTGCAACTATCCCCAGTCCAACAGAAAGAGGTGCTTGACCTGCTAGATCAGTTTTCAGATATCTTTGCTAAAGATAGCACCAATTATGTCCTAGCTAAAGGAGTTATTCATCAAATTGGCACTGGTGATGCTCCCCCCTTCCAAGTAAAGCCTTATTGCCATATTCAAGTGGAAGACTCTCAAGTGTCTAAGGAACTCAAGCAACTACTAGACGCTGGATTACTTGTGTCCTCCCAAAGTCCATGAGCCTCCCCTTTGCTTATACTGAAGAAGAAAGATGGAGGTCACTGCATTGTGATAGACTATCAACAGTTAAACTTCTTAATCAAGAAGTATTCTTACCCCTTGCTGTGTATCAACAATACATTCCACCACCTTGGAGGCTCTAAGTTCTTCTTAGCTATGGATTTGGCTTCTGGTTACTGGAAAGTTGACCTCTCTCTAGAGTATAGGCAAAAAGCTGCACTTATCACCTCTGAAGGGCTATTTGAGCCTACCTGTATGCCTCAGGGACTATGCAACGCCCCTGCTACCTTTCAACAGGCCATGTACTTCATCCTTTGTGATCTAAAGCTCTCATGTGTCCTGGTGTACTTAGATGATATAAAAGTTCTTCAGTGCTACCATTAATGATCACCTGGCCCACTGTCGTGAATACCACTATTCACCATGTATCAATTTTGCCTTCAGTGGGCCATTTTGAAGACAAACCTCTTGCTTTTGCTTTTGCCTCTTGAAATGAGTTGATGACTGAATCAGGAAATACAATTATTTGGTTTCTTGACTCTGTGCATCTCACTTGCCCCACTCATGCTTTTGGCGAGTGATCCTACCATCCTGGTAGTGTTTTGTAGTATTCTCAACCACTATATATTTTGTTTCATATTCACTAATAAAATTAAGTTCTATTCACATTTTTGTCTTTGTGTCTTCTTGCATTTCTGCGCCTCTCTCTAGCCACTCCTAGTAGAGATTATTCTTCCAGGGCTGCAAGGTAACTGCATAGCCTTCCCTGTCATCTAAACAAGACTTAGTAAAAATCCAATCCTAAGGTTAGGATTCCCCGTTGTGTGTCTGTGCCGCGCCTCAGAACACAACAAAAATGGTGCTCACTACAGGGGCTGTAAGCCCCTCAGTTATCCCTTTTGCATCCACGTTTTTCAGGTCCTTTACCTCTGCCTATACAAGAGCCAACTTCACCTGAAATTGCCAGTCCTCCTATTGAGGAAGATATTGCCAACATGTCTATTATCCCTACTGTATTGAACCTCAGGAATGGTCCCTGCCTAGTTGCTTACCCCATGGGTACCCCTGACTTAGAACAAGTCATGGAGGTAGCCCTTGGGAGAGCCCGTGAAGGAGCCATCCCTTGTCTTCAACTGCAGTTCAGTCAAGTGTAATACTATGAATTGACTGTGGCTCCTCAAATTCCACAGCATCTCCTCTCAGCGGCTGGCCCTGCTGAGCACTTACTATTTTCCTTTGTGAAGCCTGCCTTGGCCCACCATCAAATGGTGTTGGGGCTCCACATCCAAGAAATCTTGTCTCTACAAGCAGCAGCTACTCATCACTGGGACCAGTTTGCTGCCTACCAACAGTGGATCCATTCCCTGTTTTCTTTGGTATCTGACAATCAGTGTAACTCTGTTACCTCCCAGACCTGTTTAGTTAATTCTATCAAAAGAAAATGTGCCAGTTCATCCCCAAATACATAAGGGAGCATCTACACAAGTTTCACCAGCTAGAATAACCCTGGAAAACTCAAGTAGATTCCACCTTAAAAGCTTACCTCTCTGAGTTCAAATGACTTGTGCAGCAGCTCAATGCATTCAGCATGTATTCATTTGAGCAACTACAGCAGGTAGCAGACTTTGCTGCTAACGGCCTTAATGAACTCAGTACAGCGTTTGATCAAGAGAGAGCTGCCACCGCCGCTGCTATAGCCAAACTCCAGAGTCAAGTGAATGAAATATCTATGCTCAAGCCAGATGTTCCGCCCTCTCCCCCTTCTGATGACTTGATGGATAGAGAGCAGAGAATATGGGATGCTATTTGAGAGCTACATACAACTACTCGCAGTCAAGGTCATCCTACTGAGGCTCCTCAACCTGACCCCCAGGTGCTTGAGTTGACTGCTCAAGTTGCTGAGCTACAGCAAGAACTCGCCACCCTACGCAAGATGATGGCAACTGTTGCTAGTCCAGTTGGGGTTGTTGACAAAGATGGTTACTGCCCTGGCTTACCAGGAGCCCCTCAAATCCAATGTGCTAGGGAACTAATTGCCCTAGCTAACAAGGTGGACCATTTGAAGCGGGACCATACTGAGCTGGATAGAGATTTACAAGAGATGAGTGAATTGATTGACTCTGTGAACAACAGGTTTGCCCCTTGCCTCTCAGTAGGGCCATCTCTTACCTCTTGACTGGCTGAGCTCTCCACAGTAGTGACCTACCAAAGTCAACTCCTAGATTTTACTGAACAACAGACCACTCAAGCTGTCAATACAGGTGTCCGCGCTGTTGAGACCCTGACTACCCTTGAAGAGAGTGTTTGTCAGCTGTGGGCTAGACAGCCCCCCTCTGAATCCAAAGCAGAGTTTTCCCCGTGTATCAATGTACTTGATAGCAATAATGGTGGTCCAACTCCCAAAGCACACTTCAAGCCTATATTTAAGCAAGTCTTTGACCCCAGAACCTCAACCATTGTAGCTTTCCTAACTATCTATGAAACTGCCATGAGACAAGAATCAGATGAGGTTAAGAAGGAACATATTCTGACCTATCTACACCTGGATTGCCAGGAGGTGGTAGTGCCTGAACTACCCATCATTGAGACGTGGGAAGATATGAAGCAGCTTCTGATTGACAAGTTTGGTAGTGAACTTAGCCTGGAAGTAAAAAAGGACGCCTTCATGCACATTGCTTTCAAGCTTAAAGAGATGCTAGCCAAGTTCACAGACAGATTCTACATGGAAGGAAAGCAGCGGATAACAAGCAGACAATTGACAGCCCATTAAGCTTACATGGCTTGCTCTCAAGCCCTCAAAGTTAACCAGCTTCTGTGTCTTCACTTCAAAGCCCATAAATCTATGCTTTCCTCTATGAAGAGCATAAAGACGCTGCTGCAGGACATGCACCTTACCCATTCTGGAGCAGTTGTTAGGGAAAGTCAAGCTGCTTCTAACTCTGGGTTGTTTTCCTGTGGTCCTTGCATTCTTACCATGAATTCAAAAAATCCTCCTTGACACCAAGTTTGCCACAACTGTGGTCAGATAGGTCACCATTCTTTAGTCTGCACCAACCCACAGGTTGAAGGAGCTGATCCAAAAGAGCAGGCGAGAAAAGAGCAGTCAACCTAGAGGCAGAGACACTCTTGGTTGACAATTCTTCCCAGTCTCTATCAATCCCTCACTCTATATCTGACTCTGAGCCTGCTGATAATGAGGCTCCTTCTATCCTCCTATTATTCCATGATATCTCTGAAAACTCTGACCTGGATGACTCTGACACAGACAACACCAATGCATACGGGTACTCTGTTCTGGCTGTTCCCAAAACCATTACAGTCCCCTATAAATTGCGATCAGGAAAGACTACAAAAACTTCCAAGCCTCTTCCTGAAGCCAAAGAAGTTGTTTCTTGCCCTTACCTCACTCAATCTAAGAGGTCCCTTGTTCTAGTGGAGTTGTCAGAGGAAGCTGCCGAAGTTGCTGATGCTGTCTTCAAGATTTATCTGTTTTGCTCCCTCTCCAAACTGTTTATAAGGAGATCCCAGGATTAAGATGCATGATTGAGAAGTGGGATAAGGAACTAGCAGAGGCTCAAGATATCTTGGCTGTCCTTCCACCCTTTGGTTGCACTATCACTCAAGTAGAGATATACATTCAAAAGATGAAGATCAAGGCTGTTCTAGACACTGGCTCGCCAGACAATGTTGTCTCCTCCAAGCTTGTGAAGAAACTTGAACTTGCCCCTGACCTCAATTATCACCAGTCATATGGCACAGCTGGACTGTCTATGACCCGCGCCATAGGGGCATACTCTGCTCTACCCATGCGGTTTGGCAAACTTCTTCTAGCTGCGCCAGCAGTTGTCTTGGAAAATGAGAGTTATGATCTCTTAGTTGGCACCCATTTCCTTAGGGAATATAATAGGATAATCAACTTAAAAGATGGTTATCTCTCTATTTTGGGGTATGAAGTCCCTCTGATCTTTGAAGAGCCGGTTAAAGTTCCCGGGAAACAGCTCAAGACATGTGCCTTGGAGTATCCCACTGGGGTTTTCAACCTCAAATATCGCATCCACTCCTCCAACATGAAACGTCCGCCCATGGCTTGTCCTGCGTCTGAGGGGATCCCTCTCCTAGCCACATCCGCTGTAACCATCCCCCTGGCTCCCAGGCCATCCTAGACTCCCAGATATCATATGAACTACCTGAATGAAGCTTCTTGGAGTTGTACTCTCTCCCCTCATTAGGGCGCAACAAACCTTATCTCTGTCCTGGAATCCTAGATGTCTCCCATAAGGACCCTGTTCAATTTTTGATAGCTAACCTGACTGCACTCCCCATGGCTGTGTCTAGGGGAAAGTCGGATATGGCAAGTTGTTGGGCGCTCCTGATGTCCTGTCTCTTCATCCCTTTGGCATGTTCCAGGATTTTAACCTACCTGAGGATGAACCTCAAGTCCTATCCTTTTTCACTGCACAAGACTTTCCACAGCTGTTCTCAGTTCAACAGAAAGAGGTGCTAGACTTGCTAGATCAATTTTCAAACATCTTTTCTAAAGACAGTATCAACTATGGGTTGGCCAAAGGCGTTATCTATCAGATTAACACTGGTGACGCTCCCCCTTCCGTGCTAAACCATATTGCCGCAGCTGTGTGGAGAACGCCCAGTTATTTAAAGAGCTCAAACAACTGATGGACGCTGGGCTTCTGGCACCTTCCCAAAGTCCTTGGACATCCCTGCTGCTCATCTTAAAGAAGAAATATGGAGGTCATTGCATTGTGATGGACTACTGTCAATTAAATTCTTTGACCAAGAAGGACTTGTACCCCTTGCTGTGTATTGATGATGCTCTCTGACGTCTTGGAGGCTCTAAGTTTTTCTCCACAATGGATCTGGCATCCAGATACTGGCAAGTTGACCTGTTGCCTGAGGATTGCCAAAAAGCCATGCTCATTACATCTGAAGGGCTTTTTGAGCCTACCTGCATGCCGCATGAACTCTGCAATGCCCTGGCCACCTTCCAAAGGGCCATGGGCTCCATCCTCTGCGACTTGAAGCTGTCATGTGTTCTAGTGTACTTGGATGATATAACAGTTTTCAGCGCTACTTTCACCGGCCACCTGGCTCATCTCAAAGAGGTGTTCATAAAGATTCAAGAGGCTAGCCTCAAACTAAAAACTTCCAAGTGCGCTTTCTTCAAAGAGCATCTTGAATTCTTGGGCCATGAATTAACCCAGACAGGGATTTGCCCAATGACTAAGAAGGTTGAGGCCATTGACAAAATGCTTCCGCCCACAAACCTGCAAGAGGTACAAGTCTTTCTAGGGATGATGTACTACCATAGACAGTTTATCCCTGACTTTGCCAATACTAGTGAACCTCTAGTCCAGCTGTTATGTAATGTCCCTTTTAAATGGACCGCCAGTCAGCAGCAAGCCTTTGAAGCCCTCAAGCAAAAACTCAAAGAGGCGCCAATCCTAGTGTATCCTGACTATGATAAGGAGTTCATCCTATACATTGACGCTAGCAATCTTGCTATTGGGGCTATTCTGGCCCAACTAGACAATGAGGGTGTAGATCATCCTGTGGCTTACACTTCCTGCGTGCTAAACAAGCATGGAATATTTATAGTGTCACAGAGAAGGAGTGTCTTGCTGTGTTGCATGCAGTCAAGCAGTTCCATCACTATGTGTATGGTACCCATTTCACAGTTGTCACTGACCACGCTTTGCTTAAATGATTACAACAACTTAAGGAGCCAGAAGGGCGCCTAGCTAGATGGGCCCTACACCTTCAAGGTTACAACTTCACTGTGCTCCATTGCCCTGGGATTCAACATCAGAACGCTGACAGGCTACCCAGAATGCCCATTCTTGCTTTACATCCTGCAGAGGCTGACTGGTTGTACAAACTAATTGGATACCTGTCTTCTTGGGAAAGTGAGATAGAAGAGGTCTGACTGGCTTTGTCCAAGCTATCCAAAGATACCCTCATCTGCAACAATCAACTCTCTAAGAAAGTACGAGATCAATATCTGCCTTATGTACAACCCAGTCTTCACCTCTTGTTAGTGTCACAAGCTCATAAAGAGACTGGGCATGGAGGCATTATCATGAATTTTGACTGGCTTCAGAAGAATTACTTCTGGGAAACCCTTTGCCTGCTGGTCCCAGACATCATAGCTAGTTGCCACAACTGCCAGCTGCAGAGGCCTTGAGCTGTTGCCCACAAATTCAAATTAGTTCCCCCTCAACATGCTTTTCACACTGTCAGCATTGATGCGGTAGGTCCTCTCCCCTGCTCACGTTCTGGGTGTTGCTTTATCCTGATTGCTGTTGATCACTTCAGCAAGTGGGTAGAGTCTCGCCCCACAAAGGACATCACAGCCAAGACAACTGCTGCCTTCCTGTTACAAGATGTTTTCTACCGCCATAGCTGTCCTCAAGTGCTACTCTCAGATAATAGGACTAACTTCAATGCCAAGATAGTAACCTCTGTTGTCAAAGCTTTGGGGTCTCATCAGTCTTTCTCTGCCCCCTACAACCCTTCTACAAATGAGGCAGTTGAGCGTACAAATTCAACACGGGTCTCCATCATGAGGAAGCTCACCTACTCTGATGCTGCCAACTGGGACCTATACTTACCTGCTGCCCTCTTTGTGTATTGCCTTAGCAAACATTGTATCACTGGGTACTTCCCTTTTGCTATGCTGTATGGGCAAGAGGCTAATACCTCATTGCTCTTGGGGGCCCCCTGCTTTCCTCTGATAAGGCCTTGAATCCTGACAACCACATCAAGGATCTAGTCAACCACATAATTGATATACAGGCCACTGCCTACACTTCTGCATAAAAATCTAAGATGCTTGAGCTTTTTCCTGATAATGCTGGACGCTCCCCCTTGCCTGAATTTGATGTTGGTGACCATGTTCTTTAATACCAACACAGAGTAGGTGGGCGCGCGCATAAGTTGGACACTCTGTGGATCAGCCCTTTAGAAGTGACTTTTAAACGAGGGACCAAATACACTGTGAAGCTCCTCTCCAGCAGTCGTCCTTTTGCTTGAGTGCACACCAAGTTTCTCCGCAAATATCACCCCCCCCCTAAGGCCAATCTAGGGGAAGCAATGTTGTGAATACCGCTATTCACCATGTGTCAATTTTTCCTTTGGTGGGCCATTTCAAAGAAAAATCTCTCACTTTTGCCTCTTGAAATGAGTTGATGACTGAATCAGGAAATACAATTGTTTGGTTTCTTGACTCTGCGCATCTCACTTGCCCCACTCATGCTTTTGGTAAGTGACCCTACTGTCCTGGTAGTGTTTTTTGATATTACTAACCACTATATATATCTTTTCCTATTTCACCAATAAAATTAAGTTCTATTCACATTTTTGTCTTTGTGTCTCCACGTACTTCCGCACCTCTCTCTATCCACGACTAGCAGATATGATAAATCTGGGCCGCAAGGTAATCACATAGCCTTCCCTGTCATCTAACCAAGACTTAGTACAAATTCAATCCTAAGGTTAGGATTCCCTGTTGTGTTTCTGTGCTGCGCCTCAAAACACAACACCCACCTCAAGGAAGTTTTCCTAAAGATTCAGGAAACTGGCCTCAAACTAAACCCATCAAATTGTGCTTTCTTCAAGGAACATCTTGAATTCTTAGGCCATGAGGTGACTGAGACTGGGATTTGTCCAATGTCTAAGAAGGTTGAGGCCATGGACAAAACACTTCTACCTACCAACCTGCATAAAGTACAAGTCTTTCTGGGTATGATGGGTTATTACAGAAAGTTTATTCCTGATTTTGCCAACACTAGTGAGACTCTGGTTCAACTGTTATGCAATGTCCCCTTCAAATGAACTACTAGTCAACAATAGGCCTTTGAGACTATTAAGCAAAAACTCAACAAGGCTCCCATCTTGGTTGATCCTGACTCTAATAAGGAATTTATCCCCTACACAGATGCTAGCAACCTAGCTATTGGGGCCATCCTGGCTCAACTAGATGATGAAGGATTGGATCACCCTGTAGTGTATACTTCTCGTGTCCTCAACAAACTTGCAAAGAACTATAGTGTCACAGAGAAAGAATGCCTTGCTGTACTAAATGTGGTCAAACAATTCCATCATTACATTTATGGCACCCATTTCACTTTGGTCACTGACCATGCCTTGTTCAAGTGGCTGCAGCAGCTCAAAGAACCAGAAGGACATCTAGCTAGATGGGCCCTTTGCTTGCAAGGCTACAACTTCACAGTGCTCCACTGTCCTGGGATCCAACACTAAAACTCTGATAGATTATCCAGAATACCTATTCTTGCCCTACACCCTGTTGAAGCTGATTGATTATATGAACTGATTGGGCACCCTTCTTCTTGGGAAAAAAGACTGAAGAGATTTGAAATGCCCTGTCTAAACTATCTAATAATACTCTCATTTGTGATAACCAGCTCTTCAAAAAGGTGCATAATCAATACCTGCCCTATGTACACCCTAGCCTTTGCCTCTTGTTAGTGCTCCAAGCTCATAAGAAGACAGGACATGGAAGCGTTGCCAAGACTTATGCCTGGCTCCAGAAGAATTACTTCTGGGAGAACCTCCACCTGCTGATTCCAGATGTCATTGCCAGTTGTCATGACTGTCAACTTCAACAACCTTGAACTGCCTCTCACAAGTTCAAAATAGTCCCTCTTCAGCACGCCTTTCACACTGTCAGTATTGATACTGTAGGACCTCTACCTTGCTCTTGCTCAGGCTGCTGCTTCATCCTGATTGTGGTTGATCATCTCAGAAAATAGGTATAAGCTTGCCCAGCTAAGGATATCACTGCTAAGACAATTGCAGCCTTCCTTCTGCAAGATGTATTCTACCAATGTTGGGAATTTCAGCCAAGCAATGATGCCAATTATGACAGAGCTCCCAAATATAAATTGCAGCTGCCAAACAACATAAATTGGTAGTATAAATTATATGCATATTGGATCAGCAGTAGTCTTCTGACCTGAACCTTAAATTAGTCAATGATAAGTGCCGCCGCCGCACTAAATGATACATGATTCACCGCTGCTCTACTTTAGAAAAGATACAGGCTCTGCAGCGCCACCTAGCAACTGGATTGGGCGTCAAACTACTTTTACGTCAAGCGCCGCTGCACCAACTGAAATTATTGCAAGCGCCACTTTACTTTTACATTGAGTGCCAAGGCACTGGGTTCAATCCCCCATTATCTTGAATTCCCATATTCATCATATTAATCATCATTATGCCTGGAGTATGCCAGAGAAGTAGGAATTGATCCCGAAGTAACTAAATTATTCCATGCCAGCAAGGATCCCCTGTTCTGGGTGAAGATGAAGATATTCTATTGGCTGACGTGCAATCAGCGCCAAACCTAGATTAATAATTTCCCAAATTAGGGGCATGTTAGAATGTCCTAGAAGACATTGCTAGCAGCCCAGGATTTAACCTTGCAGAAGGTATAGGAAGAATCAATCAATTACAATGAATAAAAAAATTTGACTTGTCTTTGATATATCTTTAATCTGGTTGACCTTTATCCTAATCCTTAAGTGCTTCTGCGCAATCAGATGCCATTGCTGGAAAATAATCATGGTTCCATTCAACCCTGGCTCTTCTGATACAATACTACTCATATCCTCACATATGACTGTATTTGAAAAAAATCCTGTGCCTATAATCTTAAATAATTGTGGTGCTGTAACACAAAAGGCGCAACAATTGCCATGGATGCCCCAAGTGTTGTTGTCAGAAAATGGAACTAACTTCAATGTCAAGCCGGTGACTTCTGTTGTCAAGGCGCTTGGGTTTTATCAATCCTGCTCAGACCCCTATAACCCTTCCACTAATGGGGCTGTAGAGCATGCTAACTCAACCTTGGTTTCCATCATGAGGAAGCTTGCTTACTCCAATGCTGCCAACTGGAATCTATACTTACCTGCTGCTCTCTTTTCCTATTGCATCAGTAAAAACTGTGTCACTGGATATTCCCCCTTTGTTTTGCTGTATGGGCGCAAGGCCACTACTCTGTTGCTCCTGGGGGCCCCCTACTCTCCTCTGATAAGGCCATGAACCCTGACACCCACATCAAGAACTTAGTCAACCGCATAATTGACATACAGGCTACTGTGTATACTTCTGTGTTTAAGACCAAGATGCTTGAGCTCTCTCCTGAAAATGCTGGATACTCTCCCTTGCCTGAGATTAACATTAGAGACTGTGTTCTCTACTATCAGCATAGGGTAGGAGGACGCGCTCATAAGCTAGATACACTGTGGGTTGGGCCTTTAGAAGTAACCTTTAAATGAGGGTAAGAGTACACTGTGAAACTACTTTCTAGTAGTTGTCTGTTTGCCTGAGTGCATGCCAAGTTCCTCTGAAAGTACTACCCCCTAAGGCCAATCTAGAAGGGGGCAATGTTGTGAATACCACTATTCACTCTGTTTTGATTTTGCCTTTGATGGGTTATTTCAAGGACAAATTGCTCTCTTTTGCTTTTGATCTTTGAACTGAGTATGTCTCTAAACTGAGAAATTTAATTGTCCAGTTTCCTGATTCTGTGCAACTCACTTGCCCCACTCATGCTTGTGGCAAGTGATCCTACTGCCCTGGTACTGTTTTGTGGTATTACCAACCACTATATATTCCATTTCATTTTCACCAATAAAAATTAAGTTAGATTCACATTTTTGTCTTTGTGTCTTCACGTACTTTGGCGCCTCTCTAGCCATGTCTAGCAGATATGATAAATCTGGGCCACAAGTTAATTAGATAACCTTCCCTGCAACTAACCAATACTTAGTACAAATCCAATCCTAAGGTTGGGATTCCCCGTTGTGGGTCTATGCTGTGCCTCAGAACACAGCAACCATGAGAGGGCTCATGAGAGTGCCTGAAGCTTGCCTTTCTTTCCTTCTTGTTGATGGAATCTTTATCTCCCTCAGACTCATGCCAGCTATGAGAGGTGAAACCATTATGAGAGTCCTCCTTAGAAGCTGCAAGTGGGGGAGTTTTCTTTTTTGTTTATCTTTTTAAGCTATCTCTTAAGCACTTTCTTTGTAGAAAAAGAAGCCTTGGGCTTAAAAGGGCCCTTGAAATTCTTCTTATTGGGTTACTTCTTGTTGAGCTGGGGTTTTACTTACCCTATAAAGTAAAAAGGGTTAAAGAAAGAACTGTAGGTAAAGTATAAAAAACAAAGCCAAAGCTGAAAAAAATTAAGTTATGGAGGTTCATTATATGAAATATGCAAAAAAAGCCTTCAATATCTATACAATATACAGTGTTGGGGCCTTTTATTAAGAAAAAGATGGACAGGTGTCATGAACTGCCATTACATTGTCATTTCCAAAAGTTGTTTTTTAACTACCTGGGCTGATAGAGCAGATCCTTGCCGTCAAAACAAGCCCTTGATGGTCTCCCTAGGAAAACTAGTTCAGAAGTTAATCAGAGTTGAATATTCAGCCCAGGAAAACTCATTGATACGTCCTGAAAAGGAAATGTGATTGGGTATTGGGCCTACAAAGACAACAATCAACACTGCTCAGACAAATACTAGTGTATCTCAGTTGATACTGATTGGATTTGGATGTTCTTACGCTCAAATTGAAGCCACAAAGCAGGAGCTTTGACCTAAGCTTTTTTAGAACAATGAACAAAAGCAAAGAGTGAAGTTCAAAGATTCTCAAAAGAATATGATGTCATACAATCAGCTGATGTCTCAGACTCACAGAATGAGCCCCCAGATGAAGACCCAAGAACCTCTGGGAACAATATGAAAGAATCAGATCAAACGGTATAAAAAGAGCCTGATTCCCCTCCCCTTCATTTGTGGTCATTTTTGGTCCTTGAAATAAATAAATCAAATACATCCAATCTTCAATTTAATGGTTCAGAGTCAGAAGCCCTTGGGCCCTGACAACAAGCTACATTCAAATGTTTAGTGTCAACATTCTAAGTGTTGACATGGAGCAAAATTATATATTTGGACAGTTGGCCTAAAATATTGTCTCAATTCTGACTGTTGGTTTGTAGACAGTCAGCATTATTCAGGTAGATCACTATGTAAAAGACATATAAATCTTAATTAAATTAAGATCGGGTTTGAAATCTAGTCTGAAAATAGGCTGTTATAGTTTTTGGCTATAATAAAGTTATAGTTATATTAATTTTAAAAAAACTAGGTACTACATATTATAAGTAGTAGTTTATTATAATTATGTAAATTTTCAGGGTTCTAAACATACTCTTGTGTAAGCTGAAAAATGTTAAGCTGTGTCTTTTTATATTAAATCAGCAAAGGTGTTGACTTTGCTGTTGTTGCCCTTCTTTTATAGTGAAGCCACTATTAATTCTTGCTTAAATTATGTCACCATGTTTGCTTAACTTATTCTCCTTGTATCACTTTTGCTTTTGTGAAATTTTTCCTTTGTGTTGACCTTAAAGGATGCTATATGAATCCTAGTCTTAACATATATAATCTAGCTTAATTTGATATTTAGAGGTTAACCAGAATCTGTACACTGGTTTCAAAGCTATAATAAACCACCAATATAATATACAACAAAGCTTGAAATTCTTACCCATAATATGTCAAACAACTATGAAACAAGGGGCTAATTATAAATAACTTATTATAAGTGGAGATACATTAAATTATGTGTATGTTTATTATGAGATATAAGAAGCTGATAATGTATGTTGATATTGTGTAGTTTCGTTATTGAAGTTGGCATAAAATTAAAATTATAATAATTTGGCATTTTGAATAGCAAATTACTTCTTATTTTGTAACAAAAACTAAGCCTATTCTTAATTGATGTTAATATTGGCTTTGTTTTCCCATTGATTATAAATTCTGACTATATGATACAATATAAAAAAGGTCTATTTTGTAATTGGTTAGTAGGCTGCAACCTAAGTGCAAATTAAAGCTGGCTGTCTGCATGTTGGCACTTTATCGACATGCAGACAGCTTAAATGTAGTTGGTTGCCTCTTTTTCTTGTGGTTGATAAGGCTGTTAGTCGTAGTTTTGAATACTTTTATAAAGTTCCAAATCTAATTCCCTTGTTTTAATTTGCAAATTCAGTCTAGGATTACGGTTTCCATCAAATATAAATTCTAAATCGAAACAGACTTTTTCACTGCCACATAGGAATCTTGGGCCTTTAGCCACAGCTTGTGAGTGGATTTTTTACATGGAATGAGAGCAAGTGGGAAAGAGGAGTGGATCATGTGGGGCTGAGAAGCATCTATTAAACCTCCAGAAGGGAAGCGGTGAGAGAAAGATGATCTCCTTTGAAAAGGTTGCTGGGTTGGTTGTTTTGGCTCTGTTGCTTAGGTGGGGGTATGGGGTAGTGTATAGTATTTTTTTTAGTCCCCTTCGTAACATCCCCGGCCCATTCTTACTGCAGCTTATCCCGTTTTATGATCGGCTGGTTTTAATTGCTGGGAAGCTGCCGTGGTTGGAACACAAGTATCATGCACAGTTCGGTCCTGTGTATAGGAAGGGATGGAACATGGTTCAGGTTGTTAGTGAAGAGGCTCTTCGTGAGATCTACTCCACCCATGCTTACCGCAAGTCGGATGTGTATCTATTCTTCCAGGGCGATGTCCAAACCATCTTCAACACCATCGACCGAGACTTTCATCGCCGGCGTAAGCGCATCATGGCCCCTGCGTTCACAACCAAGGAGATCGAAGCCCTCCACCCAGTCATTCTCAGCCAAGGCGTACAGGTGTTAGTCTCTGTTCTTGAAAAGAATGTCAACCAATGTGTCAACATGCATACTCTCTTTGGCTGCTTTGCCTTGGATATGATTGGCGTGCTTGGGTTTGGACAGAGTTTCAACACTCTGACGAATGGTCCCCACATTGTGGAAACCTGGTACAGGAAGCAGCTCATACGCATGTTCTTCAATATCCTCATTCCTGGTTTGAAGAGAGTCTACAACCCCTATTCAGAAAGGCTCCATGCCTTCACCCAGGAAGCTGTCGACCGCGTGCGCGAACACGATACGCCCTCAATCATGGCCAGCCTCATCAAGGCGTTTGATCCCGAAACAGGCGACAAGCTTAGCGATCAAGAGATCAATGCAGAGGCTCTACTGCAGATCTTTGCTGGGAGTGACAGCACCGCCAGCGTAATGACATGGTCGCTCTACCATATCCTCCAGCACCCGCGAGTCTACGAGAAGATAGTTGGGGAACTCACCGCCCACAAGCAGGACACATCACCAAGCCTTGAGGCGGCTATCAAGGAAACTATGCGCGTCATGCCACCAATTGCGGGGTCTCTTGAACGAGTGGTTCCCAGTGGCGGGCGTACTATTGATGGCTACTTCCTTCCGGGCGGAGTAATTTCATTTTGCTTACAGCTGCTAACATTTAGACTGTGGTTGGCGTCAACACCCTGACCCTGCATACTATGCCTTCCATATGGGGCCCAGATGCATTGGAGTACCGCCCTGAGCGCTGGCTTGATGGCAGCATACCGAAGGACATCTACGCCTTTTCACCCTTTTCAGTTGGGCCACGGGCATGTATCGGCAGAGAGTAAGCACCCGTTTAACACTGCTAACTTTACAGATTAGCCATGGCCGAGATCCGCCTAACCCTAACTAATCTCCTACAACAATTCCACTTCACTTTAACGCCAGATTCACAGACATTGACTCCGTTTTCAACCTTCTTCACCCATCCCAGCGAGAAGCAGCTGCTTGTCACCATTTCCCCTCAACATACCTTATAAACTCATACCTATTCAGATCCTTGTAATTGGTTTAACATCACGTTTGAATTTCCTAAATGCTACCGCTAATTCTAACTGTCTTCATCCTATCTGATCTGTGATTCACCAAATTTCCGTCAGATTGACGGAAACTAAGATTTAGTTTTTTAATTCGGTTTATAATTGAATTTCCTTTTTCATAAGACATTGGTTTAATTTCTAACACTATGTTATTATATACCTCAGACATTCATTTAATTACTTGAATAATTTTTATTTAAATTTAAAAAACTCCATACTAGATCCCGCAGCTTCAATTTCCACCACTGCTAAGGAATTTGATCTATTCAATATTATCATTGATAATACGAATAAAATTAAATTGCTATTAATGAAACTAATAGCTTAGCAATTAAAAACCACCAAAAATATGAAAATGAACAAAGTAAAATTTAAATTATTTCATATCCAAATTAATATTTTTCTACTTTGTAATAAAAGATAATTAATATGTAACATGGAAATATAATTTAAAATAAAATCATGTCAAATTTAACTTTCAACGTTTTTTTGTCAATTACACTTATTTTTAAATCTATGTCATGCTGAATTCCGCCAGTTGCTTTTTAAATAATCAACTCATATTAAAACACTGGCCATTCCTTAATCGTTAAGGATTTTTAAACCATGTCTTATATGGTCCAGGTTTGGGTACCTCTTTTCCATCATGCTTTCAAGCTGATATGAACCAAATCAATCTAATTAATTTACAATGACTGAACCAATCAGGCTTAAATATGTAATTTATTCTTATACCTTGGGTTTAATCACAATCTTATACACCCCCAGGTCTCCAAGAATATCAAAAAAAGGTAGGTTTAAAAGCACAAACTTACCCCCAAGCCCAACTAAGAGAAATTAGGGCTTAAGCAACTAAACTCAACTTGCATCTATTTTGCTTATTTGATTTCGCTTTACTTTCTACATTTACCTTTTTGTAATAAGTTTTTATAGCCATGTTTTCCATCCAGCATGCAATCAGGCTAAAGTTAGATATTTTAGTGCATCTAAGAAACGATTATCTAATTGCATCACATTAGTAGTGTCAGGGCCCAAGATGCCATTGACAACATACTTACCAACATCTTCATGAACGCATGAAAGCCGGTAGCAATCAACTCCCTTGGAAAAAAAAACCCACCCTTGATAAACTCCAATGGCCAGGAATTTGCAAGGCCTGCATGCTGCAAAACCCAGAAATCAAATCTATCAAAGAAATTGTACCTCAAAATGTTGGGAAACAGGAAATTGGGAAAGCAATTGCTTAATAGGGAAATCAGGCAATCTATTGGTAATGATACCTTCCATTTGGTGTAACACCACAGCAGTTGGAAGTCAAACACGCCACAGCATGAGCCCAAGCCAAGCGCAGGCCTCTGCACGCGCAAACACGCACTTTTCCAAACACCAAGATTATTTCAGTAAAGAAGATGCCACCAGGAAAATAGTGGCTCAAGGATTGAAAAACTGCACAGCTAAGTATAAATAGGAGGAAAGGAAACTTTTCACCATGTTGATATTGCCTTAATAAATGTTATATACAGCAAGAGCACTTATGGTTTTCAGAAATCTATTATGTTTTTACAAACCTATACATCTTATTTCTATCACTTAGATAATCTAGCCAGTTATACTCCCTGCAGTACCAGCAGCCACCAGATTCTTTCTCCCTCCTATTGGCTCCGCTTAAATACTTCTTGGACCAGGAGTATTACCACCCCCACCACTCAGATCTCCCTCTCTGGTTTAGCTACCCTGGCACCAGGCAGAAACCTCAAACCATTCCCCCCACTCAAGTGGTTCCCTTTACCAAGGACTTCAGCAAGCTTGGTTTTTTCTACATTACAGTGCTGGGGTTAGCCAATCAGGTTATAATCCACACTAGAAGTTGGTGTCTCTGGTTTACTACTGCCAACTACCTGGTGAAGATTGCCCCAATAGTATACATGGCCTTCTGGGCCCAGCCTGTTACTTTGGCTGGGGAGCAGCTGATGTCTGATGTGGGCTGTGACAAGTAGGCTCATACTGAAATCTCAGCAAATGTTTCATCTTCATAAAGAATATCCAACCCCCTGCCACCTCTAAATCAGATTAAGCTGACCTACAAATCAAAGAGCCTTCACCCCATCAGGCTCAAAAGAAGCAACCCATAGACCCACCAGCCCTTATTTTCATCCCCATCAAAAGTATGGGGGATGCTGGCTCATAATATGGGTTTGGCTTCCCCCTACCCAATGAGAAAATCTCATCTCCACTATAGGCTTTCTAGGCTATCTTTTTAATAAGTTTTAACCTTGCACATTTTTGTGCCCTTTCATTCCTCAACCTGAGCTATTTAGCCCCAGGGTAAGGGTGCTGATTCACATGGAAGCATTTTGCAGGCAAGGGCTATTTTGGCCACAATAAAGATTGAATGCCTAGGAACAGGTAAATTTTGGTTGGTTTATTGATGTGTGTAGGTTAGGGCCAAGAGAGATTGGATATATAAGCCAGTAAAGGGGAGCAATATGGCCTTTGATTCATGCATTGGAATGGTAGGAAGGCCTTGGCTAGCTGGATAAGAATACGCTGAAGAAGTTCTGAGATCCCAGGACCAGCTGCAGGGGGCGTGCAGTTGGGCAACTTTACCTAGTCTGGGGGTAGGTTTTTTCTTTCTATGCCTTCCTGATAGCTTTTAGGGGGTCTTGAGGTCAATAGAAAATCATATTATGCCCAAAACTGCTATCAAGGTGGCTGTTTAGAGAAGCAGCTGAAGAACTTGGTGATTTGAAGGTTTCTGAAAAGTAACACTGGTTACTTTTCACCTGAAAGCTCAAACTAACCACTTGAGCAAGTAAAAACAGTGTAAGACATTAGGCATGTCTGTTGCTGATGGCCAAAGATGTAGGTCCCTGATAGGGCTCCAGTCTAAGTTGATTCAATTGTGGAGACTTATTGCCTGAGTCTGAGGTGTTTATGGATGAAGACTAGCAGAATAGAGAAGCTCAGATGAAATACAGTTGTGGAGATCAGCATCAAGAAGTAGAAAAAAAACTATGTGAAGGCTATCATAAGAGGCTGGAAACAGAAAAGCATAAGGATTGCTGAGAGAAAAGATTTAAAAGAAAAGATAAAGATATAAAATAAACATATAAATAAAGAGAATATTAAAAAGATTAATAAAAGAGTTAAATAATTAAAATATATAAAGAAAATGGATTTAAATAAGTAAAAAATAAAGAATTAAATAAGGAAAAAGATCCTAAAAACAATTTATTAAAGAGTTAATTGAGTGGGATGAGGCAGAAGCAGACAGGAACGGTGCGGGGAAACTTTGAAAGCAAGGGCTGGAATTCTGCCAGGGCATTAAGAGGGGCGCAGAAAGAGCAACAGGCGGGTTCAAGCTTTTCCAAGGATCAAGGGAAGCAGGGAAACTTGGAGAAAGGTTGCACAAGATTCAGGTAAGCAAATTCATTAAGTAAAACATAAAAAACGTTTGAATCAACCAGGAAAAACGTGACAGGAACATAGAGAAACCATTCAAAACTCAGAGCCATGGTTTTTCCGGAGCAAGAGGACAACAGGTTTAAGCAGGGATCAGGAGCAGTTTATCCAGAAAAATCTTTTGGGGAAACAGGCCAATTCATATGCTTGATTAGCTGAAGACCAAAGTCTGTTTTATCAATGTTTTCTATTAGTAAAACAGAAGGGTAAAAGCCTAAAAATAAGGGGGTTGACAGGGAGAAGTCTGCTCAGATTGTCTGAAGTAAGTAAATAGGTTTAATTTATTATAGAGCAAGAGAAGCTGCATAGTTTAAGCCTGGAAAATAAAAGATTCAGAAAGAAAAATTTGGAAAACAGGGAGCTACGTAAGGAGAAGCAGACTGAAACAAGGGGGACATGGTGTATATCCAAGCCAGAATTAATTACAGGGACTTCAAGACGTGGAGCAGGAACGCAAGACCAAAGACAAAGAGCCCAAGATAAAGACCAAGGGGCCCAAGACCAAGTACAAGGAGCTCAAGAGATAAAGCAAGGACTTTAAAGCTTGGCAACCCAAATATATCCCTTCCAAAACAGGCTACATTACATAAGGTTTCTAAGGGAATCTTTCTTCCAAGTACAATAAACGCCTCTATCAATCCTATCCATCATCCCCAATTGTGCAAAGTTCTTCAATGAATAATCCTCATAGCATCTTCTACACTAGCCAAGGTAAATAAGATTTTTACTTTCAGAGCTGCAGAAGGTTTGCAACAAGCAAGGCTTTGGATGGGAAACAGGGCTGATTGTTGCAGCATTTGGAGATAACCGCCAGAGGAAGGGGGTTCATTGGCAGAGAGTTCAAACAGCTGTTCAGAGACTGATACCGGCCTAAGGAAGGGCCTGCTTCAGCTGAGGTGAAGGTCTATGGAGGAGATGCTTTCCTGGGCATGGGAAAAGTACAGGAGGAATTTTTAGCCATACAGTCCAAGAACAAGCTACTTTCCAAGAAGTTGCCTCATATGGAGAACCACACCCCCATCCAGCCAGCACCTGGCTTCAACCCAGGACATGGGGTGGTGTCTGAGGAGTCAGAACAACGCAGTAATTATTATGGAGCATAGCTTGGTTTTATTTATTCTAAATATTGCAACTGGACTAACTATAGCTCAGTATTGGAAGAGGAAGATTACAGTACTTGGGAAAGACAGAGATTTAAGATTGGATATTAGCTTTGTTGGGGTATAGAATTTACTGTACAGTAAAAAAAAAGCCACTGAGCTACAAGGAGGTGGCATTAATGGCCTGGTCCAGATGCGGTCTAGGTCTTGGTTGAGTTGTTACTTGGGTTTGGCTGGAATTGGCTCCACTTTATATTAGTCAGTGTTGTCTCGTATCTCAACATTTCTGCTAGGCGGTGGGATGCTGTTAGATATGGTATGAGGCAGCAGGTTGAGCCCCCTGTATATTACCACATACATCACCAGGTAAAGTATTAAACTCAGTTGTAACACTCTTCTTGCTTTTTGTTTGCTTTTCTCAATCAGGACCGTGATTTATGATGCATCTGTGAAATTTCTGATGAAATGTTTCTGAGATAAGGTGGTGTGATAGGGGTACAATTTGTTGTGGTGTAGCATTTCATTGTTCTCTTAGGTAGATCCAAGCTGTTATGTGTGGCCGTGATAAAAATCTGTGATCTTGAGGTGCCTGAGTGTTATGGCAGAGCTGTGGGAAAATTCCAAAGGCTTAAGTAGATGGGGGTAAACCTCCAAGCTCTAAAGGCATCTAGCAACAAGACAGTTCCCAGTGTCAAAGTTTGCTGATGGTAAACTTTGTGTAAAGGTGTTGTTAGAAGGTAGCCAAGCAAGGCTAGGGCAGAGTAATAGAAGCAGCAGTTCAAGAAAAGAAACCCAGATTTGCAAATAGATTGCTTGGCAAATCAGTTCAACAATTTCCTCAATTCCAGGCGCAGGATTTCCCCACTCAGCGCGGAAGCCGCAGATACTGGCACAAATGGCATTTTTCTATCCATCATAAAGCAAGTTCCAGAACAAGGATCAATCCCTGTCTCCTGTCCCTGGGGCCCACCAGCCCCGAGGGCCAAGGGCCCAGCCACCCGGGTATTTTGGGCTCAAATCTGAGGATGATCCAAATGAAAATCTGCTTGTAGTAAACCCCTGCATCCAGAACAGGGAAGTCCAGAAAAAAGTCCCAGGTTTGGCAGCATGGGCTACACTTGAGCAGTAGCAGATTGTTTTAAAGGATGCAGGAAGATTTCTGCCGGCCGGCCAATCAGATCCAAATTGAGATCTTCCAGGACCTTGGACCAAAGAGGTGCCTGACATCCCTGCCTCATAACCAGCCTATTAAACAGAACAGCCTGGTGTCTATTCTGCAACTTTAGCCAATGATGCCAGCCAGTAACTTATACCACCCTTCCACCCCCAAGCTCCTGCTTCCTAGAATCCCAAGTTTTCATATCCCCAATTTAAATATGGAATTCTGGTTGATGGTACAGATATCTTTCCTGGCATAAGTCAACCCCATTGTCATTTTGAGTAGTAAAGGGGTTATAGACCTTTGGTTCAAACATATCTTTCCTGACTTTATACCTGTTTTCTTCCACTTTCTGGCGGATTTGCCAGGCCCCATTGCTGCTGCCACCTCACCTGTAGATCCTGTGACCTCATGTCTATGTTATTACAGCCTCCTGGTGCTCCCTTTGGCCCTATACATTCCCCCCAAATATCTGTTTAACCTGACCCTCTCCAAGCTTGCTCTAGATAAACCCCTCCTAGCTGACCCCCTGGCAAGATTGTGCTGGCCAGGGCCTTTTGGTTGAGAGAACTATTGGTACCCAGTCCAACCCTGTCTCTTTAAGGACAACCCTGATTGTTGGCTTATGTACCTGTTCCTGATAGTTGCTCCTGCCACCCCCAGCCCAACTGCCAGTAAGATCTTGGGGCCATGGATGAGACTTTGCTCACCCAACTCTCTAAAGAGATTTATAGCCATTGGGTGGGGTTGGTGAACTTCATGGACCCATCTTCCAGCCCCTAGGCCTAGCTGGCTGGCCCCTCCTGTATATCATAAAGCTGGCCCCAATATGTGGTGGGCGCTACCAGCTGGTACCTGCTATCTCACCCAGGTACCCTGAAAAAGATGGTGCCAGGGCAGGGTTATGCGGGATGGGTGAAATTAACTTTGCTGACCAAGATAGATGCTGGGCTGCTAGCCCTGGCTACCTCAGGGAACCACAACTTGCCAATATGGTGCCTCGGCTTCAGCTGACCTCCCCCAGATATCCAGCCTAAAGATGAGGCCATCCCAGGACTGGGTGAGGGGTGAAGCTGCAGGGTAGAACCCTGGTAAAGCTCTGGTGAAGGAAGGAAGCTGGTAGCTTGGTTTGACCAGCCCAGCCCCTGTAACTAGGGCTGTGCCGTCCCACCCCCGGAAAAAACCCGGATTCTGTCCAAAGTTTCTGAAAATGTGGAAGGTAATATATTTTCTATTCAAAGCTGATTTTAAATCTGATCTTTCAGAATGCCGGAAAAAAGAAGATCTTTGTCTGGGGGTGGGACGACGCAGCCCTACCTGTAACCAGGAGGGCCATAACTTGGTTGGTTGGCTAGATAGGTCTGGGTATGGAGGGTACCTGGTCCTTCAGGCATGGTACCATGTACAGTGGGTTATGTATTGACCCCCTGGAAGCTGGTATGAAACTGGTATGATTGTTTATTCTGGAGTGAAGATGTTTTCTGGTCAGATATATTTTTTCTCTTCCTGGTAAGTCTGTTAAAGGAGTAGAGGTATGCGACTCTTGTGGGGGAGAGAGGTGGGGGATTTCATTGGGATTGGACGGTTACCTTTCCCCACTGGTCTTCAAAAGTTGAATGCTTTGGGTGGGTTGGTCTGTCGATTGAGTTTTTAACTAGGGTTGTGTATAAATGGATCAGAAAGGAGGGAACAGGGGTTGATTACTAGGTTATGACATCATGATTTGTTTGAGCTGTGATAAAAATTGAAATAGAATATATATTTAGATTTAGGAAATTTAACGGAATAGACTTTGAGATGGGCTACTGGGATCTTTCCGTGGCTCGGAGCAGGAACTCGCCTTGGGTTGGTTTGGTGAATGCGATGGCAAAGGGGGTTAACTCCTGGTGGGGGGTCAGCAGTTGGAAATGGAATTGGCGGATAAAGGTTGCCAGTACCAGGCGGATCTCGGCCATTGCTAGGCTGGCTGTTAGTTTGGTATGCTTGGTTGACTTACTGTCTGCCAATGCATGCGCGGGGACCGACAGAGAAGGGGGAGTAGGCGGAGGACTCGTTGATGTTGGCATCCAACCACCGCTCTGGGCGATAGTCGAAGGAGTCCTTGCCCCAAGTGGCGGGCAGAGTATGGAGGGCTAGGGTATTGACGGCAACGATTGTCTAAATGTTAGCATCTATAAGCAAAATAGAATTACTCCGCCGGGAAGGAAGTGGCCATCAATTGTCCGGCCACCTTGGGGTACCAGTCGCTCGAGGGCCCCCGATGCTGCTGGCATGACGCGCATCGACTCCTTGATGGCAGCATCCAGGTATGGCAAGCTTCCCTGTTTGCAGTCACCCATGGTGATCTCGTGGTTTAATGAAGGGAACTTCTCGTTGAGTTCGTTCACAACCTTGTCGTAGACATTGGGATGCTTGACAATGAAATACAGAGCCCACGTCATTGAGTTTGCTGTGCTGTCGCTGCCAGCAAAGATCTGCAGGATGGCCTCGTCTGCCAGGTCCGTGTCGGATAGCTTGGATCCTGTGTCGGGGTCTTTTGCGTTGATCAGCGATGCCATGATGGATCGTCTGTCCAGGGAGAGCTTGGTGTCGTGGGCTGCCTGGAGCCCAAGGCGCTTCAGGTTGCTTAGGGGGAGATTTGGTATTAGGCGGAGCAGGGGGAAGAAGATCTCGAATGCGATCCTTTGGTTGGACTGTTGGAACCATTTCTCGGCGGGATGGGGGCCATTGCGGAGGGTGTGGAAGTTGCGGCCAAACCCCAGCAAGCCAATCACATCCATCGTGAAGGAGCTGAACAGGCGGTACATGTCGATTGGCACCTTGTCCTTGGCCATGGACTGGATGATGGAGGTGGCAACAGTCACAACCTCGTGGCGGATGTCCTCGTCAAAGGATTCGATCTCCTTCTGGCTGAACGAAGGTGCCATGATGCGCTTGCGTTCGCGATGGAAGTCCTTGTCCATAGTTGAAAAGAGGTTGTGGCCTTGTGTCTGCAGCGCCAAGTAGAAATCCGACTTTGCGTAGGCCTGCGTTGAATAGATCTCATTCATGGCTTCCTCACTCGCAAAGATCACCTTCCTCCATCCTTTCCTGTACACCCCGCCATACGCAATCAAGTATTCACGCTCCTTCCAGTTGAATGTCCCTGCCATCCGGAACAACAGCTCATACACTGGGAACAGCTGCAGCACCAGTGGACCAGGAATGTTGCGCAGCGGACTGAAGAACAGGCTATAGCATACATTGTACACCCACCAACATACTACTGATACCAAAAGTCCAACTGCTCCGAAATACAAGCTATCCATAAAAGCCCACCTTTCTCATCCCACCTTTTATATTCTCCTTCGGAAATCCCAGCCAATTCCCCGATATCGGCCTAAACCAACCGCCGTAAGCTAATAGTTGAACACCCACCCACCTGCATAAAATCTACTCTAATCTGTCTTGTTAGATTGCAATGGAGCTAGTCAAGGAGTCTCATGATAATACATCATTCCATCTCTGCAGCCGCCAAACGAAAGTTTCATAAATGTATTCACTTTTAAACCAACCTCTCTTTATCCACCGCCTTTAAAGCCATCATCTCACTGATAAGATAAACTTACTCTTTATCCCGCCCAGTGAAGGTTCCCATACCCCTCTGACATCCCATCTATAGGTATACTATATCTTCAAAGCCCACCATAAACCTATACTAACAACAACTCAAATTCCAATTCCCTACAGGTATCAAGGCTTAAAGTTACCTCTTGTCACTAGTATAAACCATTTTAACCTAAAAATCCTATCAAGGACATAAGGGCAAAATATTGCCAGGGCATTGTTTTTATTCAAGCATGCGCTCCTATTCAATACATCATCTCCAGCATAAATGGCCATATCTAGCAGCACTGGGATCAAAGGTAGTGCTGTAGCTCAATGGATAGACTTTGGCAGATCCTCTATCCCAAGACACTCTTTTATCTCAACTCATGAAAACAGTCCAGACCGTCAAAGAGGATATCTTGGTTCATGTTCAACAATATCACTTTTTTTGGCTGGCTCTATTATGTTCTCTGGTTGTATCATTCTTTACCCAGCCCCTATATCCATTGGCACAGATTGGTTCAGAGGTTTACCTGCACAATTTTTTCCTGGATATGTTTCCCAGCCATCTCACTTTCAGGCTATGTGTTCAGCTTTGACCTTGCAGTGTGTTTGGCCATATTTGAAATCTGGGCCTGGATACCTGGAGATCTTGTTGGGTAAAGTTGACCTCCAAGTGGAAGGACCCTTCTCTCTTTTGGTCCGAGTGGATTCTTTTACCCAGGTAGATTTCATTTATCTCTCAGGCCGTAGAAATCCCAATATTACCATATGTCCAAACACCTGCCAGGAGATCATGCCAACCTGCCACACAAGATCAGGCTGGCCATCTCACCCAGATCTTATCCCCCACACCCCTAATATTCCTCAGTCATTGTATTGCTGAGAGTAGTAGCTATACACCCTGGACCCCCCAGCTTATTGTAAGCGGTAGACCTACTATACAGTGGATAACTGGTAGCTACTGCAATTGAAATTGGTTGCATGCTCTGGGATCAATAGATGGTCAACCTGGTGCACCTGCCCTATCCTACTGGATATCTGATCCCCCAGCCCCATCCCAGCCTTAGAGGTGCATATAACCATATCACACTAATGGAGGGCAAAATACTTTGGCATTCTGGTTCTGCAGCAACTGTACACAGCAGATAGTAGCTGGCTTGGTATTGGACAAGCCAGCTATTATCCAGCATATGATCCTTAACCCAGCCTGTTTATTGGTAAACAGAAGGCTCCATCTGAACTAGGGTCACTGAATGGGACCCTAAAAATGAACCAACCTTTATATTTTGTGGGCAGAGGGCAAGGTTTAGAATGTTCCTGAGCACCAGCTGGTTGCAGGGTAACCCCTTGGTGCTGTCCCAGGCCTGCAAGATGCAGCCAATAGATAACCGCTGGTGATCAGCTCAGGAGAGCCCAGGCTGTAGCTGGAGCGCTATGCAGGCCTGGCAAAGGCCAGTAGCCATCCACCTGCCAGGGGTGGCTGATAAGGATAGGTGTAGCCAGTAAGGGCAAGAGCTACTGCAAAGGCAGCTGCTAGAAACCTTCTGAAAGGGCACTGGAAAGGATGGTTGCAGTATATATAGGTACAGGCCCCTTAAAGCAATGGGGAAATCTCTTGGTCACCCTGGGATAGATTGCAGCTGCTGGAAAGATTTTAATCCAGCTCCAATCAGCCCAACTATCCCCAACCTGTATCTGGCTGTTGCCTGTGATGCCCTTGAACCTAGGCCAGGTGGCAGACATTGGCAAGGCTGACATCTTTCTGTAGCTTTAGCTATCAAGCAATACCCATGGTTGCTTCACATCTATATGCTTGTCCATTGCTACTTTTAGTGTGAAAGGTTGGTTGGGTTTGGAAAGCAGGGATACAGAGTTTCAATTCCCTGTAGCTTTTAGAGCTGTGGCGCTAAGTGTGATTGGCTGGGATGTCACGGTAGGTTCCATAATGCCGGGATTATTCAGCCAGGTAGGAAACCGCAGAAATCCTGAAACCCTTTAACAAACCTGGCTGATTTAACAGATTTGAATCAACCAGTTGATTGGAAATGGGTTACAGCTTCTCCAGTTTGCCAGTTGAATCTGATTCCCCCCGTAAGTTGAGGTTAATAAATTGATGTAATTTAAGGGTCACCAGATATGAACTTGTTCATCAGCATGGCTGTCAGAAGTTGGTACCCAAGGGTTCTTTGCAACCGGGACCAGATACTCACTTGACAATGTGAAAGGAATAGGAGCCTGGGATCCAGGCAGTATTGCTTAGTCAAATTTTGATATATATTGAGTAATTCTCACTGTTTCAACCCTTAAGAGTTGAGTCCTCCCAAAATTTACTCAATAAAGAATCATATATCCCCTGGTTAAATTTACTTTTTAAAAATGCATCCGGTAGTCAGATTGTTGCGCTACATTCCCGACAACTTAATCCTTGGCCGGATTATTATGGGAAGATGGGGCCTGCCGTTGGTACTTTGTTGTCACCCCTGCCAAATGTTAATTTGATGCCTGTCAATCTCAGAGCTGTTCCTACTCCTGTTGAAGCCAAAACTCATGTGCTATCCCAATGTCCTGGATTTTATGCTGAAGGCACTCTGGTTCTCTTGCGGGTTATTTATCTAGGACTTTTCTGGTTGGGGTTGATTAATTTACTTAACCCTAGTATCTCATTTGGAAATTTCACAAACCGGTATTTGAAGCTGGTTTGGTGGTTAATCATTAGCTCTATACGGATTTGGTGGGTGATTTTCCACCACATGGAGACAGCTTATTATTATCTTGTGATTTCTGTTACATGGGATGGGAACCAAGTAGAGGCGGACCCAATCTATTGCGGATCTGTATGGGTCAATTTTTGAACTTGCCTGAGTTGAGTTGATGTTTTGTGGTGCCAAAGCTTTGGGAACTGCGGTATGCCTCATTTTTGCTGCCATTGCTTCTGAACCTGATGAGCGCTCCACATCAGTAATGGCAGCAGATGGATATAAGAATATCCCAATGAACTATTAAATATAAACCTGCTCTGGCCAGAAATAAGCTTATCCATGGGCATCATCTAACCAACCCAACACTAAGGAGTCTAGCAATGACCTAGCTCAATTTCTTCATCAAATGCAGGATGCTGAAAATTCTCACCCGGATAGATACTCATCCAATAAAATATCAGCAATAGCTGAGAGCATCCAGGGCTATAAATCTAATTGCTTTTCTGCATTGTTGCCGGGATTTTGGGATGTTGGGCAATTGACTGGTTCAAACAATAGTTGTGGAGGCCCAGCCATGAGGCCAGGTAGATGGGTTCAGACTAAGAGCCTGGACAGCTGGAACCAGACATGCTGATATTGGACAATCAACTGTTTCACTTCAACAGGCACTCACATATGTATCCCATGATAGTTGATCCTCTAAACTTTGATTATATTCTATAACAGGAGGGCTACCAATTGGGCTATCCCTTGAGTAGCACCTATTCAGGTCTTTACAGATTGGGTCACTGGCCTAACTACCCTGCAATAAAAGGCCTATTGTATTAGAGTAGCTCTGGTTAGATTAAAACAACAACCTTTATCAACCAGCAGCCATCTGCTGGCTGGCTAGCCCTGGTTAGTGGCCCAGGTAGACAACTGACTCTGCTTGGTTAAAGGGCTCTTCTGTAAAGCGTGCCAAGCAGAAGACTGGTTCTGAGGAAGCTGCTGAGCAAGCTTTGTTTAGAAATCCATCCCTCAAGCTTGGCCCCCTTCTGAGTTGCTTTTGTGCTGCCTTGGTCTCTATATTGGCGTTGGGAGCCGGCCTGGTAAGCAATCCAGGAGCTGGGCCATCCTGGATATTTGCCTATGATTCAAGACCAATGCTTCTTATCCTGACCCCTTTGGACTCAACATCCAGGCCTAGCTCTACCTCCTGATCCTTTCTTTGGATCAAACCTTATTGGTTTTGAGCAAAGTATGGTGCTGCTGCCATACAGTATAAGTCCCTATAGCAAAATGAGGAGCCATGGCTATGAGCCTATATCCAGAAGTATAAGGAGCCTCATGTCAACTCTGGGCTACAAGCCCTTTCAGACCTCTTGCTTCTGATGGCTACAGAGAGACTTCTGGGCTGCATCAAAGTTGCAGGCTCTCCAGTACTCTCTTGGTGTCAGAATACCTAGGATACCCCCTTGTGAATGATCAAATCCCTTGGCCTGCACATTTCTGGGAGCTGTATAGTAAGCAAAAGTATTGGGTTATGGGTGTATCTCATGTGGTACAGGAGATATGGATTATATTGTTTGATGGATGCCGCGCTTTTTGCATTGCAGCACCATAATTGTTTGAGATTATAGGGCACAGGGCATTTTCTTGAATGCAGTCATATGTGAGGGGATGAGCAGTATTGTACCAGAAGAGCCAGGATTAAAGGAAAACATGATTATTGTCCATAAATGGCTTCTGATCACACAGAAGCAGTTAGAGATTAGGATCCAGGTCAACCAGAATAAAGATAGAGCAAAGATGGTTCAAAGATGGTTCAAAGATAATTTTATTGTAATTGGTTAATTCTTCTTATACCTTCTGCAAGGTTATTCTCTGAGATGCTAGCAATGTCTTCTAGGAATTCTAACACCCCCCTTATTTGGGTAATTATTAATCTAGGTTTGGCACTTATTGCACGTCAACCAATAGAATATCTTCATCTTCATCCAGCACAGGTGATCCTTGCTGGCATGGAATAATTTATTTACTTCAGGATCACTTCCTACTTTCCTGAAATACTCCAAGCTTAATGCTTACAGTAGTTTTAAAAGCTATGACAACAACCCAAAATACTTCAGATTTAAACAAAATGATTTCATATTTAAGCAAAATCCAACTATCAAGTTAAAATATACACTCTGTTAACAGGGTTTATCAGCATTAATGGGCAAAATGAGTCAACACAGCAAAGAAGTGCTCACGCGCAAAGCAAAACTATTCAAAATACAATCCAAAATACATTGATTCAAAAACAAAATGGTGTGAGTTGACTTTTGGTGTACATATGTTTACTATGTGAATTGGTGACAAAATACACCCAAGCAAGGTGAGTCAAAACACAATCCAAAAACAAAACACAATAGGAACTCACTATGTAAATGAAATCACTCACACAATGTGTGCAATAGATTGTAATCAAGAATGATACCAAGGTATCTAAAACAAGACATGAAATCTGAAGCAGAAAATTTTAAAAATATTGTGTTGGGTGCTTAATTTGGCGTAAAATATGGGAAAATGGGTGGAAATTATTTTGGTTATTCTAAAATGGGTGTTATAAAACCAAAAACAACTAGTTAAGAAATAAAAAATCTTTAATTGGGATATTGGGGTAGGAAAACTCTAATTAAATATCCATATTTGGATAAAAGCAAAAATTAAAATTAGAGAGTAACTTAATTAAGTTTTATTTACTTTTTTTAAACTCTCAAAATGATAGGAACACAATAACAGAGTACCAATGTACCCGTTGTGCACTGCAATTGTGGTTGCCCCCGCAAATCAAAGAATAGAGTTAGTGCAACCCAAGTGCCTACTCAAGAAGGAGATGGGAGAGGAGAGTTCAATAGTGATGCTGCACTGACACAGCTGGTTCATTGAGCACCAGCTGCTAGGGTGCAGAGCATTAACCCTTGGGTCCCCAAGCTGACCCAGAAGCCCACCAAGGTTATCACAACAAAAACAATTAGAAACAAGGAGGTAGAACTTACTTTGTATGTGTTCAACATTGTGTACTGGCAAAAGTTGGTCTCATCAGCCATGCTGGAGAAGGTGAAGCCTGTACTTGATACTAGCTACAAGCCCTACGTCAGTGATGGTGTCAAAACCGCAGGCTCAACCTGCCAGCAAGGTTCCAACCAAGAGGGTTTGTGACCCGCAATTTGATTACCCGGTCACTCAAAGCCAGACTAGGAAGTCAACTCAAATTACCAAATCCATCAACATGGACAGATGATGATACTTCACGGTGGATACCTTGATTTGGCTTCTGACTCATTAGCAGGATCAAGCCACCCCCTCTTTCATCTAGCCGTGTGATCACCAATCATGTTCCTGCTATCCATTGATTCACAATAGCTATATAATCACTATCTCACAATAAAGATTATTATTTATCTTCTAAATATTTTTCCCCGTGTAACTCTGCTAAAACAGCACAGTTACGACATTGTAGCACAGGTAGGTTCTCCATCCTACCTTATCTTGAAAAATTCCGCCTGTTGCCCGCACACGCCGCGGCCAACAAATCCTTGACAGAATTATGTCTGGCCTCCCGCCTGACTGGACGCCGTATACTCCTGGTACCAAGATACCTGATGGCTTTGTTCTCTACCAAAACACGGTGATCCCGCTACCCGCCTTCAACACCCTGTCCGCCCAAGGGTTCTTTTAGGCGCCTTCCTTGATGCCACAACCAGCCAACAAAACCATCATGCCCACCTATGTTGCACAAAGACTTTGCAGCGCTGCCTTGGAGTCCTTTGCAGGGGCCAACAACAACAATGCTGCCGCATGGATCCAGTCTGCCCAAAGCAAGCTGGCTCAGATAAAATGCCCACAGCAATTTTGAATTGCAGAGAATTCCTATTACTGACCCATGATGCTGGCACCTGGTGTGACAAGTGGCACAACAAACAAACTGACAAGAGCTGGGACATCTTCAAACAGGACTTCTTGGCAAGATTTGTGCTTAAGGATATGGCGCTCATGATCATACGCCAAGTAAAGAACCTAACCCAGACAGGCAGCGTGAAGGAACTTACCTGCGCCTACAAGGAACTCTGTCTCTGTGCCCCATCCAATGTGGCCTTTGACACTCCAGCAACACACCTCATGTACTAGAACGCTCTCAAGTCGCACGTGATGAGACATGTGAACCTGGACCAGGTCACCAACCTGCAAAGCCTGTACCGTGAAGCAGAAAAAGCCAAACAAACATCCAACACTCTACACAAGGCACAGACTGGGAAACAAGAAAGACCCAAGGACTCCCATCCAAGCAGGCGCTCCTCTCAACCACCTCCTGGAGGCAACGGAAACAACAACAACCACAAGCCCACGGGTTCAAATGGGAATGGAAATGGAAATGGAAATGGAAATAACAGTCAATCAAATTGTACCCATTTCTGTGTCACCAACACCCAAGGCAACCAGGATGAGGGAAAAGCCCAGGGAGAGCACTAAGCGAGCCAAGCTCTCCCCACACAACTCCTGACTTGCCCAACAATGAATACTGACCCAAGGACGTGGACCAATGCCCAATGATCCAAGTACCCTTGGAAGACCTGGTACTATACACTATTGCCAGACATCCCAATAAATTGATGTCTTACCCTTTCTGTTTTTGCGGTTACACAGGCTCAGCACTCCTGGACTTGGGTGCAGATTGAACCTTAGTCAACAGCAACTTTGTGGATAAATTCAAGATGGCCACCAATCCTTTGCGGATTAAAAACGTGGTCCTGGCTAATGAACATCACATTGCCGTGACAAAAGAAACTTCTCCCTTCTCCATCATGCTTGAGAACCTCCACTCCACCATCCAAGGTCCCGTCATTGACTTCCCTAAGTTTGACATTGTACTGGGACTAGACTGGTTACAGAGAAACAACCCCCACGTGGTCTGGGCAACCTCAGTGTTGATCATCAAGCGTGAAGGTGTCAACCAACAAATCTACCCAGACTCTGTAGACTGACTCCTACAAGACCACATCTTTGTACGCATCACAGAGACTTTGGACAAAAAGAAAAACCTGAAAGCAATTGACTGGGACTCCTGCCAGTATGAAATCATACACTTCAAGGATCACCAGGACACCTCCACACTGCAAGATTGCAACATTGTGGCCCAGCACCCAGAGATCTTCAAGGAGGCGTTACCTGGGCTACCCCCTGAGAAACACATCCAACACTTTATCCAACTCAAGAGGGCCATACCCAAGGAATGCCCCATTTACAGGCTGACCCCAAACAAGGACAACGCCCTGCACGCCTATCTCAAGGAGGCACTGGAAAAAGGACTTATCCGCCCCTCACAGTCTCCCTTTGGGGCCGCTGTATTCTTTGTGGCCAAAAAGGACAGTACCTTACTCCTGGTCACGGACTACCGCGCCTTGAACAAAGTCACCATTAATAATTGTTACCCATTACCACTAATTGACAATCTCTTTGACGCCTTGGGAGGAGCCTCTGTCTTCTCCAAGATTGATCTAACTGCAGCCAAAAACAGATTTGCATCAAGGAGGAAGACATCCCCAAGGCAGTCTTCCACACTAAGTACGGTTCCTACAAATGTGTGGTACTCAACTTTGGCATGACCAATGCCCCGTCCACCTTTGTAACCTTCATGAACAAAGTGTTTGTGCCACACATAGGCAAACACGCCCTAGTGTACCTGGACAATATTATTGTCTACAGCCCCTCGGTGGAACAGCACCACAAAGACCTGGAGGAAGTATTTGCAACCCTGGCACAACACAAACTGCTGACCAAGCCCTCCAAATGCCAGTTCTTCCAAGAGCAACTACCCTTCTTGGGACACGTAGTCTCAAAGGACGGCATCAAACCCGACAGTCAGAAGATACAAGCCATCTGAAAAATGCCACCTCCCAAGGACAAATCAGAACTCTGCACTTTCTTGGGAATGGTGGCCTATGTACAACGCTTCATACCTGACTGTGGCGTCTTGACCGCCCCCTTGTCTGCCATAACAGGCGCCAAGTCCAAGTTCATATGGACCCCCCAACGTGACCTCTGTTTTAGACGTCTCAAGGAAAAGCTCATGACAGCGCCCATCTTACAATACCCCAAACAAGACAGAGAGTACTAGATGAAAACCAACGCTTCAGATGCATCTATTGGGGGAGTACTACAAATTAAGAATAGTGATGGTGATTTCCTGCCCGTAGCCTACAAGTTGCAAAAACTGATGGATGGCAAGTGTCAATACCTGATCCACGACAAAGAACTGTTGGCCATCGTACACTGCCTAGTCAAATGGCGCTGTTACCTGGAACATCAGGAAGAATTCACAGCACTAATCAATCATAAGTCACTCATCTATTTCAAGACACAAGCAAACCTGTCACACCGCCAAACGCGGTGGATGGAAATCTTAGAAAGGTTTAACATGCTCATCCAATATAAGCCCGGGGCCAAACTTGCCATGATGGACGCCCTGTCCCGCCTGTATGTCTGCGCTTCTAGAGGAGAGAATGGGCTCAACCCAGACTGGCCTCTCCTAGTGCTCCGTACAAAATACAAAGGGTTCCCCACAGGCACAACCAATATCACCAAAGAAACGGTCATATAGAATGAACATCTCTTTGCTGACGTATGCGGGACTCTGCACAGAAAAATGTCGGATGGCACAACCATACCCTACATTCCCACACATCAACAAGTCAATACCATTCTTTGCTACCACAGGGATCTTGGACATACTAAGAGCCAAAATCTATACAAATTCCTAAAACATAAAACCTGGTGGCCAACCCTATACTGTGACTTCCAAGAAGTGCTAGAACAGTGTGAGGTCTGCAAAAAGTTTGCCAAAAGCAAAACCCTGCCTAAGTCTGTACTCCCCATTCAAACCCAACTATTGTTCAAGGTATGAGCTCTTGACATTGTGGGCCCCATGCCAGGAAAGCACAACAATAAAAAATACATCATCACTCCCATCAATTTTGCAACAAGGTGGCCAGTAGCCCAAGCAGTGAAAACACACACCGGTAACAACATCCAACAATTCATTGGCAAGGAAATAATCAGCAGATTTAGAAAGCCAGAGCTCCTGATAACCAATGGGGGCAAAGAATTGACCTCTAAAAACACCAACGTGTACCTCGTCAAAAATGGGATCAAACACACTGTCACAACACCATACCATCCACAGGCCAATGGATGCGTAGAGCGTCTTAATGGTAGCCTCATGCAAGCCTTAGCCAAACTCACCGCCGGGAGACCTGAAGACTGGTATAAGCAGCTACCAACTGCATTAATTGTGTGCCAAACCCGAGTGAACAGATCTACCAGGAAAAGCCCATTTGAACTGGTATACAACACACAGCCAAATATCATTCAAGCATTGACAGGACCCAAACTGGAAATTCCAAGTCAAGTCCCCCCTTGCTCAGATCCTCAAGTAATAGAGGCCAACAGCAAACAAGCAGTCAAAGAAAAGGAACGCTTACAAAAGACCTTTGTTCCCATCCGCCAGAGACATGAAGTCGGGGACAAAGTCTGGGTCATGAATGTTGACAAAAGCAAACTACAATCCAAAAAAGTAGGGCCAGCAATCATTCTAAAGGTAAACAATAATAACACTTACCTTGTGCAAGGGCTTGGGAAACGCAAGCAAGATAAGACCTTACACTACAACCGCCTACAACCCTGCAAAGCAAGACAGAAACAACGGGAAACCGCCCTGCCTGCCACCAAGCAACAACTGGTTTAATACGGCGCCCGGGCTCCCAACAACCTCCCTGACAACCTGCCTCCAGAGGAGGCCAACCTTCAGCCGGGGGGGGGTGTCAAAACCGCAGGCTCAACTTGCCAGAAAGGTTCCAACCAAGCGGGTTTGTGACCCGCAATCCGGTTACCTGGTCACTTGAAGCCAGACTAGGAAGTCAACTCAAATTACTAAATCCATCAACATGAACAGATGATGATCCTTTACGGTGGATACCTCAATTTGGCGCTTGACTCATTAGCAGGATCAAGCCACCCCCTCTTCCATCCAGCTGTGTGATCACCAATCATGTTCCTGCTATCCATTGATTCACAATAGCTATATAATCACTATCTCACAATAAAGATTATTATCTATATTCTAAATATTTTTCCCCATGTAACTCTGCTAAAACAGCACAGTTATGACAATGGCAACCAGGAAGAGGACAAGGAGCCTGAGTTCTACAAAACTTATGAGGGACAGCTAGTGCTCAAAAAGGTTGCAGCCTTCTACAACAAGGTACCCATGCCCTGTGTTGTGCCCAATGCCAATAAGCCAATCCCCATCACTAAAAAAGCCCGCCCAGAAGCGCATCCCTGACATCAAATGCATCATCCTGCTTAAACTAATGTGTGAATCAGGCAATTACAAGGCAGCAGCGGCCCTTTTTGGAGTATATCCCAAGTACGCCAGCAAGACCTTCAACAAGTTCATCAACATAGGTCAAGTCCTTGCCGCGGAGAAATCCTTGCGCGTTTCTACCATGCTCACCAAGGAGCACAAATAGGCAATCCACCAGTGGATAACCCAGGACTGCCATCTTGAACTGGCAAATAAACAGGCCATGGTCAAATCTACTTTTGGGGTTGAGGCCTCAATTTCCTTTTACTACCATCTGCTCAAGGGAATGTGCTTTTCCTGGAAAAAACTTGGGGTATCCCCCTATAATAGAAACAGTTCTTTCAACATTGAATTCCAGAAGAAATACACAGAGGCGTATACTGCCCTCAAAGCCAAGGGGATGGTCAAATTCTACTACATTGACAAATCAGCATTTGCCTCATCAATGTGCAATGAGTATGGATATGTCCTAAAAGGCTCCAATGATGGGATGGCTTGGCGTGCTACAGTCCGGGCCACAGCCTATTTGATGGTGGCTCTCCTCGGTCCAAAGGGAGTTGAGCTGTACCAAATGATATTGGGATCTCACTATAACCAGACCTTCCTATCATTTCTCTAATTGGTCCAGGAGCAACTGAGGCTCACGAGCCCAGGCTTCACCAACGTAACTGTGCTGGACAACGTTGGTCTCCATAAGGTGGCTGATATTCCTGAGGAATTCCCAATGATTGACACCAGCATTGCAGTGGGCCCCCAGCAATTGGCCACAGCAAGTTTGCGCCTTCTCTTCCTCCCTGCCTATTCACCCTTCCTAAATCCCATTGAGGAAGTCTTTGGGTGGCTCAAGTGAGTTGTAAAGCAAAGAACACCAACTGGGACCAAGGACCTGTTTAATTTGCTGCAGGTCAGGATCCACACCCTCCCAGCTGAGACCATGGCCAAATTTTTATGGCCACGCTTATTTGTTCATCCCTGTGTGCCTTGCCAAAAAGCCAATCAATTAAAGGCTTAGCTTGTCCGGCTTTTTTATATTATCTGATTTACTATTCAAGATTTATTAATTATCATTTTATATTTAGATGTTTCCAAGCCCGCAATTACATTCAGCAGGACCATCAATGAAGGTTAGTAATTTATTTATTTGTAATCATTTTTTATTATGGCATCTAAGGGTATCCCAAACACTTGATACTGGATTATGTGAACGTATTTATATCACTTTTGTCAAATAAATATAAAAATAAAATTAAAAAAGTTAAATGTAAAGTGTACAAATTAGAAGTAGATTTTATTGGCATATATTATTATGCTCTTATTAAGACCTTCTCTGGGATATATTTTGCAAATCTTGTTTGCTAAAATAAGACTTTAAAAAAAATTATTTTAATAAAAATAATCTAGAGTATATAAGATGTTTATTGATATATAGAAAAACTCATGAGCACCTATAATGGGTTTAGCGGTATGTACCCACCCCGCAATGGAGGTGGCGCACAACTTCCACCACCACACTGTGGACAGTGGATACACCCTGGTTAAAATACTCCCACCTACTGATGAAAGGAAGTACAGTCAGGTGGGAGTGAAGCAGCAGCTTCTCTGACAGGGCTGCAACCCGTAAATTCCAGCCAGGACCAAGGTGTCCTGGATAATGTGGTCAACTGAGTCGTACCCAGGGGGACCTTCTTCCCGCCAAGTGAGAGCCGGGCCTCATCAATTCCTAGAAAGACCCTGTCAAGATCCACCATGCTGGCGCCCATTCCAAAGTAGAAGAGATACCAGAGGTCAACCACCAAGTGAAGCCTTTGCCCAGCAAAGGCTTCTGTAAACTTGCATAATTTATTAAAAACAGCACTGATTCTTCTTATTGTGCTTGGTCTTTGCAAAGGTCAGCTCCATGGCTGAAGGGACCCCTGTCTTGTTGGCACTCCAGGCCAACCCAAAGTAAGCAAGGAGGATTTTTGTCTTCTTGATGGCTGTTGCGTCTGAAACAGCCAATTTCCCCACTACACACCCAAAGTTGTCCAGAAGATAAGATAGGGTGTGCTCCAAGGGGTAGCAGAAGCAAGCAGCTGCATGAGCCTGGCCCATCTCTGGTACATTCTTGAATGGGAGCGTCTCCAGGACGTCCCAAACAAGCTCAATGGAGTTTACACAGTAAACTCCACTGAGAACCACCGGACCCAGGCGGACCAATTAGGCATCCTTGAAGGCAGTAACTGCCCACTTGGATGCCCCCTTGGCATGCGTCAACCCAGCTAGTGTGTCTCTTGTCATCAGAAAAGTACCATGGACCCTGTCTTTGAGCTCCTGCAAGACAGGGGGGACAAATAAAGCTGTTTGGCCACATTATTGGCGTAGTTAGCATAGAGCGTGGCAGGGACAAACAGGACCAGGACATGCTGGATTTCACCGGCTATGGTTTCTAAAAAAGGTAAGTATTTAAAAAAATTTATTAATTTTGTTTTTTAGGTTACCTTTATGTTTATCCTCTTTGTCGGTGGCTTTGGCAGGCTTAGCCATTCTTGGCACAAGCAATTGCTCTGGAAATTCTGTGTCCTTGGTTCTGGCTTGCTTGGCTGGTTTGAGGTGGGCATACATTTCAGGGTCGTTGACCCAGACAGGACAACACAGAAAAATTGTACACCTTAAACTGGAGGCCCTCAACCACTTTCTTCTGAATGTTTTGTAAGCGCTTGATTGTCTTCTCAGGGGTGTATGGTATTTTGGTCATAAGTGCCTTGGTGAACATATTGTCAATCTTGTCTCCTCTAAGGACAGCACTTAACTCTTGCTTTGACCTTGCGGTCAATGTCTTTGATTTTTGCAGTTGCTGAGTTGAGATCCTTCAAAAGCTTCTCCAATTCTCTCATTAATTTTTACTAGCATTTCCTTATGTTTTTATAGCTTTTGTCCCAATAAAATCTGTATTATTCTGATACTGTTGCCTCTTTGTTTATTCCTGTTTTTTATTTGCTACACTATCCCATCTTTTTACCCATTGTGTATATGTTTTACACTCATCTCAATATGTGTTATTTGCTTTGTGTTGGCATTGTTTCCTTAATTGCCATATTATTTTTGGCGCTTTGCACAGCCCCTTGTGAAAATATTAACAACAATTTGGTGATTGTTGAAATTTGAATTATAAAATTATAGGTTAACTGTTTTTAGATAAAGTTGTTACTGATCCAAATTCAAAACCTTAATGATAAACTTTAAGTCAATCAGAAGCCAAGTGATAAAGTGATTGTTGTGACATAAAGAGTCATTCAATAATTCTTTGATGCATGTGCGCTAATTAATATGATTGGCTGGATCTTTTGCCATTGTGTGCCATTGCCGCTGTGGCAAGTTGTTGATGGACTAGTGCTAACCCAGCAGCTGATTGGACACTAGTCCACCAACAACTTGCCACAGCGGCAATGGCACACAATGGCAAAAGATTCTGCCAATCATATTAATTAGAGCACATGCATCAAAGAATTATTGAATGACCCTTTATGTCATAGCAATCACTTTATCTCTTGGCTCCTGATTGGCTTAAAGTTTATCATTAAGGCTTTGAATTTGGATCAGTAATAACTTTATCTAAAAACAGTTAACCTATAATTTTATAATTCAAATTTAGCTAATCACCAAATTGCTGTTAATATTATCACAAGGGGCAATGCAAAGCGCCAAAAATAACTGTGTTCTGGATCTAGATACATGGCATAGTAAATATATGATTTTATAGAAATAAGCTGAAAATAAAGAATAAAACTAACTATAAACAAAGAGAATATGAACAATTGAAATTCAAAATAAAGATAATATAAATAGAAAATGTTTGGTGACAGGGGGTTTATTGGGGCGGGGAAGAGTGATGCCTAGTAGGCAGAATAGCGCAGGAAGGAAGTTGTAGAGGCAGTGCTGGCCTGGGGGTCTGGGATTGGGTGGATGGGGCTGGAAGGTGGGGGGTGGGGGTGGCGGGGGTAGGGGTAGAAGGATTGTGCATGATGGCCGCCATATATCACTCATTATATTCCTTGTCTGTCATTGGTGGGATGGACTGGTAGGTGACTGTGGCACGGGGTGGGAGGTGCTTATTCTTATGTAATTGGTTGCCCATGTTCATGTGGAAGAAAATTTGGGCAAGCAAGTCAGCCACTATTTGGTGACCAAAGAGAGAATTGTGGTAAAAGACCCCAAGATAGAGGTTGTTGAAAGCCTGAGGGTGGCGCTCCCAGAGTGTATCTCCAATATTAATGTTGTGAATGCCGCTATTCACCATATATTGATTTTGCCTTTGGTGGGCCATTTCAAAGTCAAATCTCTCACTTTTGCTTTTGCCTCTTGAATTAGTTGATGACTGAATCAGGAAATACAATTGTTTGGTTTCTTGACTCTGCGCAACTCACTTGCCCCACTAATGCTGGTGGCAAGTGATCCTACCATCCTGGTAGTGTTTTGTGGTATTCCTAACCACTATATATTCCATTTCACATTCACCAATAAAAATTAAGTTCTATTCACATTTTTGTCTTTGTGTCTTCTGTACTTCTGCGCCTCTCTCTAGCCACAACTAGTAGAGATTATTCTTCCAGGGCCGCAAGGTAAACGCATAGCCTTCCCTGTCATCTAACCAAGACTTAGTACAAATCCAATCCTAAGGTTAGGATTTCCTGTTGTGTGTCTGTGCCGCGCCTCAGAACACAACAAAAATGGTGCTCACTACAGGGGCTGTAAGCCTCTTGGTTATCCCTTTTGCATCCAAATTTTCAGGTCCTTTGCCTCCGCCTATACAAGAGTTGACTTCACCTGAAATTACCAGTCCTCCTATTGAAGAGGATATTGCCAACCATCCTATTACCCCCACTATACTGAACCTTGGGAATGGTCCCCACCTAGTTGCTTACCCCATGGGTACCCCTGACTTAGAACAATTCATGTTGGTAGCCCTTGGGATAGCCTGTGAAGGAGCCATCCCTTGCCTTCAGTTGCAGTTCCGTTGGGCTGAATACTACAAGTTAATTGTGGCTCCTCAATTTCCACAACATCTCCTCTCAGCGGCTAGCTCTGCTGAGCACTTACTATTGTCCTTTGTGCAGCCTGCCTTAGCCCACCACCAAATGGTGTTGGGGCTCCACGTCCAAGAAATCTTGTCTCTGCAAGCAGCGGTTACTCATCACTGGGACCAGTTTGCGGCCTACCAACAGTGGATTCATTCCCTGTTTTCCTTGGTATCTGACAACCAGCGCAACTCTGTCACCTCCCAGACCCGTTTGGTTAATTCTATCAAACAAATGCGCCAGTACATCCCCAAATACGTGAGAGAGCGTCTACACAAGTTTCACCAGCTAGAACAACCCTGGAAAACTCAAGTAGATTCCACCCTAAACGCTTATCTCACCGACTTCAAACAACTTGTGCAACAGCTCAATGAATTCAGCACATATTCATTTGAGCAACTACAGCAGGTAGCGGACTTTGCTGTCAACAGCCTTAATGAACTCAGTGCGGTGTTTGATCAAGAGAGAGCTGCCACTGCTGCTGCTATAGCCAAACTCCAGTGTCAAGTGAATGAATTAGCTACGCCCAAGCCAGATGTTCCGTCCTCTCCCCCTTCTGATGACTTGGCAGATTGAGAGCAAAGAATATGGGACGCTATTCACAAGCTACGTACAACTACTCACAGTCAAGGACGTCCTGCTGAAGCTCCTCAGCCTGACCCCCAGGTGCTTGAATTAACTGCTCAAGTTGCAGAGCTGCAGCAAGACCTTGCTGCCTTACGTGAGATGATGGCAACTGCTGCTAGTCCAGTTGGGGTTGTCAATGAAGATGGTTGCTGCCCTGGCTTACCAGGAGCTCCTTGAATCCAATGCGCTAGGGAACTAATTGCCCTAGCTAACAAGGTGGATCAATTGAAGCGGGACCATACTGAGCTAGATAGAGACGTACAAGAGATGAATGACGTGATCAACTCTGTGAATGATATGTTTGCCCCTTGCCTCTCAGTAGGGCCATCCCTTACTTCCTGACTGGCTGAACTCTCCACAATAGTGACCACCCAAGGTCAACGCTTGGATACTACTGCACAACAGTCCACTCAAGCTTTTGATACAGGTGCCCATGCTGTTGAGACCCTGACTACCCTTGAAGAGAGTGTTCAGCAGCTATGGGCTAGACAGCCCCCTCTGAATTCAAAGCAGAGTTTTTCCTGAGTATAAACGTACTTGATAGCAATAATGGTGGCCCAACTCCCAAAGCACACTTCAAGCCTACCTTTAAGCAAGTCTTTGACCCCAAGACTTTGACCATTGCAGCTTTCCTAACTATCTACAAAACTTCCATGAGACAAGCTTCAGACAAAGTTAAGAAAGAACATATTCTGACATGTCTACATCCAACTTGCCAGGAAGTGGTGGTGCCTGAACTACCCACCATTGAGACATGGGAAGACATGAAGCAGCTTCTGATTGACAAGTTTGGTGGTGACCTTATCCTGGAAGTAAAGAAGGACGCCTTCATGCACATTGCTTTCAAGCTTAAAGAGACGCTAGCCAAGTTTGCAGACAGATTCTACATGTAGGGACAACAACTGATCACGAGCAGAAAGTTGACAGCCCATGAAGCCTACATGGCTTGCGCTCAAGCCCTCAATGTTAACCAACTTCTGTGTCTTCACTTCAAAGCCCATAAGGCTATGCTTTCCTCCATGAAGAACATAAAGATGTTGTTGCAGGATATGCACCTTACCCACTCTGGATCAGTTGTTAGGGAAGGTTGAGCTACTTCTAACTCTGGTTCATCTTCCCGTGGTCCTTGCATTCTTACCATGAACTTGCAGAATCCTCCTTGACGCCAAGGTTGCCACAACTGTGGTCAGATAGGTCATCATTCTTGAGTCTGCACCAACCCGCGGGTTGAAGGAGCTGATCCAAAAGAGCAGGCGGGAAAAGAGCAGTCAACCTAGAGGCAGAGACACTCTTGGTTGACAATTCTTCCCAGTCTCTATCAATCCCTCCCTCTATAGCTGACTCTGAGCCTGCTGATAATGAGGCTCCCCCTATCCTCCTCATGTTCCATTATATCTCTGACAACTCTGACCTGGATGACTCTGATACTGACAACGCCAACACATATGAGTACTCTGTCCTGGCTGTTCCCAAAACCATTACAGTCCCTTATAAGTTGCACTCAGGAAAGACTACAACTACTGCTAAGCCCTTGCCTGAAGCCAAAGAAATTGTCTTGTGCCCCTACCTCACTCAGGCTAAGAGGTCCCCTGTGCTGGTGGAGTCATCAGAAGAAGCTGCTGAGGTTGCTGACGCTGTCTTCACAAATTTATCTGTTTTGCTCCCTCTCAAGACTGTTTATAAGGAGTTCCCAGGGTTAAGATGCATGATTGAGAAGTGGGAAAAGTAACTAGCATATGCTCAAGATATCTTGGCTGTCCTTCCACCCTTTGGTTGCACTACCACTCAAGTAGAGATATACATTCAAAAGATGAAGATCAAGGCTGTTCTAGACACTGGCTCGCCAGTCAACGTTGTCTCCTCCAAGCTTGTGAAGAAACTTAAACTTGCCCCTGACCTCAATTATCACCAGTCATATGGCACGGCTGGACTGTCTATGACCCGCGCCATAGGGGCATACTCTGCTCTACCCATGCGGTTTGGCAAACTTCTTCTAGCTGCGCCAGCAGTTGTCCTGGAGAATGAGAGTTATGATCTCTTAGTTGGCACCCATTCCCTTAGGGAATATAATAGGATAATCAACTTAAAAGATGGTTACCTCTCTATTTTGGGGTATGAAGTCCCTCTGATCTTTGAAGAGCCGGTTAAAGTTCCTGGGAAACGGCTCAAGACATGTGCCTTGGAGTATCCCACTAGGGTTTTCAACCTCAAATATTGTACCCACTCCTCCAACATGAAATGTCCACCCATGGCTTATCCTGCGTCTGAAGGGATCCCTCTCTTAGCCACGTCTGCTGTCTCCATCCCTCCTGGCTCCCAGGTCATCCTGGACTCTCAGATATCATATGAGCTACCTGAACAAACCTTCTTGGAGTTGTACTCTCCCCCTTTGTTAGGACGCAACAAACCCTATCTCTGTCCAGGGATCCTAGACGTCTCCCATAAGGACCCTGTTCAGTTGTTGGTAGCCAACCTGACTGCACTCCCCATGACTGTGTCTAGGGGGAAGGTTGTCAGATATACCAAGTTTTTGAGCGCTCCTGATGTCTTGTCTCTTCATCCCTTTGGCATGTTTCAAGATTTTAACCTACCTGAGGATGAGCCCCAAGTCCTATCCTTGTTCACTGCGCAAGACTTTCCACAATTGTCCCCAGTTCAGCAGAAAGAGATGCTAGACTTGCTAGACCAATTTTCCAACATCTTTTCTAAGGACAGTACCAACTATGGGTTAGCCAAAGGCGTTATCCATCAGATAGACACTGGTGACGCTCCTCCCTTCCGTGCTAAACCCTGTTGCCGCAGTTGTGTAGAGGACACCCAGGTATCTAAAGAGCTCAAACAACTGTTAGACGCTGGGCTGCTGGCGCCTTCCCAAAGTCCTTGGACATTCCCGCTACTCATCTTGAAGAAGAAGGATGGGGGTCATTGTATTGTGATGGACTATTGCCAATTAAACTCTTTGACCAAGAAGGACTCGTACCCTTTACTGCGTATTGATGATGCCCTCTAACGTCTTGGAGGCTCTAAGTTCTTCTCTGCAATGGATCTGGCATCTGGATACTGGCAAGTTGACCTATCTCCCAAGGATTGCCAAAAAGCTGCGCTCATTACATCTGAAGGGCTGTTTGAGCCTACTTGCATGCCGCAGGGACTCTGCAACGCCCCAGCCACCTTCCAAAGGGCCATGGACTCCATCCTCTGTGACTTTAAGTTGTCATGCGTCCTAGTGTACTTGGATGACGTAAAGTTTTCAGCGCTATTTTCACTGATCATCTGGCTCATCTCAAGGAGGTATTCATAAAGATTTGAGAAGCTGGCCTTAAGCTAAAACCTTACAAGTGCGCCTTCTTCAAAGAACGCCTTGAATTCTTGGGCCATGAAGTAACTCAGACTGGGATCCTCCCAATGACTAAGAAGGTTGAAGCCATTGAAAAAATGCTTCCGCCCACCAACCTGCGAGAGGTACAAGTCTTCCTAGGGATGATGGGCTACTATAGACAATTTATCCCTGATTTTGCCAATACTAGTGAACCTCTAGTCCAACTGCTATGTAATGTCCCTTTTGAGTGGACTGCCAGTCAGCAGCAAGCCTTTGAGACCCTTAAGCAAAAACTCAAAGAGGCGCCAATCCTAGTATATCCTGACTATGATAAGGAATTCATCCTGTACACTGATGCTAGTAATCTAGCTATTGGAGCCATTCTGGTGCAACTGGACGACAAGGGTGTAGACCATCCTGTGGCTTACACGTCCCGTGTGCTAAACAAACATGAGAAGAACTATAGTGTCACAGAGAAAGAGTGTCTTGCCGTGTTACATGCAGTCAAGCAGTTTTGTCACTACGCATATGGTACCCACTTCACAGTTGTCACTGATCATGCTTTGCTTAAGTGGTTACAACAGCTGAAGGAGCCTGAAGGGCGCCTAGCTAGATGGGCCCTAAGTCTTCAAGGCTACAACTTCACTGTGCTCCATTGCCCTGGGATTCAATACCAGAACGCTGATGGGCTCTCCAGAATGCCCATTCTTGCTTTACATCCTGCAGAGGCCGACCAGTTATACAAACTAATTGGGTACCCTTCTTCTTGGGAAAGTGAGAAGGAAGAGGTACAACTGGCCTTGTCCAAGCTATCCAAAAATACCCTATACGCAACAATCAGCTCTTCAAAAAGGTACAAGACCAGTATCTGCTTTATGTACAACCCAGTCTTTGCCTCTTGTAGGTGTTGAAAGCTCATAAAGAGACTGGGCATGGAGGCATTGCCAAGACCTTTGACTGTCTTCAGAAGAACTACTTCTGGGAGAAACTTTGCCTGCTGATCCCAGACGTCATAGCTAGCTGCCACAACTGCCAGCTGCAGAGTCCTTGAGCTGCTGCCCACAAGTTCAAATTAGTTCCCCCGGAACACACTGTTGTAACTGTGCTATTTTAGCAGAGTTACACAGAAAAAATATTTAGAAGCTAGATAATAATCTTTATTGGAGAGATAGTGATTATATAGTTTGTGTGAATCAGGGATAGTAGGAACAAAATTGGTGATCACACGGCTGGATGGAAGAAGGGGGTGGCTTGATCCTGATAATGAGTCAAGCGCCAAATTGAGGTATCCACCGTGAAGGATCATCATCTGTTCATATTTTTGGATTTGGTAATTTGAGTTGACTTCCTGGTCTGGGTTTGCGTGACCGGATAATCAGATTGCGGGTCATGAACCTGCTTGGTTGGAACCTTGCTGGCGGGTTGGGCCTGTGGTTTTGACACCCCCCCCGGCTGAAGGTTGGCCTCCTCTGGGGGCAGGTCGTCAGGGAGGTTGTCAGGAGCCCAGGCGCTGTATTGAATCAGTTGTTGCTTGGTGGCAGGCAGGGCGGTTTCTTGTTGTTTCTGTCTTGCTTTGCAGGGTCATAGGCAATTGTGGTGTAAGGTCTTGTCTTTCTTGCTTTTCTCAAGCCCTTGCACAAGCTAAGTGTTATTGTTGTTTACCTTTATAATGATTGCTGGCCCTAATTTCTTGGGTTGTAGTTTGCTTTTGTCAACATTCATGACCCAGACTTCATCCCTGACTTCATGTCTATTGCGGATGGGGACAAATGTCTTAAATAAGTGTTCCTTTTCTTTGGCTGCTTGTTTGCTGTTGGCCTCTACTACTTGAGGATCTGAGCAAGGGGGGACTTGACTTGGAATTTCCAGTTTAGGTCCTGTCAATGCTTGAATGATGTTTGGCTGTGTGCTGTATACCAGTTCAAACAGGCTTTTTCCGGTGGATCTGTTCACTTGTGTTTGGCATACATGTAATGCAGTTGGTAGCTGCTTATACCAGTCTTCAGGTCTCCCAGCGGTGAGTTTGGCTAAGGCTTGCATGAGGCTACCATTAAGCTTCTCTACGCGTCCATTGGCCTGTGGATGGTATGGTGTTGTGAGGATGTTTTTGACCCCATTTTTGGTGAGGTACACATTGGTGTCTTTGGAGGTCAATTCTTTGCCTCCATTGGTTATCAGGAGTTCTGGCTTTCTAAACCTGCTGATTATTTCCTTGCCAATGAATTGTTGGACGTTGTTGCTGGTGTGTGCCTTCACCGCTTGGGCTACTGGCCACCTTGTTGCAAAGTCAATGGCTGTGATGATGTATTTTTTGTTGTTGTGCTTTCCTGGCATGGGGCTCACAATGTCAAGAGCCCATACTTTGAACAGTAGTTGGGTTTGAATGGGGAGTACAGACTTAGGCAGGGTTTTGCTTTTGGCAAACTTTTTGCAAACCTTGCACTGTTCTAACACTTCCTGGACATTGCAGTATAAGGTTGGCCACCAGGCTTTATGCTTTAGGAATTTGTATAGATTTTGGCTCTTAGTATGTCCAAGATCTCTGTGATAGCAAAGAATGGTATTGACTTGTTGATGTGTGGGATGTAGGGAATGGTTGTGCCATCCAATATTTTTCTGTGAAGAGTCCTGTATATGTCAGCAAAGAGATGTTCATTCTTGATGACTGTTTCTTTGGTGATATTGGTTGTGCCTGCAGGGAATCCTTTGTCTTTAGTACGTAGCACTAGGAGAGGCCATTCTGGGTTGAGCCCATACTCTCCCCTAGAAGCGCGGACATACAGACAGGACAGGGCGTCCGCCATGTCAAGCTCGGCCCCAGGCTTATATTAGATGAGCATGTTAAACCTTTCTAATATTTCCATCCACCGCGCTTGGCGGCGTGACAAGTTTGCTTGCGTCTTAAAATAGATGAGCAACTTGTGATTGGTTAGTGCTGTGAATTCTTCCTGCCGTTCCAGGTAATAGCGCCATTTGACTAGGCAGTATACAATGACCAGTAGTTCTTTATCGTGGATTGGGTATCAACACTTGCCATCTGTCAGTTTGCGTGACTTGTAGGCTACAGGCAGGAAGTCACCATCACTATTCTTAATTTGTAGTACTCCCCCAATGGATGCATCTGAGGCGTTGGTTTCCATCTAGTACTCTCCGTCTTGTTTGGGATATTGTAAGATGGGAGCTGTTGTGAGCTTTTCTTTGAGACGTCTAAAACAGAGGTCACGTTGGGGGTCCATACAAACTTGGACTTAGCGCCTGTTATGGCAGACAAGGGGGCGGTCAAGACGCCACAGTCAGGTATGAAGCATTGTAAATAGGCCACCATTCCCAAGAAGGTGCGTAGTTCTGACTTGTCCTTGGGAGGTGGGATCTTGTAGATGGCTTGTATCTTTTGACTGTTAGGTTTGATGCTGTCTTTTGAGATTATGTGCCCCAAGAAGGGTAGTTGCTCCCGGAAGAACTGGCATTTGGAGGGCTTGGCCAACAGTTTGTGCTGTGCCAAGGTCACAAAGATTTCCTCCAGGTCTTTGTGGTGCTGTTCCACCAAGGGGCTTTAGACAATAATATTGTCCAGGTACACTAGGGCATGTTTGTCTATGTGGGGCGCAAACACTTTGTTCATGAAGGTTACAAAGGTGGACAGGGCATTGGTCATGCTAAATTTGAGTACCACACATTTGTAGGAACTGTATTTAGTGCAGAAGGCTGTCTTGGGGATGTCTTCCTCCTTGATACAAATCTGATTGTAGCCTGCAGTTAGATCAATCTTGGAGAAGACAATGGCTCCTCCCAAGGCGTCAAAGAGGTTGTCAATCAGTGGCAGTGGGTAACAATTCTTAATGGTGACTTTGTTTAGGGCGCGGTAGTCAGTGACCAGGCGTAAGGTACTGTCCTTTTTATCCACAAAGAATATGGCGGCCCCAAAGGGAGACTGTGAGGGGCGGATAAGTCCTTTTCCAGTGCCTCCTTGAGATAGGCGTGTAGGGTGTTGTCCTTGTTTGGGGTCATTCAATAGATGGAACATGCTTTGGGTACAGCCCCCTTGAGTTGGATAGAGTGTTGGATGTGCTTCTCAGAGGGTAGCCCAGGTAATGCTTCTTTAAAGATTTCTGGGTGGCGGGCCACAATGTTGTGATCTTGAGGCGTGGAGGTATCCTGGTGATCCTTGAAGTGTATGATTTCATACTGACAGGAGTCCCCGTCAATTGCTTTCAGGCTTTCCTTCTTGTCCAAAGTCTCTGTGATGCGTATAAAGACGTGGTCACGTAGGAGTTGGTCCACAGAGTCAGGATAGATCTGATGGTTGACGCCTTCACGCTTGATGGTCAGCACTGAGGTTGCCCAATCCACGTGGGTTTTTTTTTCGTAACCAGTCTAGTCCCAGTACAATGTCAAACTTAGGGAAGTCAATGACGGGACCTTGGATGGTGGAGTGGAGGTTCTCAAGGATGACAGAGAAGGGGGCAGTTTCCTTTGTCACAGCAATGTGATGTTCATCAGCCAGGACCACGTTTTTAATCTGCAAAGGATTAGTGGCCAGCTTGAATTTATCCACAAAGCTGCTGTTGACTAAGGTTCAATCTGCGCCCGAGTCCAGGAGTGCTGAGCCTGTGTAACTGCAAAAGCGGAAAGAGTAAGACATCAATTTATTGGGATGTCTGGTGATGGTGTATAGTACCGGGTCTTCCGAGGGCACTTGGATCATTGGGCATTGGTCCACGTCCTTGGGTTGGTATTTATTGTTGGGCAAGTCAGGAGTTGCGTGGGGAGAGTTTGGCTCGCTTATTGCTCTCCCTGTGCTTTTCCCTCATCTTGGTTGCCTTGGGTGGCAGTGACACGGAAATGGGTGCAATTTGACTGACTGTTATTTCCATTTCCATTCCCATTTGAACCCGTGGGTTTGTGGCTGTTGTTGTTGCCGTTGCCTCCAGGAGGTGGTTGCAAGGAGTGCCTGCTTGGATGGGAGTCCTTGGGCCTTTCTTGTTTCCCAGTCTGCGCCTTGTGTAGAGCGTTGGATGTTTGTTCTGCTTTCTCTGCCTCACAGTACAGGCTTTGCAGGTTGGTTACCTGGTCCAGGTTCACATGTCTCATTACATGCAACTTGAGGGCGTTGTAGTACATGAGATGTGTAGCTGGGGTGTCAAAGGCCATGTCAGATGGGGCACAGAGACAGAGTTCCTTGTAGGCGCGGGTAAGTTCTTTAACAGTGCCTGTCTGGGTTAGGTTCTTTACTTGGCGTATGATCATGAGCGCTGTATCCTTGAGCATGAACCTTGCCAAGAGATCTCGTTTGAAGGTGTCCCAGTTCTTGTCAGTGTGCTCTTTGTGCTACTTGTCACACCAGGTGCCAGCGTCATGGGTCAGGCAAATGGAAATCTCCGCAATCCAGAATTGCTGTGGACATTCCATTTGAGCCAGCTTGCTTTGGGCAGACTGGATCCATGCAGCCGCATTGTTGTTGTTGGCCCCGGCAAAGGGCTCCAAGGCAGCGCTGCAAAGTCTTTGTGCAACATAGGCAGGCATGGTGGTTTTGTCAGCTGGTTGCGGCATCAAGGAAAGTGCCTGAAAGAACCCTTGGGCGGATAGGGCGTTGAAGGCGGGTAGCGGGATCACTGTGTTTTGGTAGAGGACAAAACCATCAGGTATCTTGGTACCAGGAGTATACGGAGTCCAGTTGGGAGTGAGGCCAGATATAATTCTGTCAAGGATTTGTTGGCCGTGGCATGTGCGGGCAACAGGCGTAATTTTTCAAGATAAGGTAGGATGGAGAACCTACCTGTGCTACAATGTTGTAACTGTGCTGTTTTAGCAGAGTTACACGGGGAAAAATATTTAGAAGATAGATAATAATTTTTATTGAGAGATAATGATTATATAGTTCATGTGAATCAAGGATAGTAGGAACAAGATTGGTGATCACACGGCTGGATGGAAGGAGGGGGGTGACTTGATCCTGATAATGAGTCAAGCGCCAAATTGAGGTATCCACTGCAAAGGATCATTATCTGTTCATGTTGTTGGATTTGGTAATTTGAGTTGACTTCCTAGTCTGGCTTTGGGTGACTGGATAATTGGATTGCGGGTCACAAACCTGCTTGGTTGGAACCTTGCTGGCGGGTTGGGCCTGCAGTTTTGACAACACCTTTCACACTATCAGCATTGACGTGATAGGTCCTCTCCCCTGCTCACGTTCTGGGTGTTGCTTTATTCTGATTGCTGTCAATCACTTCAGCAAGTGGGTAGAGGCACGCCCTACAAAAGACATCACGGCTAAGACAACTGCTGCCTTCCTATTACAAGATTTTTTCTACTGCCATGGCTGTCCTCAAGTGCTGCTCTCAGATAATGGGACTAACTTCAATGCCAAGCTAGTAACCTCTGTTGTCAAAGCTTTGGGATCTCATCAATCCTTCTCTGCCCCCTACAATCCTTCTACCAATGGGGCAGTTGAGCGTTCAAATTCAATGCTGGTCTCTATCATGAGGAAGCTCACCTACTCTGACGCTGCCAACTGGGACTTATACTTACCTGCTGCTCTCTTTGCCTACCGCCTTAGCAAACATTGTGCCACTGGGTACTCCCCCTTTGCTATGCTGTATGGGCGAGAGGCTACTACCCCATTGCTCTTGGGGCCCCCTGCTTACCTCAGATAAGGCCATGAATCCTGAAAGTCACATTAAGGATCTAGTCAACCGCATAATTGATATACAGGCCACAGCCTACACTTCTGCATATAAGACTAAGATGCTTGAGCTCTCTCCCAACAATGCTGGACAGTCCCCCTGCCTGAGTTTGATGTTGGTGACCATGTACTTTACTACCAACACAGAGTAGGTGGTCACACACATAAGTTAGACTCTCTGTGGATTGGCCCTTTAGAAGTGAATTTTAAACAGGGGTCTGAATACACGGTAAAGCTCCTCTCCAGTGGCCGTCCTTTTGCTTGAGTGCACGCAAAGTTCCTTTGTAAATACTACCCCCCCCCCCTAAGGCCAATCTAGGGAAGGGTAATGTTGTGAATGCCGCTATTCACCATATATCAATTTCGCCTTTGGTGGGCTGTTTCAAAGACAAATCTCTTGCTTTTGCTTTTGCCTCTCAAAATGAGTTGATGACTGAATCAGGAAATACAATTATTTGGTTTCTTGACTCTGCACAACTCACTTGCCCCACTAATACTGGTGGCAAGTGATCCTACCATCCTGGTAGTGTTTTATGGTATTCCTAACCACTATATATTCCATTTCACATTCACCAATAAAAATTAAGTTCTATTCACATTTTTGTCTTTGTGTCTTCTGTACTTCTGCACCTCTCTCTAGCCACAACTAGTAGAGATTATTCTTCCAGGGCCGCATGGTAAATGCATAGCCTTTCCTGTCATCTAACCAAGACTTAGTACAAATCCAATCCTAAGGTTAGGATTTCCTGTTGTGTGTCTGTGCCGCGCCTCAGAACACAACAATTAAAAAACACAACATCAGCCAGATAGATGTCTGTGTGACTGGCAGGGTACACAGAGGCCTGGTGCCCGTGTTGCTGGATGGCCTTGAGGGCGGTGGAGCCACCCTTCATCTGGTGGCTCTAGGAACCCCAGTGCTTGGAAGTTGAGCCATCCCAGAAGTCAAGCAATCCACCAAGGATGTGGCTGTACAAGTAGCCATTGGTGAAATCTGGGTTTGTCTGATAGTAGACAAAACCCTTGGCTGAAAAGCCAGAAATGCACCAATGAATGTCCCCATCTTGACCTTCTTCCTTCTATTCTTGATGGCAGCTTTTCCTTGTGCGCTGAAATAGTTGAAAGCTATTGATAGCTTATAATACAAGATAAACATGACATCATTGGACAAACTTGTCAAGCATCAGACCAGGGTTGATTTGATGTCAAGATCATATGGGGAATCCTAAGCGCCATCCCATTGGTTGCCAGCAAAATTGGTAAGAACCTGTATTGAAGCCACCTTTTTCATACATTTAGAGCTGCACCATGTGCTCAGACACCCAAATGCCATGGTGCGCAAGTTGCTTCCGGACCTGGGTCAAGGAAAGCTTGGGATCCTGCTGCAGGAGGTCAAGCATAATTGGGTATGCCTCATTGATTTCTGGACTTGGGGGCCTTCCTGTGCTTCTTGGCTATCCCAATCAGATTCCCCTTATCCATCAGGTTGTTGAATTCCCGCATGACAGTAGCCTGGGTAAATTGCAATTGGTCAGCAATCTGATCCCAGGATAGATCCTGCAGGTTTAGCGCCACAATTTCCTGAAGAATTTGGGTGGTGGTGATTTGTCACTTGGGGCACTGGGCTGCAGGAGCTGAAGCCTGATTGGCTGAGGGGGGCAAGTTGGCTGGTGGCAGGAAGTTGTTCCAAATCAAGGTTGTCATCCTGATTGGTTGGTTGACAGGCAGCTTGTGCGGGGGTGGGTAAGGGAGCAGGGGCAGAGATAGATACTAAGTGACTACTAAACAAGTCAAAGCCATATAGGTCAGGGGTCAGTAACAGGTCAGCTTCCTTGTTACCCACCTCAAAGGCTTGGGTGTAAACAGGTGCCTCCATGTTCTGAGCCTTGCCTCCATTGAAGCTGGCTTGGCTGCTGGCGCCGTTGAAAATATTGCTAGTAAAAATCATATTGAAACAAAACCTAGGATAAAATCACTAAAAGTAGAAATTTTAAAATTTAATAGTTTATTTTTATTATAATCTCAAGTCCACATTTGGAAGGTTCTCAAAACCATTTCATATAAATAAGAATCAATGAAAATGAATCAAATGACTCTGTTCCTAAATTGGATAGCTGTTGATTGGCTGTTAAATTGATAGTTTTCTATTTTAGGCTGCTCATACTACACATCTTGTGTGACTTCATTTTGGTTTGTGCTTGTGGAATCTCGCTTCTAGATTGCTTAAATTTTGTTTCATTTTAGTCCTTCTGTTGGTGCCTCATATGACTCCTGATTGGATTATAATATACTCCAGAACAGCATCCATCCATCTCACTTGTTGTGTCAGTTCATTTTGTTTGTGGTTTGAACTACACTGCTTGATGTTTGATATAATTTTGTATAATGGGCTAGTAATATTTTGTTTTCTGTTTGAAAGTTCATTTATTAACCAAAAATATTTGAATTAATTGAATCCTGAATCTCATGCAACTTGGATTTTGTTCAAATCTGAAATCATTTTGTTTAAATCTGAGGTATTTTTGGTTGTTGCCATAGCTTTTAAAACTACTGTACCAATTTATGTTGTTTGGCAGCTGTAATTCATATCCACAAGCTCTGTCATAATTAGCATCATTGATTTTTATACTGCCAATTTTTTGAGTTTGGTTGCAGAAACCCCAATCTGTGAGCTTTGTTGTAATTTGCATAATTGCTTAGTCAAAAATCCCAACAAATCTTATCAATCCAATCACCCTGCTGCCAGCTCCTTGATACACAACAAATTACTAGTAATAATTTTCTTGTTATATATATACTTTTGTTGCAACTGAACTAATAATAATTCAGTATTTAGATTGGGAAAGACAACAGTCTAAATAGAAAGGACAATAATAGGAATAAGATGTGTTTATTTTAGGAATAATAAGGCTGATATACTATATTTTGGAGCCACAATTGCCTAGGGGGTGGCATAGTGGTGTGTTCTATGCAACGTTCTGGTTGAAAATAACTTGAGAGAGGGATCAGCATGTCAAATTGGTAGCGCTCCTAATTAGGAGATAGTGCCTGTGATTGGATATTGCTTTTAGACTGTTTCATAATGTTAGTCACATCATGGGGCATGTCAGGGATCCAGTCTTGGGCGGCTGGCCTGTCATTTTCAGGGGTAACTTGGGCCGGGTTTTTTGCTGGCAATGCCCACCACAAGAGGGGAGCTAACTTTAAAAGGTAGGAGGCAGACTTCCCCACCTAAGACCAAGGGCTGGCAGCCGGGATTATAGTGTCAATCATCCCTGTGAGGGTGATGTACACAATCCCAAACAGCTTGCCAGAATGGTCGGTTGGGAGGTCAGGTGAGGAAGCAGGCATAGGTTTTGGGGTCATGGGCGGTTCTATGGGTAGTTTTTAAGCAGGGAGATAGTTGAATTTCCCTCTGAACAACTTGGGTGTTGAAAATAGCTACAGGCCTTGTCGGTTGTATCTAACTGCGGATTGTATGCAGGCCAGGGGATTGAGTTCAAGTATCTTTTCCAGTGTGTATTCTTTGTATTCAGACTTCATAGGGTAGTTGGTAAAGTAGACAGGTCCAAAGGGTACACCAAGAGGACAGAAAACAGTGGGTGGTGAGGCAGGAGATCTCGAACTGAATTGGTAGACAGCAAATACAAAATAAGGCAATAATTGTATGAGCCAAATTAACATAACCTTTATTCAAAAATGGCAATAAGTTTGAAGCGCGGGGTCCTTAGATCTATATAGTACCCCCCTCCAAACTTAACATTTTCCATGGGGGTTCATCAGGGCATTGGGAAGGTCAGGGCTGGGGGAACTGGGTGCTTGGGTCCAAAGGCAGCAAAATGTCACTTGGTCCGGGAGTTCTTTCATTGGTCAGGAATCTTGATTTAGCTGCCTGATTATCTTGCTTTAGTGTTGAGGTCATGGGAACAAGTTGCAGGCCTGTGGCTCTTTCCTGGGTTGGCTCTTGATTGGTTGCTGGTGGAGACTTCAAGTTTATGAAGCTAATAGTTGCCAAATCAGTATCTCCATTAGGCGCTGTGATTAATCCTCCATTTGGTGTGATGATTTCTTTGGTTTTTCTCTTTTTTCCACATGGGTCAATATGCTCAGTATCAGCTTGTGGGGGGCTCAATCCCAGAAAAACGCAGGTGGGTGGTCCCGCAGTCCACAGACCTGGTGGCCCAAAGGAATCTAGGTTTGGGGTTCAATTCCTGCTCCCGGGCCTGGGTTTCTAGAGAGGAAGAATTGTCAATCCTGACAGGGCAACTCTTTGAGTACCCCCTGTGTATTGTGAGATATGTTGGTGGACAAGGGGATAATCTTGGTTGTAACACTAAATTGAACTTTCTCTGATGTGAATTACAGGATATAAAACTATTGTTTATAACTACATGAAAGATAAAATAATTTGATTTTTAAATTGGCACTTTTTATTTTATCTGTTTTATTTTTATTGTTTTGTTTTTGTTTTTGTTTTTCTTATTTTTGTTGTCTTGGGTTTACTAGTAAAGGCTATAGTGCTTTTACTAGTGCTGAAGATTCTAGTTGGATAATAAAATATGATTTTTACTTATATTAAGGACAATGAAAAAATTGTGTGATTTTTTGATTGTTTTATTGTGTTTGTTAATTCATGCCTTTAAACTTGTTTTATTATGTCTGAAAAATGACATTCAAATTGAGATTACATTGTGCATAGGATCACCCTTTACTTTTGTGGTTAATTATAGACTTGTAGCATCTAGTGCAATTTTTGTCACAGGTGACAAACTCTTATCAACTATGCTTATCAAAAAGCCCCAACTACAAAACTCAAACCCCAGCATCTCGCGGGCCGCCAGCCCGCAGGGCCAGCTGCCCGCAGTTTTTTGGGCTCAAATCAGAACAGGATTTGACTTTGTAAAATCCTTTTAAGCTTGATGAACCAAATGTACCTATGCCAATACTCTTACATTGGGGGTTCCTGATAAGACAGCCAACCAACGGGCAGGCCCAGCCACTGATTCCAAAATAACTCAGGCCCGCACAGAAGGGGAAACAGAGAATTTTCCCATAGAACGCGGGCCACCCAGAGGCAACCAATCCCACAACCTGACTAGGGGATTTGAGCTTCCTCAGTTCAAACCAGCCAATTAATTAACCCCCACAATTGATGCCACCAAAGACTGGGAAGACCTGGCAATCAGGAAAACCCGGGCCAACAGAATTTGTGAAAGTTTTACCATGACAGATGGGCATACTTATACCCTGGGCCGCCAGGAAAATGCCCATTGCCATCCTTGCAATAAAGTGACATGAACCTTTGGTTCAACCAGATCATACCATACTTTTTGTTAGTTTTACTTCATCTACAGTCTACTCCTCGTGGCTCTGCTCCCCATGCTCACCTACCCCAAGAAACTGCGGACCAGCCGCCCAAACTTTACCGTCCACCAGGAGCTCCCTTCAGCCCAGTACATTTTACCGAGTACCCACCCAACCCAGCGTATTCGGAGTTTACTCTGGAGGAGAACCTAATCCACGACCCTGAAGCTAGAACTAGAGAGACAGAAGTCCTTTACAGAGAAGGCACCAAAATTATCCGGCCCCCTCTGCTATTCTGAGACAAGTATAATTTCCTGCCCGCATATTTGGTTCCAATGACGCCGCCCCACACCCCGTGGCCTGACCGCCCGCAAGAATCCGTTGCCACTGATAAATCCACTTCCACCCAAGTATTTGGGGTGATGTATATCACCCTCACTGGATTGATTGATTCCATGGTGCCTACAAGCGGACCTTGGGCAGTCCTTGGAAAATTGTTATCTTATATTGTAAAGTTAGCCCCAATCCTGTGATAGGCTCTCCCTGCTGGGCCCGCAGGCTGTCCGCCCGCAAGTTCTCAGGACCCCCCCACAGGTTGGATCCCTGACAATTTTCCTCTATTTGGAAATTTGCATGAAACCAGTTATTTTCACATGTGGGCATTTTTAGTATGCCACTTTCATATCCTCCTTTTGGAAAGTTCTTTTGCCAATGTCTCTTTCTCTCTGGTAAAAATTCTTCCTGCTTTCTCTATATAACCTCCCAACTATCAAATAAAGAAACCAGATTTGTCCTAACATTATATTCATTCTATCTTTGATTAAGGCTGTTATTATACCACTTGAAAATATAGTCAAGAATAACAAGAGTTCAAGCTAACTAAGTTGTAGAAGCACTGCACACTAGCAGTAATTTACAATAGCATTGCAATAGTTCTCAAAGAAATAGAGCCGAGCTCTAACTCCTTTGCTGCCAAACATTTCTACAGCCTGGGAAGCCCAGAATTTAATGGCTGTGGAGGATTCAGCAACAGGTGCAGCTACTGGGGAGGAGCTAGCTTTGGGGGTAGTTTGGGTAGAGCAGGTTGGTGAAACAGTGTAGACATTCAGATCAACAACAAAATTTAATCAATGACTTCCAATTTTGACTTTAGGTGTGACCTCCAAAATTCTGTAATGCTGAATTACATATATATGATATTTAATAATAATAAGATAAGATTTATTTCATATGTTTGAAGCTTATATAGTATGCTCTAGGATTGTACTTTAAATTGGATATGTGATGTGTCATTAAATTTGGCATCACATGGTCACAAAATGTGGCAGTTACAATTCTGACCTGCTCCTAAAGGCACAAAAAAAATCAGCATGAATTATGATGTGACTTAAAGGTCACAAAATGATTTGTGACCAACTGCTGAAGTCACAGACAGATTGTGACAGGTGAAGCTTGGTTAGGGCTGTGGCAGATATGAGATAATGGCTGCTTTATGAAAAAGCAGCTATTCATCTCAGATTCAGAAACAATTCTGGAAAATCATATTGGCTACAATTTTCCAGAATCATAGCTGTACACATCCACAGGAGGATGTTTTTTGGATTTTTTAAAATAATATATATATTCTTTCAAATTTTAAAATATAAGAGTTCAAATTCAATTCTGATTCAAAAATAACATATATATATTGGCTTTTCCGGAAAAAAGAAAGCTGTCAGCAGCCGTTTTTATTTAAATTTTGGATTTATCTGACATGAGGAAATCTTAAAAACAAAAAGGAGATGGCTTGGATGCAACAATTATGGGATTTGCTGTAATCATCACATTTTTAATCTGCCGCAGCCCTAGTCTAGGGTTGGGACAGGCACCAAAATCTACACAATTGGTTTTGTGACCAAGCTTTGATTGGCACAATTGGTTTTGTGACTTTGTCAGTTGAGCATAGGGATACTTCGGCTCAGCCCCGGCTAGCTTCCGGCACTAGGCCGCTGCAGCCAGAACAGAAAAACATAATATTTAATCTATTTAAAATAAATCTTTGACACAAGTGACTCAGAGCTAGAAACTGGCCGCGGCTGCCCGGGGCTTGGCCGAAGCAGCCCTAGTTGAGCAGAATTCATTTTGTGACCTTCATGTCACATCACAATTCATGCAGATTGGTTTTGTTTTTTAGGGAGCAGTACACAATTTCAACTGCCACATTTTGTGCCCTGCTCCAAAAGTCACAAAACAAATCTGCATAAATTGTGATGTGGCCAAGCACAATCTCATGTGGTTTTGTGTTGTGTCCAATCATAAGTATGTAAGCTATTCCTTTCAATTGAAGTAGATATTTATTAATATTTTAATTAGTGTTTTAATATAATTATCTAAAGCAAACTGTGATATGATCAAATCTATCATTGTGAGGTAATGGAAGGTAAAACTTTAATAAATCCAGTTTAAAAAATAAAGTCCCACAACTGAACTTCCCCTAATTTTACATCATGTGCCTTGCACAAAATGACACCATCTGTTTCACCCTTGAGAACCATTCTAATTTTACATCCTGTGCCTCTTCACAAAATGAAATCATCTGTTTCATCCATGAAAACCACCTTCCTTTTATATTTTGTGATCTACACACTAGAGTGAGGCACAGACTGTTGTGATGTAACGGATCACATCATGAAGATTTCAGTTAGATCACAACTGAAACTCCTGATTATCTGATAATCATAACAATCAAACAGATCGTCTTAACTGATGGTTTATCGATTGTCCAGCACAGTATATAAACTGGCAAATACTCAATAAATAAATTATCCAAGTTTCCAATTCACTTGTTTCCCTATTCTAGTGGTTATTAGCAATATTGAGACTTATGTCTCATATTTGCATTCTGATGACACACACATGAATTTGTAAAACCACATGCCTGTCGAACCTCAGGTATGTAATGTAGCTAAACAGGACAGTTATATTACACTGTGACCCACTCCAAAAGTTGTGACACAAAATCAAATGGATTGCTTTGTGAACCAATCCAAAACATCCAAAAAAATGGTTTTGTGACACTGTGTTTGCACAATTGCTGCTTCCGTCCCTTCTCTTCCCTACCCTAGTCACAACACAAATTGTGAAGATTTTAGCGCCTATCCCTACTCTAATCAGAGACAAAAATGGTGCATGAGAGTTGAATTTGACTGCTTTGAAAACAAATTCAAAGATTGGGGACCAATCTTGCTGGAAAGCAGTGTTTCACCTAGAGCTTTCTGATTTTGATCGTATCGAGTTAAAAAAGTGAACTTTAGTTTGGTATATATATAATTTGGGTGAAAAATGTGGAGTCCTAATATCACCTCGAATTTATATCCAAGCCGTTGGCCACATGATACGAAGCAGGGAATTAAGGGGGCCAATGGAATGTCAAGGTCATCAGTTGTATGGTGCATAACTGAAAGCAGTCTCAATAACCTGACAGGTGAGATGCTGATATGAAATCCATGGGTTGTTGCTAAGGCATAATTGATGCAGCCCCACAAAGCTGCAGATCTGCTCCACCTCACATAGCTAGCTGCCAACTATAAGGTTGGGTCGTGGCTTGTACGAGTTGTAACAATGAAATTAATCACACTTGCCATAGCCATTGCCCAAAGCTCCCTCGGGTTTAGACAAGAAACCTTTGGTCTGAAGAGTTCATGCCCTGTGCTTGAAGGATGTACTATGAAGAAGTTCGATACATGCTGTGTATCTAAAATGGGCATAATCCTTTATTCTCTTCAGTGGGTCGATGCTACTGGGCCTGCAGATAAATTCACTGTACATGGATTCTGGCCTGATCGCTGGTACTGTTTTTATTTATCGTTTGTTTTGATCTTAAACTAAACCTATTTAGTGATGGCACTCAAGCTCCTAGGAGCGGCTGTGACAGCTCGCGCCATTATCACAACTTAGTAGACCATTTGAGTTCTCTCAATTCTACCCTTGTGGAACAGATGCAAAAAAATTGGCCATCTTATACAGGCAATAATCCTTCATTTTGGACTCATGAATGGAACAAACATGGAACTTGTGTCTCTACTCTTGAGCCTCATTGCTATAGTGAGTATAAAAAGTATGAAGATGCTCATGACTTCTTTGTCATTGTCATGGATCTTTACAGAAAGTATGACTATGCCGCCTCTTTGAAAAAAGCAGGCATTGTTCCTGGGCGCTCTTACCGTCGGGATAGTATCATCAAGGCTATTCAAGATGACACCGGCCTACATGTAGCTTTGACTTGTCGAGGAAGAAATTTAAGGGAGGTTAGAACGTGGTTCCAGGCTGTTGGTCGAGATGGTCTCAAACCGATTCCTTCTCAAAGCCATTCGTCTTGCCCTGTAACTATTAACTTCCAGAAGAAAGCTCATATGCGTAAGCTATCTACTCCAGCATTGGGCAAAGAACTAGTCCTCCAGACTACCGAAGCTAAATATTCGCTTCAAACTTCAAAGTGATAGCATACCAGTAATTTTATTCGAGTTATAATATACCAATATAGCCTTACCTAATAATAGTTATAACTTTATTTTTATTTAACCATTCAATCATATAATTTAAAATATTAAAAAGTGTTATTTGGGACATCAATATCGTGGAAAACAAAAGTATAATATGTGGCTTGGAAGAGATCAAAGTGATTTGACTAGAGCTCTAAGGATTTCATTATTGATTTGAAAGATAGGTTTTAACTAGTAATTATATTGATGCAGCAAATTATGGAGACTTGATTTAAGTGATTTAAATAAGCTTACCTGTAATTGTACTAGAGCGGCTAGACTATATAAAATGAACTCGATAACTTGATTTGCTAAGAAAAATTCTCATACTTTTTTAAATTATTTTTAGCACTATTGTCAAATGGAAAGTTAGTTTGTACGCCGCCTCTAATCCTAACATATTGATTTCCTTTTAAACAATATCAAAGAGTCAGTTTGTCCGAGCGGTTAAGGAGTTAGACTTGAAATCTAATGGGCTATGCCCGCACAGGTTCAAATCCTGTAGCTGACGTCTTACAAGGAGTAATATTTTTTGAGCCCATAAGTTGGAACCGATATTATATTATCATAACTTTTTAATTAAACAGATATTATATTAATATATGGTATTCCTACAATAAACTGTTCAATATATATTATAGACCTTTTGATTATTACATTTTTGAAGAACAAATGACATGTAGTCAATACCCTTATCGTGATTGTAGTGATTGTGTCTACGTACAACATTTTATCAAATTCATTCAGTGTAAAAAACTATATTGGTTTCAAGTTCTGAAATCACATCGTGATAATATAAATTGTTTAAACAAAAAATCAAATTATATTTAAGTGACTAAGTGCACTATAAAACATGAATATATTGATTAACCTTTTATCATGAACTACCCAAAAAGATTGTAATTTTTTGTATTAGTAAAGTCATAAGAATGGAGAATAAGGCTAAAGTAGTTTTTTTAATCCAAAGGAAACTATATATACTTTATAGTATAATTTTATGTGATATTAGAGCCATTGCTTCCCTATTAAACGACTTTGGTCAATTAGTATACTATAAGTATCGAACAACGTCCCAAGAAATATAAAGAACCCCTATAACTATCAACCAGATTAATCTAGGCCCATAGTTAATACAAATCAACAAGGATCATCTTTCAGATCAACATTTATAAAGAGTACAATCCAACCGAGCTGAATCCAACAAGCGGACTCAAATCGACTTCTTATTGTAAATCCCACTTGAGAACTCTATAATCAATCCAACAGATTAAGAAATGATTAAAAGGAAATGGTGAATCATAGGGCTATCCTATATTCGAAAACAACCTGAAATAATCAACAAATATGAAATTGCAGAATTATAAAATCCAAACCCCAAATTTCAATTTGTAAATACAGTGAATTTGAGATAAACTTGATTTTTGGTCATATCAAAAAGGAAGTAAAGGATCTGGTATGGATTCATGCCATTTTTTAGGAATCACTAGCACTCTTAAAAACCACCCAATTCTATTTTAGTATAACTAAAAATCAGATATATACTATTCATCAAATTAGACATTATTGACATTAAAATTGATCAATATATACACTCCTCTTATTGAGTTTATTTTTTAAAATAAAAAATATTATATCTTTATTTACCAATAGCAAAAACAACAAATTGTTCATTGTGTTGTACAGTAGTTTTAGAAGCTATGGCGACAACCAAAAATACCTCAGATTTAAACGAAATGATTTCAGATTTGAACAAAATCTAAGTCGCGTGAGATTCAAATAATTCAAATATTTTTGGTTAATAAATGAACTGACACAACAAGTGAGATAAATAGATGCTGTTCTGGAGTATATTATAATCAAACCAGGATTCATATGAGGCCTCAACAGAAGGACTACAATGAAACAAAATTTGGGCAATCTAGAAGCAAGATTCAACAAGCACAAAACAAAATGAAGTCACACAAGATGTGTAGTATGAGCAGCCTAAAATAGAAAAATAACAGTTTTACAGCCAATCAACAGCTATCTAATTTAGGAACAGAGACATTTCATTCATTTTCATGGATCCTAATTTGTGTGAAATAGTTTTAAGAACCTTCCAAATATGGAATGGTGATAATAATAAAAATCAATCATAAAATTTTAAATTTCTACTTTTAGTGATTTTATGCTAGGTTTTTTACAATGGTTTTTAACAGCAACAACATTTTCAATGGCGCCAGCAGCCAAGCCAGCTTCAATGGAGGCAAGCCTCAGGGCATGAAGGCACTCATTTACACCCAAGCCTTTCAAGTGGGTAACAAGGAAGCTGACCTGTTACTGACTCCTGACCTATATGGCTTTGACTTGTTTAGTAGTCACTTAGTGTCTAGCTCTGCCCCTGCTCCCTTACCCACCCCCACACAAGCTGCCTGTCAACCAACCAATCAGGATGACAACCTTGATTTGGAACAACTTCCTGCCACCAGCCAACTTGCCCCCCTCAGCCAATCAGGCTTCAGCTCCTGCAGCCCAGTGCCCCAAGTGACAAATCACCACCACCCAAATTCTTCAGGAAATTGTGGCGCTAAACCTGCAGGATCTATCCTGGGATCAGATTGCTGACCAATTGCAATTTACCCAGGCTACTGTCATGCGGGAATTCAACAACCTGATGGATAAGGGGAATCTGATTGGGACAGCCAAGAAGCACAGGAAGGCCCCCGAGTCCAGAAATCAATGAGGCGTACCCAATCATGCTTGACCTTTTCCAGCAGGACCCCAAGCTTTCCTTGACCCAGGTCCGGAAGCAACTTGCACACCATGAAATTTGGGTGTCTGAGCGCATGGTGAAGCTCTGGATGCATGAAAAGGTGGCTTCAATACAGATTCTTACCAATTTTGCCGGTGACTAATGAGATGGCACTGAGGATTCCCCATATGACACCGCCATTGAATCAACCCTGGTCCAATGCCTGACTAATCTAACTGATGATGTCATGTTCATCTCCTATTACAAGCTATCAATAGCTTTTGATGATTTTGGGGAGCAAGGAAGAGCCGCCACTCAAAAAAGAAGGAAGAAGGTCAAGAAGGGGACTTTGATTGGTGCATTTATGGCTGTTTCAGCCAAGGGTTTTGTCTACTATTGGACAAACCCAGATTTTATTGATGGCTACTTGTACAGCCACATCCTCGGTGGATTACTTGACTCCTGGGATGGCGAGAATTCCAAGCACTGGGGTTTCTTGAGCCACCAGATGGAGGGTGGCTCCACCGCCCTTGAGGCCATCCAGCAACGCGGGCACTAGGCCTCAGTCTACCCCGCCGGTCATGCAGACATACATCTGGCTGATGTTGTGTTTTTTAATATTGAAGATACACTCCGGGAGCGCCGCCCTCAGGCTTTCAAAAACCTCTATCTTGGGGTCCTTGACCACAATTCTCTCTTTGCTCACCAAATGGTGGCTGACTTGTTTGCACAAATAGTTTTTCATGTGAACATGGGCAACCAATCACACAAGGATAAGCACCTCCCACCCTGTGCCACAGCCACCTACCAGCCAATCAAGGCAATATCAGACAAGGAATATAATGAGCAATATATGGCAGCCATCACACAAAATCCTCCTACCCCTACCCCCCATCTTCCAGCCCCACCCACCCAATCCCAGACCCCCAGGCCAGCACCACCTCTTTTTCTTCCTTTCTGTGCTATTCTGCCTACTAGGCATCACTCTTCCCCGCCCCAATAAACCCCTGTTACCAAACATTTTCTATTTATATTATCTTTATTTTGAATTTCAACTGTTCATGTTCTCCTTGTTTATAGTTGGTTTTATTCTTTATGTTCAGCTTATTTCTATAAAATCATATATTTACTATGTCGTGTATCTAGATCCAGAACACAGTTATTTTTAGCAACCAAACACTGCCCCTTGTGAAAATATTAACAACAATTTGGTGGTTGTTGAAATTTGAATTAGAAAATTATAGGTTAATTGTGTTTAGATAACATTTTTACTGATCTGAATTCAAAACCTTAATGATAAACTTTAAACCAACAACTCGCCACAGCAGCAATGGTGTACAATGGCAAAACATCCAGCCAATCATATTAATTAGCACACATGCATCAAAGAATTATTGAATGACTCTTTATGTCACAACAATCACTTTATCACTTGGCTCCTGATTGGTTTAAAGTTTATCATTAAGGTTTTGAATTCAGATCAGTAAAAATGTTATCTAAACACAATTAACCTATAATTTTCTAATTCAAATTTCAACAACCACCAAATTGTTGTTAATAACTTTTACAAGAGGCTGTGCAAAGTGCTAAAAATAATATGGCAATTAAGGGACAATGCTGACACAAAGCAAACAACACATATTGAGTTGAGCGTAAAACATATACACAATCAGTAAAAATGGGATATTAGAGTAATGTGAAAACAAACAGGGATAGACAAAGAGTTAATATTATCATAATAATATAGATTTTATTAGGGTGAAAGCTATAAAAACATAAGGAAATTTTAGTAAAAATCAATGAGAGAATTAGATAAGCTTTTGAAGGGCCTTGACTCTACAATTTCAGAGATCAAAGAAATTGACTGCAAGGTCAAAGCAAGAGTTAAGCCTGCCGTCCTTAGAGGAGACAAGATTGACAAGGTGCCCACCAAGGCACTTATGACCAAAATACCATACACCCCTGAGAAGACAATCAAGCGCTTAAAAAACATTCAGAAGACGGTGGTTGAGGGCCTCCAGTTTAAGGTGTACAATTTTTCTGCGTTGTCCCGTCTGGGTCAACGACCCTGAAATGTATGCCCACCTCAAACCAGCCAAGCAAGCCCAAACCAAGGACAAAGAATTGATAGCACAATTTCTTGAACCAAGAATGGCTAAGCCTGCCAAAGCCACCAGCAAAGAGGATAAACATAAAGGTAACCTAAAAAACAAAATTAATATTTTTTTTAAATACTTAGCTTTTTTTAGAAACCATAGCCAGTGAAATACAGTGTGTCCTGGTCCTGTTTGTCCCTGCCACGCTCTATGCTAACTACGCCAATCATGTGGCTAGGCAGCTGTTTCTGTCTCCCCCTGTCTTGCGGGAGCTGGAGAACCACATCTACGGGTCCTTCCCAATGTCCAGGGAGGCATTGGCTGAGCTTACACATGCTGAGGGGGCATCTGAGCGGGCAGTTACTGCCTACAAGGATGCCCAGCTGGTCCTCCTGGACCCAGTATTCCTCAATGAAGTCTACTGTGTAAACTCCATTGAGCTTGTTTGGGACGTCCTGGCAACGCTCCCATTCAAGAATGTACTGGAGATGGGCCAGGCCCATGTGGCTGCTTGCTTCTGCTACCCCTTGGAGCACACAATTCCTTACCTGCTGGACAACTTTGGGTGCACAGTGGGAAAATTGGCTGTTGCAGACACAACAGCTGTTAAGAGGAAAAAAAATCCTCCTTGCCAACTTTGGGTTGGCCTGGAGTGCCAACAAGATGGGGGTCCCTGCAGCCATGGAGCTGTACTTTGCAAAGACCAAGCACAAGAAAAAGATCAGCACATTATACAAAAAACTTTGTGAGTTTACAGAAACCTTTGCTGAACAAAGGTTTCATCTTGTTGTTTACCTTGAGTATCTCTTCTACTTTGGAATGGGTGCCAGTGTGGAGGACCTAGATGGGGTCCTTCTCAGGATCAACAAGGCCTGGCTCTTGTTGGACGGGAAGAAGGTCCCTCCAGGTACAACTCAGTGGACCACATAATACAGGTCTCCCTGGTCCTGACAGGCATTTACAGGACTGCAGCCCCAGCAGAAAAGTTGCTCCAAAACTCCCACCTAACTATACTCCCTTTTACCAGCTGCCGAGAATATTTGAATCAGGGTGTATTCACTGTCTACATTATGGCAGTGGAGGTTGTGTACCACCTCCATCACCAGGTGGGTACATAACAAAGAACTCACTACAGGTGCTCTTAATAAATCCTATCTTCCAATAAATTTCATTAAAATTTATATTATTTTTATATAATAAATTTTTATAATTTCTATTTTAGCAAACAAGTTTTGCAAAATATACTGCAGAAACAGTTTTCATAAAAGCATAAAAATATACGTTAATAAAATATAATTCTAATTTGTGCATTTTACATTTGATTTTTTTAATCCCATTTTTATATTTATTTGATAATAGTGATATAAATATATTCACATAATCTTATCAAGTGTCTGGGATAGCCTCAGATGCCATAATAAAAAATCAATATAAAATAAATTAATAATCTTCATTGATGGTCCTGCTGAATGTGAATGTGGGCTCAGAAGCTTCTAAATATAAAATGATAATTAATAAATCTTAAATAATAAATTATAAAATATAAAAAAGGTGGACACACTAAGCCTTTAATTGATTGGCTGTTTTTATAGGCACACAGGGATGAATAAATCAGTGTGGCCATAAAAGTTGGCCATGGTCTCAGCTGGGAGGGTGTGGATCCCAGCCTGCAGCAAATCAAATAGGTCCTTGGTCCTAGTTGGGGTCTCACACTTTACAACTTGCTTGAGCCACCTAAAAACTTCTTTGATGGGATTTAGGAAGGGTGAATAAGCAGGGAGAAAGAGAAGGCGCAAATTTGCCATGGCCAATTGCTGGGGGCCCAGTGCAATGCTGGTGTCAATCATTGGGAATTCTTTGAGAATATTGGCCACCTTCTGGAGACCAATGTTATCCAGCACAATAACATTGATGAAGCCCAGACTTGTGCGCCTCAGGTGCTCCTAGACCAATTGGAGGAATGACAAGAAGGTACAGCTGTTGTGAGAACCCAAAATCATTTGATACAGCTTGACCCCCTTTGGACCAAGGAGAGCCACCATTGAGCATTCTGTGGCGCAGACTGCAGCACACCAAGCTACCCTGTCATTGGAGCCTTTTGGGACATACCCATATACATTCCGCTTAGATAAGGCAAATGCTGATTTGTCACTGTAATAGAATTTGACCATCCCCTTGGCTTTGAGGGCAGTGTACACCTCTGCATATTTTTTCCAGATGTCAATGTTGGAAGGACTGTTTCTATTTTAGGGGGATACCCTGAGTTTTTTCCATGAAAACTGCATTCCCTTTACCAGATGGTAGTAAAAAGAAATTGAAGCCTCAACCCCAAAAGTAGACTTGACCATGGCCTGTATATTTTCCAGTTCAAGATGGCAATCTCAGGTTATCCAGTGGTAGATTGCCCATTTGTGCTCCTTGGTGAGCATGGTGGAAACACGCAAGGATTTTTCTGTGGCAAGGACTCAGCCAGTATTGATGAAGGTGTTGAATGTCTTCAAGGCGTACTTGGGATGCACCCCAACAAGAGCCGCAGCCGCCTTGTAATCACCAGATTCCTGCATTACCTTGAGCAGGATGATGTTTTTGATATCAGGGTGAAATACATCAATTTGAATGACGCTATTTCAAAAACACCATCTTGAAAACACCATATAGAAAGACGCCAGCTAGAAAGACACCATCTTAAAAACACCATCTCAGATTTATGGCTAAACCACGCCAGATAACTTAAAATATTGATAAAAGCCCAAAAAACATTTCTTAACTATAAAAAAACATTTGAATAGACTCAAAAGTATCCAAGGATTTTAAATCTGCAATAAAAATATGGGGTCAGCTAATACTAACTATAGTGCACAAAGCTCCAAAGTCAACACATCCTAAAACAGTGCTATTTTTGTATTAAATTTTAACGCTATATTAAACATGTATATACATATTAAAAGTTAGAATCAAATATTTGAAAGAAAGAAGTTTATTGTTAAAAAAGTGGATTATAAATTGGATCCAAGGGCCGTGGCAATGTCTTTGAGATGGGTAAGGCAGCCCTCTCTAGTGTAATAGGCCAAAGCCGCTTTTGTAACACTTGCAAACTTGACCTGCTGGCCAGCATGCTTGGCTATAAAATCTTTGCCTTTGACAACCTGGGAATATAGCTGATCCCTGTGCGCATGCTGAACCTTCAGCTTGTTGATGATCATATTAAACATAGGCTTTTTTCCTTAACCAGGCGGGAAAATTGGTTATGCCAACCTTCAAGTGAGGAGGTGGTCTTAGTTACGCCTTCTTTGGCCTGCTTATAGCAGTTCCAGTTAATTGAGCCACTGCCCTTGCAGATGCGGCAATGTCCCTGGAATACACCTACCCACTGGTGCTCAAAATACTGTATGAAAGGAGCAAAGGCTTCTTGGTTCCCAAGAATGTAATTGTTGTTGAGAAGCTTGTCATAAAAAAGGTTAACCTCTTCCTTTCTGACCATGGCCAGAGCAGCAAAGCAATTGAATATCTTTCTGGCCTCCTTTTTACCATCTTTGTATACCAGCTTATTGAGGTCTGGGTTTTTCATCAGTTTCTTGCGCAGAGCCTGGCAGTAATGAAAGAAGCAGCCTTGGGGCCTGCTCCTAAATAACTTTATAAAAGCTTTGGCCTGTGCAGCCTCAAAGTCAGCCATCAACATGGTATGGTAAGGAAGGGACTCTGGCACCTTTTTGGCTATGGCCTGTTGCTCTTGGGTGGCCTCTGGGCTGACCTTCTTCTTCTTGCAGCCCCTTTTCTTGGTTGGCTCTTCTTCAAGCGTAGGCAAATGGCATCCAGTTTTTGCTTGAGTATATTTAAGGTGTGAATATAAGTCTCTTCCCTTTTATTAGGGAGAAAGAAGAAGAAAAGGGGGATGGTATGTTCATTGAGCTGACCATGGATGGACCAAAGCTGATAAAATAGCTTTGGACAAGAGGCAAAAGTCCCATCAGCAAACCAAGTATCACACTTTAAAAGGTGTACAAGATCTTCTTGTGTTGAAAAACACAAAATACGGTTTGGTGAACCTTGCCTGTTGTTGTGTAGCAGAAAGGGCTTTCCAAGCATGGTAGTCTTCTGGACTTCCAAAAGTGCAAGCTCATTGATACTTTTAGTGCTGACATCAATATTGGCATCAATTGACTGTTGATCAGTCACATACCGCTGGAGTCTGGTCATTTCCCCAACCTCCTCTCTCTGATCCTTATTCAGGTAAAGGAGAGCATAAGTTATCAGCTCAGTTGAAGTCAAGTACTTGTTGAAAGGAATAGCTTGATGAAGGTACCAGCGCATAAGATAGTAAAGAATCATATCAGAGCCCAAACAGTCATGCTCAATGGTGAGCTCCTTGACTTGGGTAAACCCAATTGTTGTTAATTGCGTGGGGCAACCTGGACTATCACATTTGTAGTGATGGTTTGCCATATATTTTTTCTGGTCATTGCATATGAAAAGGAAGCCGTCCTTGACAAAGCCAGCACCCCCCTTCTTGGTCATAATGGGAAATGAGTCAGGAAAAATAGCTGTAACTATAAATTGCCCGTTGACGTTGCAAATATTGGCAACTGCATGTAGGTCCCACTCTAGGATAGGCTCCTCCTCTGAGGCTGCAAAAACATGGTCACCAGAGTTGCTTTTGGAGACTCTTTCATTCTCATCTTCATCATTGGAGTGAACGTGCTCCTCCTGGAGATCAGAGGGGGAGTAGACAAAGGGAGAGTGGGGAGGGGTGAGGGTATCAGCCTCAGGCTCGGGGGAAGGTGTGGGGGTCTTGGCAGGCGTTTTTTTCTTAAGTAGTATGCTTGGAGAGGGTAGCCTTGGTCTTTCTTGCCTGAGCGGGAGCAGCTGTGCTCTTGGGAGCCTTGGGGGTAACATTGGTGGTAGGCTTGGGAGGCATCTAAGAGCAAATTTGCATCAGAAAAGTTCAAGTTTGGGGAGAATTTTTAAAGAGAAAAATGAGAATGTGTTAAATATAAAAGTAGTCAATATTTTTACATGGAATTGTAGAGAAACTCTTGAATTATATACCATCAAAATTATTATGTTTTGTATTATGTAAAAATTAAAAATTCATTAGTAGCGCAAGTATGCAAAGCTGTGAGTTTTGACTGAAAACTTGCAAGTGAAATGGTGTTTTCAAGATGACATAATTGAGATGCTGTAGCTCAAAAATATAGTGTTTTTGACCATTTTTATATTAAATTAACAAATTTCTGGTAGAGCTACCTCAACCAGGCCAAAGAGTAAAACTTGAATATTTTTAAAACTAGCTTACACAACTGGGGTTAAAAAGTACCCAGTTGTTTAGAGGAGATTAAAAATACATATATGCAAAGTTTAAGATGGTTTCTGTCAGGATCACTCCTGACATAAGCTCTGAATAAGGATCAAAGCAAAAAAATAAGCACAGTCTAGTGCAAAAGGGGAAGAATCACAAAATGCCTGATTGAGATGCCATTGCTTCATTAAGCATCATGTCATGGTTGCATAGATGGCGTAATTCATGCAATTATATCTCAGCTCTAAATCAACAGATGCCAATGCCCAAACCCGCATTCAAGAGCTCTTAACAGCGCCTACAATTTATATTAATAAATTAAGCCAGGTCAAAAAGGCCAATCGAGAGCTAAATTGAGCAAAAGCAATCCCCCCTGCATGAACTCCTGTTGCATGAAATGATGTCATTCATGCAAGTGTATCTCAGCGAATACAAAATAAAAATGAATGATCAACCACTCATTTTGAAGCTCTTTGTATTTTGAGCATCATTTAATAATAAATAAGTACCTGTTAAGAGACCATCTTGCGCGTAAAACCAATTGGAACGCAGAACCTTGAGAGGAACCAATCAGATAAGTCCCAGAATTAGGGGATAAAATAGAAGCAGGCCATGCAGTCCTTGAACAATTCAGGAACAGAATCCAAACCCTGGCCATCAATCCTGGAACCAACCAATGGGGATCTTGGGGCCCAGACCACATGGCTTGTTCCAGACTCTTGCCAAACCTTACTACCCAATCTAAAATTAGACCTTGAGGAAGACTTAGGCCCATTTCCCCTCATGACAGTAAGCCATTGGCTAAAACCAAGACTTGACAATCCAGACCCAGATAGTAAAAGAACAAAGGTTTGACAATATTCCAAATACCTGATTTCAATCTTCATCACCCAGCCTTTTGAGATTCTCCATTCCCTGCTTGCACTCCCACTTGCAAAACTTTTCACAGTGGGAGATACTATAAATAAACACCCTATGAATATCTGATAGCTAAGCTATCATTGAAGTTCAACCCAATCTCTTGCTATCTATTTTTCTCTTTAATTATAGAAAGTAAGTTCTGCTGTGTCTATACAGCTGGGCTTTACAGTTTCTTACATTTTTTATTTAATTGAGATTTGGCGCTGAACTGTACTTTGGCAAAAGTGGAAACAGTCAATTTGTGATGGCATATTCTTTATAGCGTTCTATGACACCAAATGCTAAAACAGGTTAATTCTTAGTGCCACATTGGTGGGGACCACTCCTATTGAATGCTTAGTTGCTTAGTAGATTTTGTAATGGGTACATTTTGCACAACGGAAATACCCTCATTACTAAATAAAATCACTAGTAAAATATTGTATTGTTGAAACCCAAATAGCAAAGTTCATACTATGATAAGAAATAAGACTAGCATATGAAACATGGTTTTTGAATGACTGTATTATAAGGGGTAGTACTATAAAAGTGGTGTCAATTTGGGTTAATTTATTATGTAGGGCTTTAAAATGATACCATACTTTATTCCCAACTAAAAATGGAAAGGCTTGGATTTATCACATAAAAATATGATTGGTTAGACAAACAAAATCAAAGATAACGCTGCCAAACCATTTTAATTAAAGCTTAGGCACCACAGCGCCAACTGAAAATTATCTCAGGCACCAACAATTAAAAACTCCAGGCGCTGCGGCGCCGCTTTGCAAATGTTTTTGTCACTGCAGCACTGCTTTTCAGTGGGTTGGATTTTGTCTTTACAATTATAAATCTACTACCAATCCAAAATATCTTTTTTCAATTATCCTATTGAGACTAGTGCTTAGAAATATGATTAATAATTAGATTAACATTTGGGAATTTGAAAGTAGCGCCGCGGCGGCACTTGATGTAAAAGTATAGTGGCGCCATGGCATCTAAAATATTTGCAAGGCGGCGCCGCAGCACCTGGAGCTTTTTTTGGGTGGCTCTTTATGTATGATAGAGACGGCACGGCGGCGCATGTCATTGGGTATTCTGCAGTAATGATCCAAAATCTACTGTCAATTGAATATATATAAATTTTATATTATAAATTTATGACAATGAGGTTGCAGTAATTCTATTCTGTGAGCTCCGTCATGATTGACATCATTGATTTTATACTGCCAATTTATGGAGTTGGCTGCTGTATCTTAATCTGTGAGTTCCATCATAATTGGCATCATTGCTTGGTTAAAATTTCCAACATATCCCCCCACTTGACCAAACACTACTTTCTTTCTTCATCAGATGAATCCTAACACCAACAACAACAGCAACACCAACATGCGCCAAGCCTACAATGAAATGATGGCTTCAATGGACAAAGCGGAGCGGTGCACTTTTTGAAAAATGCCACGCTCAGTTTGTATTGCTTTCTTGAATTGACTTCAAGCCAGTGACTCCCAGTTTTGCAAACAGGACTGAGCAACCACTGTGACAGCCTCTGAGCGTAGTACTGCACCAAACTCTAGTGCCGGGGATTTCCCTGATGAGGACTTCATGTTTGAGGAGCCTCGTTCTGTCAGCAGTGCGCCCCCCAGCGGCAATCCTTCTGGTGCTCAGCACCCATTTCCTCAACACCTTCCTTCCACTGGTGCGCCTCCCCCTACCCCATCTGCAATGCTCTGCGCCTGCCGCAACTCCGACAATGTGGTGGTGGACTACCCCAACCTTCTTAGCAAGTTTGGGATCTGCCACCACAAGGAGACAATGTACAGCTTTGTACAGGCACTACATTTCAACAAGGATGCAATGACCCCAATTTGGGCAGGGGAGTTATACCACGGCTGGTACAATGCCTCCTGTTTGGCTACTGAGGTGCGTCTAGGGCTGCAGTCAGCTGCCCTGGCCCCCAGTGAGATTTCCGTGCAACATGCTCATACTATTGCTGTCCGCAATGAGTATATTAACAAGGTGGCTTGGGTTTGGGCTTTTGAGCTTGCAGCAGATCCCAGCTTCCACCAGACCTTGGAATTGCCTGTCCAAGCCAACACCAACCGTTGCTTCTCTGCCACTTTCAAGGCGTATCTCCAAGACATTACCACTGGCAATGCTTCCCTTTACCTTCCTTTGGCTGCTGCAACTTGCCACTTTATATGGTATCCTCCCAAAAGTTGCCAGTGTCAAAACTGCAGGCTCAACCCACCAGCAAGGTTCCAACCAAGCTGGTTTGTGACCCGCAATTCAATTATCCAGTCACCCAAAGCCAGACTAGGAAGTCAACTCAAATTACCAAATCCAACAACATGAACAGATGATGATCCTTTATGGTGGATACCTCAATTTAGCGCTTGAATCACTACAAGGATCAAGCCACCCCCTCTTCCATCCAGCCGTGTGATCACCAATCATGTTCCTGCTATCCATTGATTCACAATAGCTATATAATCACTATCTCACAATACAGATTATTATCTAGCTTTTAAATATTTTTTCCCTGTGTAACTCTGCTAAAACAGCACAGTTACAACACCAGCCTGGCCAGCCCAGGTACGCTGGTTGTTGCTTGGAGCATTACTGCTCCCTGGCTTACCAACTCTGCTCCCCCTACCCCTATCATATTACTACATGGAAGATGTGTTGATGGACTGCTTCACAGTAGGTGCTGTGTTCTCTGCTCATGGTGACTGGGGTTGGTTGGTGCCAGTCAGTCAAATCCGCCTTCCTCTTTGCAACTGGCTGTTGATGTCCCACAACTCCCAGTTGGCCTGGGCCCAAATGCTGGTGATCCTGGCTCACGTGCGCCAGCGCCTGGACAACAACTGCTACATGATGCCCACCCATGAGCGCCCAGTGATTACTATCCAGCGCACCACCAAGCATCCCCGCCAACCGTCAGCCCTCTCCTCCTGCCACATCTTCTGCTCAGCAGTGTGGAGGCGCCAGCAACACAAGGGACCAATCCCACACAGCCTGCCTTTTATTGCAATAAACTTGCTTTGCCTATCCTCTTTTTTATTGTTTCTATTATTTTTTAGTTCTTATTTTTTATTATATTAAGTTTTTAATTGTTGTAGTTATCTTATAAATTTATTGCTTATGGAAATATTGTTGATTAGTGGAGTTTTTATGTTAGGGATTGAAATCTTGCACTGCCGCGGCACTAAATTTAAAAGTAAGACGCCACCGCGGCATAAAAGATGTTTGCAAGGCGGCACCCAAGACTATCCCAAGTTGGCGCCGCGGCGCTTTTAATTGTAGAAGGCGGCACGGCGGCGTTTAAAGCTGGGTAGTTTTGAAGTTGAATTTGCAAAGTTTTGGTAACCTTATTTTGATAACAGACTTTTTATTTTGATTTGAGATAATGTTTTTGTGGTGTAGTTTTTTGTGATGGCATATTTTAGGTATTTATTAAGTGTTTTTATAATTAAAAAATCTTATTTGGATAACAATTTTTTTATTTTGATTTGAGATATTGTTTCTGTGATGCAGTTTTTTGAGATGCTGTATTAGAAACTGATATGTAAAAAATAACTATTTAATAATTTTTATTAAGTTTTTTTTTAATTTTGCTGATGTAAATCCCAATGCTATCTCAAAATGTTTTTGAGATGGCATCTTTTGCTCTGGCATTTTTGAATTAACATATTGCACCAATATCAGGGATGTGCTTCTGAGCAGGTTTTGTGGGAGTTGGTGAATCTAGGTCCTGATTAGAGACTGGCTTGCAAGGGATGGGTACCTTGTTAAAAAAGGCTGCAATATTTTTGAGCACTAGCTGTCCCTCATCAGTTCTGTAGAACTCAGGCTCCTTGTCCTCTTCCTGGTTGTCATCACTGACATAAGGCTCATAGCTAGTGTCAAGTACAGGCTTAACTTTCTCCAGCATGGCAATGGGACCGGCTCTTGTTGGTACACAACATCAAACATATACAAAGTAAGTTCTACCTCCTTGTTTCTAACCGTTTTTTTGTGGTAACCTTGGTGGGTTTCCAGGTCAGCTTGGGGACCCAAGGGTTGATGATCTGCACCCTAGCAGCTTGTGCTCCTTGAACTGGATGTGTCAGTGCAGTGTCCCTATTGAACTCTCCTCTCCTGTCTTCTTCCTGAGTAGGCATTTGGGTTGCACTAACTCTGTTCTTTGACCTGTGGGGGGCGGCCACAATTGTGGTGCACAACAGGTACATTGGTACTCTGTTGTTGTGTTCCTATCATTTTGATAATTTAATAAAATAGTAAATAAAACTTAATTAAGTTACTCCCTAATTTTAATTTTTGGTTTTATCTGAATATGGATATCTAATTAATATTTTTTCCACCCAATATCCCAATTATAGATTTTTTTATTTCTTAATTAGTTGTTTTTGGTTTTACAACACCCATTTTAGAATACTAAAAAATACACCCATTTCCCCAGATTTTACTGATAAATTCAAACATCCAACACAATATTTTTAAAATTCGTGTTTCAGATTGCGTGCCCTATTTTAGATACCTTGGTATCATTCTTGATTACAATCCATTGCACACAACATTTGAGTGATTTTGTTTACATAGTGAGTTGCTATTGTGTTTTGTTTTTGGGTTGAGTTTTGACTCACCACACTTGGGTGTATTTTGTCACTGATTCACATAGTAAACATATGTACACCAAAAGTCAACTCACACTATTTTGTTTGTGAATCAAAGTAATTTCAGATTGTATTTTGAATAGTTTTGCTTTGTGCGTGAGCAATTTGTTGATGTGTTGACTCATTTTGCCCATTAACGCCAAAAATCCCTGTTAACAGAGTGTATATTTTAACCTGATAGTTAAAATTTGCTTAAATTTGAAATCTTTTGTTTAAATCTGAGGTATTTTTTGGTTGTCACTATAGATTTTAAAACTACTGTAACTGTGCTATTTTAGTAGAGTTACAGAATAGGAAGAAAATATTTCATAATAGATGATATCTTTATTTAGAAGAAATATATTATATAGAATTTTCAATGTCATCAGGGATAGATGTTTCTTTTATACATAGGGCTTAGGGCTGCAGCGTCCCACCCCCAGACAAATATCTTCTTTTTTCCAGCATTCTGGAAGATCAGATTTAAAATCAGTTTTAAATAGGAAATATATTACCTTTCACATTTTCAGAAACCTCAGACAGAATCTGGGTTTTTTCTGAGGGTGGGACGCCGCAGCTCTAATAGTGCTATTATAAAAATTATTTTTGCTTCATATATGAAACAATCTAGCTATGATATCTCATTTAGAAAACTTAGCTTGGCATATCCTGTCTTTGGTTTTTGGGTGATTTGAGTCAAGTTATGGTAATTCTTTCTGAAAAAAACCTTGTTAGTAGTTTGAGCCTGCAGTTTTGACACATGAGTTTAGTGAAATTATTCAGGAGTACACTGAGTCTGCCAATAATTTAGCTCCTGAATAAAAACCCACAACCATCTGACCCCACTAATAACACTGACCATAAGTATTTTCTCTCTCCTGCTACATCTAGAATGCCTTTTTCTCACCACATAAAGACATCTGTTATCTGAAATCCTTCTTTGGAACTAGTGTCAAGCAGAAGCCAATCAACTGAAATCATCCAGCTCTGAAAATAAACACATTTTTGCTACATAAATTGGACTGTAAGACACAGAAAAATCTCATTATTTCATAAATTGTTCACAAATAAATAAAAAATGTGAATGCTTAAGCAACTTAGAGAAATTGCAACTGCAACTGAATTTGAAAGCCTACTGTTTCTGAAATCCTAAAGGATCACTTTAATTATGATATACCAACCAGAAAGCACAACTGATTCCCACAAATTTGCTTAAGGGAAACATGCCCACCTATATATGATGCATTATATAAATTGTGATCCCAAAATGTCTCTTATCCAGGTGTACTTCTAACTAGTCCTTCATAGGATCTTTATTAATAAGAGAACCATATTTAGTAATGAATGTACTGTAAATTCAGAACCTGAACGTAAAAATGCAGGATTGTCAAATCCTTGGTCCAAATTTTGAATCACTTTTGCGGGCAACTCAGCTGAGTGAAAAATAAAATATTTAATAAAATCAACCATTTATTTTGATTTTTTTTGGTTTATTTAAATTGGCAAATTTTGAATCTCTTGAGCAGATAACTCAACTAACAAAAGACAAAACTCAGCAAACAAATGTGGGATACATGAATCAGGAATGCAGGATTCTAATATACAATTTGTGATTTCCTGTATTTCAAACAAATCATAGATATCATGTGAAAATTAACAAATCTGAAATTGCGGGATTGTCAAATCCAAGAACCAAGTTTCAAATCAAAATTGCAATGAATTTGAAATAAATATAATTTATGGGTGTCTCAAAAAGAATGTTAAAGGATCTAGAGTGGATTTGTGCTGATTCTTTTAGGAAGCACAGGCATTCTCAAAATTCACCCTATTCCATTTTAGGACGGCCAAAAATTAGAGCATAATATTCACAAAATTGACATATTTAACAATAAAATTGACTAAAATATACATTCCTCTTCTTGAGTTTAAAATTTTAATAAATTTTTATTATGTCTTCTTCCAACACCAACCAAGTCAACAAGCTGTTCCCTGTCCTTGACAAAATCATGCAGGGCTACACTGGTTCTCTTAACGGTGAAGCCTCTGTCTATGGCCACTCCCAACCCGCAGGCCCCTCCGCAAGCACTACCCAGGAGTGTGTTATTTCTCCTGCGTCCTCAAGCATGGCCCTGTTTGCCCATCATGCACAGGCAGCTGCTAACCAAAATCCCTTATCAGTGATGGCATCCAGAACCAGCCATTTGAGCCATGGGGTCACTCAGAGAGCCCAGAACCCCAAAACAGCAAATCAGATGGCATCAACCAGTTTCCAAGATGGACACGTCCCTCCCCCAGCCAATCAGCCTGCAAGACGCAGAAGAAAATTGATCACCCCGGAGATTGTTCTGGAAATGATTGAAAAGCAAGGGAAGCTTATGTCCCTTGGGGAAATTGCGGCTGCAATGGGGTTTGCAAAGTCCACTTTGGCTGTAACCCTGCAAGCCCACGCCAACTGTGCCCCCCGCCAAGAAGACCCCAACTGGTGCTTGTACCTCAACTGAAGGTGAAAAAGCCCACTCTCTCATGATGGCTATTATGAAATGTGACCCGCAGATGCCCCTGGTCCAGGTACGTCTCCAGTTGGGACTCCACGGCATCTTCACCAACAAAAGAACAGTGAATTCATGGATGCACGGAGTTGTGGTTGCTGCTAGAATCTTGTTCAATCAAGATCTCAGTGGCCCCATTTTGGTGGATACCAACCCCTAAAATTCAACAATTATTAATTTTATCAAAGGAAGGGCAATGAGGGCCCGTAATGACGTAATATTACTGTCATATGCTAAGATCTTGGCCAGTATCCAAGACTTTGGAGAGAAGCGCATCCAATCTGACGTGTACAAGCGCGGCCCAATCTTGTATTGGTTTGTCAGTGTTTTATTGGCAGTTTCCCCATTGGGCATCAATTATTACTCAGCAATATCAAACACTGCAGATGGGTATGCCTACCAGACAGAGCTCAAGGACATGCTGGAGAAGTGGGCCGCCCAAAACGCCGTGCACACAGTTGTACTGAGTGCGGAGATGGAGCAGCGGGAATGGGCTACCCAGGAAATCAGGGCTGCGGGGCATACCTGCTGGTCCTACCCCATCAACTACGCCAACATGCATCTTGCAGATGTATGTCTTTATAATTTTAGTTCCGCCCTCAGGCGCTTAAAGCCTGCCACCTACAATGAACTATGTACCCAAATTGATATGGGCTATGAGCTTTTCCCTTCTGCGTCTGTCCAGGACTTATTTGATCTCATCATCTTCTATGCAAGCAATAGTGATAAGTCCAGAAAGGACCCCCGCCTCCCCCCATGCCACTCCATCCGTTTTGTCAAGCCCACATATGTGACAGAAGAAGAATTTGAGCAATTGAAGCAAACCGCTCTTGCTGCCCCTCCCCAGTCAACAGACCCTGCCTCCCCAACCCCTCATCAAGATCAAGCCACCTGCCTTCCAACCCTGACTCCCAAGTAACCACCCATTCCCTCCCCATCATCTCTGATGCTGTCCCTTTCATAGGCGCAGATGAAGGTGATGTTCATTCTGCCCATTCCCTCCCCTTCCCGTCCTTTGATTAGTAAATAAATCTTTTCTTGGTGACTACTATTAAAATTGATTTTTTCTTTCAGTTCATAATTAATAATATATTTTTTACATTGTTATAAGTTTCCGTGTGTAAAGAATGTTGTACATTTGATGTGGTAGCATATACTTATTTCTGAGGATATTTTCATCATCATCATTAATAAATTGAAGACAATAAACGTAAATATTGCATTAGAATATTGCAATTAGACGTCAACTATTGATATTTTGATATTATGTGCATAACTCAATGTTTTTAGTTTAATAAAATTCATTGTAAACAAGGTCTTTTCATTTTAATTTATTTAAATTGACTGTGTTTATATTACAGAGCCATTAACACTTAGTACAAATATTAATAATTAGTGCATTTTACAGCCTGTATATTTATCTATTGGTAATAATTCTGTAAACTTTTCAGTCAGATTTTGCAAGGTAATAATAATGTAATGTGTTAATAGATTACTGTTTATTGTCATTAGTTGGCTGATTTTCTTTGATGTGGCAATTGTGCATTTTCTGATGTTTACGCACTAGTATCCAATTGGTTGGCTTCACATCCAATCACACAGGCAATAGGAAAACAAGCTGCCACCCTGAGACTGGATGTGGTTGGGGTGGCGGCTTGTTTTCCTATCGCCTGTGAAATTGGATGTGAAGCCAATCAATTGGATACTAGTGCATAAACATCAGGAAATGCACAATTGCCATATCAAAGAAAATCAGCCAATTAATGACAATAAACAGTAATCTATTAACACATTACATTATTATTACCTCGCAAAATCTGACTGAAAAGTTTACAGAATTATTACCAATAGATAAATATACAGGCTGTAAAATGCACTAATTATTAATATTTGTACTAAGTGTTAATGGCTCTGTAATATAAACACAGTCAATTTAAATAAATTAAAATAAAAAGGCCTTGTTTACAATGAATTTTATTAAACTAAATACATTGAGTTATGCACATAATATCAAAATATCAATAGTTGACGTCTAATTACAATATTCTAATGCAATATTTACGTTTATTGTCTTCAATTTATTAATGATGATGACAAAAATATGTATGCATCAAAGATAGTACTATAAAAGCCAGTTTTTTGATGGAATTCAAACAAAATGTCATCAATTTATAACTTAATCAACAAATTAGAAGCTCACCTGCAAAAGGTTGTTGAAATCAAGAAAAACATCAGAGAAATAGTGACAGGAAAGCTAGGGGACAAGGGCCAGCCACTGATCTAACCAAAAGAAGATGCTCTGAATAAATTGGGAAATATTATAGATGAAAGAAATAAAGAAAAATTACTTAATATACATGGAACTATTTTATCAAGTCTAAAGTTCAACAACACGGGATACAATTTGTGGGAGTTCTGGCAGGGGGCCAAAGAAAACAATGAGAAGATCAGACTAAACAAAGGAATAGAAATTCAAAAGGAAATTAACACCAATGAAGAGGAAACCAACCAAATGGAAACAGATGAAAATGAAACACAATAAAGAAGCAGAAGCGCATCAAGAAATACAGAAGCTTTATCAAATGAAAATCAAGAGGAAGCACAAGTTGCAAGAAGAATAAGAAAAATTAAGCCTAAGAAAATTAATGAAGAGCATCCAACACTCATGAAGTTTGCTGATATGGCGCCTGTGGCTGAGGGGGCCACAGGGGAAACAATCAGTAAGTTTTTTTATGTTTAACTTATATTTATTTTAGTCATCACCAGGGATGGGGATGAGGTTGCAGAAGTGGCGGCTTTTACGCCAAGTTGGTTTTATGGGGGCTACCAGCCTCTGGTGGCCCCTATAAAACAAATAAATAAAAATTAAATAAAATAGTTCAGCAGAATATGAATATGTTTTTTAATAGTGAAGCTCAAATCAGGGAATATCAACCACCCGCGGGGTGCTTGCCATGGATAAGAGAAGCCTATGAATTAGGATCAGCAATCAAAATAAAAGAAATGAATGAAATTTGCAGGGATTTGAAACTGAACTTTGATGAATACATATATGAAAGCGTTCAAAGGTTCCCATTCTCAAATATCAACAAATACAAAAAAAGTTTAAAATAAGACCAATTTTCAAATAGGAAATGAATATCTGAAATCAGCAATTTTTAGTGAAATTTTTAAGGCTCTATCAAATAAAGTCAGGGATGTAGTCCTTGTGAATAGTTTTAAACCTTTAATGATATCATTTGCCGAGGCCTGGGGGGCAGATTCAAGTCAGGCGCCCCTGGTACCCTCTTCAAGTTCAACCAAACGTCCTATATAAATAGGTTAATACAAACATTCAAAAATTATGCATGTTCTTGGAGAAATATACCTCACAAAGGATCCACGTTGCAGTGTACCTGGGAATCCTGCTCCATTGCATACTGAAAGCCAATGTGAAAAAATTAGAAGATGTACCTATACAGATCAACATATGCCACGTAGCCCTTGACAGACAGAAAACACCACAGGGATACAGGACAGTCGAGCACGTCCTCTATGATTCATTTGCATTGGCAACACTATACGGGTACTACGTGCCCCCCCCCAAAAACCTGCTAATTGATTCCCTCACCTGTCTGCCTTTTATAAGATGTTTGGCCACCACCGAGGTGCTGAGCGCCACTCTCCTAGCAATTGGCGCCAGAGTCATCCATCACATACAGAAGAGTATGTGGTCCTAATTAGATGCATTAGCTGAAAATTTAATTTTGGGGTGTAATTCCCCGGAATAAACACATTCCCCTTGCAACTTGCATTCCCCCAATAAATAATTTTCCCTTGCAAAAAAACTTTTTATTTTTTATTTTTAATTTATTTTATTTTAAATATTAAAATTTAAATATTAATATTTTAATACTAAATACTTCACTATTTTAAAATTTTCACTTGTAAAATTTTAATAGTAAAATATTTAATATAAAAATATTTATTATTAAAATATTTTCTGTTAAAATATTTAATATTAGATATTTTACTATTAAAAATATTTAATATTTTGATATGGAATATTTTAATATTGAATAAATCACAATTAAATAAAAAATTGGTGTATTTTGAATATTTAACCTTTACTATTAAACTTTTAAGATTTTTAATTATATTTTTATTTTAAAATTTTATTTTAATTTTTAGTAGGTAAATTATAGTATTAATATATCTAAATATATTACAAGATAATAGTTAAAGTTGCGACCACGTCAAATATTTAAAAATAAGTTAAAAATGTTTTTATTTATTATTTATTATCTTGTCAAGTATGGGTACATTTATCACAAAGATAAACATGGAGAATTAAATTTATCTGCATCATGCGGCCTGCTCCACTATTGTTCTAAACAAATGATTGTTTACAACTCAAATTACCTTTCCCTTGTAATATGATTTGATAAACATATTTAATATACTTGAACTGCGTCCTAAGTACAAATTAATAAGGATTAAATAAAAATCATTGGTTGCTGTGTTGTGTAGCTACAGTGACACTGAAATACCAAGGAGCAGATGATGACACACAAGGTCCAATTTGTGGCTTAGAAAAGTCAAAGTACCAAAATGATTCACAATTATTTAAATAAGCTATTTTTTTCTATCTTTTTTATTATTTATTTATTTGTTACCGCAAAAGCCAATAATATTCAGTGCATCATATAAAAATAAATCCTTCTTATCTAGTATAATTAATTTTACTTACCTTTTCTAGTATTCTTAAATGTCTATAATACAATCAAACGTCACATTATTATATATAAATAATAATTTTTGAGTCCTAGTAAAAACTAAGTAAAATCAAAACTAAATGAAACCCGGGGCGCCCATTTATCTGATTGGCTTGGAGGCCAGGGCTTTGGGGAGGAAGGATTCTGAGTGCTTGTAAAAAGCCGCAACCACATTGGGTGGCATCAAAAATTGGCTGACCTCAAGAATATTGAATAGGTCCTTGGTGTCCTGCAGAAGGCCTTGGTTCACCTTATTCTTGATCTAACCAAACACCTCCTCAATTGGATTCAGGAATGGGGAATAAAGCGGGAGGAAGAGAAGTCTCATTGGACAATCAGCAAGGCGGTGGCTGGAGGAGTGGCTATTCTTGTTGATAGGGGGGAACTCGGACACAACCAGATCCACTTTGTGGAGCCCAACATTATCAAGCACAACAACGTTGGTTGTGCCGTTGTAATTTATCCAAAGGTACTCCTTGACAACTCGGAGAAAATCAAGAAAAGACCCAATGTTATGGGAACCCTTGATCATTTGGTATTGGTCCAACCCGCAAGGACCAAGAAGCACAACCATGGAATAGGTCTGGGAACAGACAGCTGCACAATGGGCTACGCCATCCTTGGACCCCTTCTCAACCAACCCATGCCTAGACCTGAGTGAGGAGGAAAACGACAGTTTGTTGATGTAGAAGAACTGTACGTTGCCAGTCTCCTTTAGTGCCAGATATGTCTTGGCATAAATGCGTTGATCCTCAATGGTCTTTTCACTGTTTCTGTTGTGCGGAGAAACTCCATGCACCTTCCAAGAGAAGCCCAAATCAACCATTGTTTTGTAAACAAGGGCTTTAGAAACAGAAAGCCCAAACTCTGTGGCAAGCATTGATTGGACAGCAAGCGTGTCCAGGTGGCAATCCCTGGCTACCCACTGCTTGATTGTGTCAATGTGCACAGGCTGCAAGAGTTTTGGCTGCCGCTTAGCCTTGGTGGATTTGGCAATTCACCCAGTGTTGCCATACTTGGTGTTGATGTTGGCAATGTACCTGGCTGTGACACCAAATTGAGACGCAATATCCCAAACCGCCATTCCCCCATTTAAGCAGTTGAGGAGAGCTTCACGCTCACTATCCGTCAACCAACGCCAGCCCTTGGCAGGTACCACGGCATCCTGACTACCAGGCTCAGCACAGGGGATGGGGACCTTTGTGTAGAAGGTGGGATCACGCTTGGTTGCACTGGCGCTGTCAATGGTGGCATACAATACAGGCGCAGATGGCTCTTCAGTGGTGGCCAATGGCTCATAGGAGGTATCAAAGACGCGGGGGCAGGAAGTGGCAACTCTTGGGTCAAGAGTGCGGGGCCAGGTGACAACTGGGTACACGGTGGAGGTGTAAGTAACCTCAGTGTTCCCGGTGACCCTGGTGTAGAAGACTTTTGTGGCAGGCCTTGAGAGTGGCTTCTGCCTGGGATTCAAGCTGGTTGATTGGGCCTGGAACACAGGAGGTGGTTGGCTGGCATTGACACCTTGCAAGGCCTGTGTATTGGCATGACTCCCTTCAAGTTGGGTTCTGGGTCTGTTCTTGGACCCTCTGGGACGCCCTTGTGGACAGGCTGCCCCGCAGGCTGGTGCAGGAGCGGGTTGAGAATGCAATTGACGGTCCATAAAAATAAAATAAATATATATATTTTAGATTAAATATGTATTTATTTGGAGTTATTGGTTTAGTTGTGGGTAGTTGTTTTCTATTGATTTAGCCTTGAATAGTAGCAGAGTTTCTATATCCGTGATTTGAAGTGAATAATATTGTATACTTTCCAGGTTTGGATGATTTTAAAGTTTAATAACTTTTTATGTCTATATATGGTTATTGAGATTGAATTTTTAGTTTGATTTTAGTTGTGGTGGAGCTTCTTTATTTGGGTTGATGTTTCCTAGTGTGCTTACTGTACATTCAATTTGGATTCCAGTTCCTGCAATTAATATCTGAGTTTACTAGTGGCATTCAAAAGTGATTTTAAATTTGGTTCATGGATTTGAAAATCCCGCAATTTCAAAAAACATAGTAAACTTAATGAAAATGGTTGATGGATTTGAACGCTTCAAAATCAATTCCAGTTAATTCATTTTGTCCATAGGAAATATGCAGCTCAACTTGAACTTTGCAAAGTGTCTATGAGTTCCCGCATTTTCAAATATTCAAATAAATACTCACAAAAATCAATTTAATTAAAAAAAGGCCATCCCACAAAAGTGATTTGAAATTTAGACCAAGGATTTGACAATCCCGCATTTTTACGTTCAGGTTCTGAATTTACAGTATATTGTCGTGATTGCCACATAAATGATTAATAATTGAATTCTTGACAGGTCTAACTTGATTAACACTGACCTCATACAACTAGCAACTTTTAAAATTTAAACCATCATAATATAATGTAATTTATTTGAAAATCTCCAATTTTTCTATATTTTTATTATATGAAGATTATTTCTTCTTATATAATTGTTTTAATATTAAAAGTCAAATTTAATTTTCATTTTAGAGCTTCAAGTAAAACTTTTAAAAGCAAAGCTAAAATAAATTTTAGAATTAGGACATAAATAATTTTACATAGTGACAGTTTAAATTCTGATGTTTGCCCTCTCAATCACCTCTGACCAAAAACCACTACAATTATTATGTAAAAAGGTGAACAACCTAGACGCCTTTCAAATCCATTCTGATGACATAGTCTTACAGGTCAGTCAGTTTAAAAATAAAATCACACTTTTGGCCAATTTATTTTGCTTCAGTGGTAATAATCATTATATTATTGTAAATAATGGTGAAGATCATATAATGATTAATCAGAAATATTTAGAAAGCCAACATTTATAGCATTTGTCTAATCTCTTTAAGGCTGTATGGGTGGCTGGCTCTAGAAGAGTATCTATCACACATGAAACTGTTTTATTATTGGGTAAGATGGGCAAAATCTAGGCCAGCTTTTCCATTTTCATAATTATTGGCCTAAGACACAGCATGATTGTAAATTTAAAAAGGCTCTAAAGCAACTGTATTTAAATTGGTTGGGAAGCCTCATTTATCACTATCAAACTTAATGATGTAGTTTCAAGTTTACTTTATCAAAATGAGAAGGCTTCTCCACAACATGGCCTTTTTTGAATCACAGAGGAGGGATTGAGATGATACACATTATAAGCTGTTTTGCATGCAAGGGGTGGTTTTGGCTAAATAAAGATTTTTTCCTGAGAAAGGTAAATATTTGCTGATATATTAATATACCTAGCCTTGATAGTTGGTGATGGTTTGATATAACTTGGGGTATTAGTAAGGTGGTCCCTTAGGAGTGATTTAAAAGGATAGAAAGGGGTACCATGGGATAGTTATACCAAAGAGTATAGGAATTCTTAGACTATCTGGAGTGGCAATACACCTGGGTCTTTCCCTAGGATAGACATGCTTAGGTAGCATTAAAATACTGATACTAACCAGGGTGATAATACAGTTGGGTTACTTCAACTAAAAGAATGGTAAATTTTATCTTTTCATGACTTGCAAATAGCTTTAAGAAGGTCTTACTGCTGCTGGGCTAGCATGACTGGTCAGAATCATCATCAGGGTGGCTTTTTAGATATAAAGCTGCAGAAATTTATGAATTGGAGGTATTTTAGAAATAAATTTGTTCACCTTGCTTCTGAAAGATTAATATAACTACTTGGGTGAGTAAAACAGTGGTTCATGCATGATGTATGCCTGCTTCTGATGACCTAGGTGAAGGCCACTGATGGGTTCTAATCTAGGTGAAAATGACCTAGGAGACTTAGCACCCAGATTACAGGTGATTTCACTGATGAAAACCTACAAAGCATATCCTAGGTATAAATCATCTATGAGGGCTCAATGATATGTTTAATAGCTATGCTAGGTGCTAGAATATTAGTTAAGTCTGCAACAGCTTGGGAAAATGTTTTGAAATTTCTCCAAAGTGAGTGAATAGAGAACAAAAAAGCTAGAAAAATTCAGAAATTTTGACATGGGTGGTTCAACACTTCTCCAAAGTATGTTGTTTGCAAAGAAAGAATCAGAGCAGGACAGCAAAATTTTAAGAGAAGGAAAATTCACATTTTTCTGAGGATGGGGCACTGAAAGGACAGAAGGCAAGCAGTTTGGGGGAACCATTTTCTTTGATTTTGCCGCAAAAACAAAATAAAAGAAAAACACTGAAGAAATTACAGCAAAAAAGTCTCCAAGTGATTTTCTATGAGAAAAAATCAAGTCAAAACACAGTAAATCATTGAAAAAACAGAGAAATTATTTGGGACACATGTCATGAATTGTCAACAGTTTGCTTGGTAAAACATTTTCTTTCTATTTGGGGGTTGGAGAGACTGTGAAGCAAAGCAAAGTATTTCAGATTTTTGAAGATGGAGAACATTGATGAGATTGATTGGGCTTAAAACTTATTTTACTGATGATTTTGCATTACTGGAATAACCTAAAGCTTAATGGATTTACTCAGAAAGAGCAGGAAAATGCAATGAGATTTGTTACAGCAAGGTTGGAAGTCTATTTCATTAAAAGTGAGAGCACAGATAGTTTAAGCTTTTGAAAGAACCATACTAAAGAGAATTTAGCCTAAGAAAAGGGGGCTATATAAGAGCAGCTTACTAAACAGGAGCAGGAGGGGGTTGTTATAAGAAGATATTACTCTTAAACATGACTTGGGGTTCAAACTTGAAGCTTTTTCTCCCCTAAGTAGTAAAGCTAGTTCTGGTGACCCCCAAGCAGTAGTTGGCTCCCAAAAGTCTGCAAAAGTTGAATTCTCAGAAGGTTTCTAAGGGGATATTCCCCCTGTAAATGAAGACTTTTACTGTAAATTTACTCTCCCCTTTAGCCTTGGATAGGACAATCTTCCCGCATCATACCAAAAAATCTACTCAGAAACCAGCCAAGCCTCTTAATTTTCTTGAGGATTTAGCCCACACAGTAGATGAGAGATTCATGTTGGCATAACCTTCCCAGGTGGTAAATATTGATGTGCTGAACTCTGTTTCAACTTTGGAGGAAACTCTGATTAATTTGGATTATTTCTTGGCTTGGGCTTGTCCGCATTTAAAATCAATTAAGTCCAAACAATCAGGTCGCACTACTGTTAAATCACCAAATCCCAATCCAACTGGATTGAATGCTGATATAAATCACTAAAATAATGCCAGCCAATCAGACTTAGAGCTGAAAATTATTGCAAAACCCTCCAACTAAATGGATTTGCCTTTGCAAAATTTCTCTATCAGCCAATCAAACCCATTGCTTGGGTTAAGCAATCTCTCAATTTGAAGCCAGTTTCCCTCAAAGCAAGACAGGGGACTTTTGGCCCCCTGCTTGCTCATTATTTCAAAATAAAGTTATTAAGTTTCTCAAACTTGTGGTTTAAAATTTGGGGTCTTTCTTATAGCTCCCCTCTTACTCCTAGGTTTGTTAGTATTAGAATCTTTGTTGTTTACCTCCCCTGCCTTTCCCTGGCTTATGGCATTGTTTTTGAAGCCTCTAAAGTTAATGTTAGTGTTAGTATATACACTTACCTTAGTTGCTCTCAAAAACCTAGTTTGAACTTTAAAATTAGTATTATAATCTTTATAATTACTTACTTTAAATTCAAAATTGTTTTCCACTTGCTCTAACTTTTGCTTTGGCTTTATATATGCACATCTAGTTCCTCCCCTATTGTTGGAAAGCGTATAGCTTGCGGATGTCACCTCTTGGTTTCTAAGCGCCTACCAAGACCTCCAATTCCAAAGTTCATTAAATTTGACCAGTTGCACTTTGATAAGGGCTTAAAATTCCTTTCTGCCCTCCATTCCAAAAACAATGCTGGTCTCCTCTGTGAAGTTTGTGGTGTTCACTCTGGCTCATGCTCTGGTAATGATATGGACTACGTCTCCAGATCTTTGGACCCATATTTCCTATTCATTTTACCACGTAGGAAGAAACCCCTTTCAATTAATATATATGTCTGAGGGCACTCCTGGACAAGCCCAAGAAATTCTTGTCACTAGTGAGAATGCTTTGAAAAGTCTTACCTTCAACAATCTTGAGTTTTCTGCCTTCAAATTGGTCCCCTCTGCGCCACCTGGCCCAGTCTCCCCTGCGTTCCCCCTCTCTGAGGCCCCAGTTGTTCTGGACCAAGAAGAAGGTTTAGACGCCCAAGAGCACACTCCCAAGAACTCCACCTGGCTGCTTGGTGGAATGGTCTTGATGGGTCTGGATTCCTACTTTCCCTGACTGTCAGCTGTGTCCTCCTTGTGGACGCCCCTTTGAGCGGCCATACCAGTACTGCACTGGATGGTATCCTGGTGGATCCTTTCCCCAGGATGGGAGCCAAACTTAGTTAGTTTAGCCCCCTCTCTAACATTTACAGCCCCCACATATTTATAAGCAATAGAAGAATGATTTTTTGTACAAACCTTCTGCCCAAATGCTAGGAAAGAGGAACAGTATAGAAAGTAATGCAGAAGAAACTCCAGCAGCAAAACTCCCAGTGAGGAATGAAACAGGCTATCAAAGGCCCTTACAATCATAGAAAGAGGAAAATAACTTCCTAGAAAAGGAGTTTGGGACCTTCTTTCAAGTGCTATACACTCCCCAGAAAGATAAGCCCAAGCATATGTAATAATTCCTGGAGCAGATGATAGGATATTGATGGGAAAGGTTTTAGGAGAGTTTGAAGTACTGCAAGCAAATTATAATGTACTAGGAGTAGAGCTCAATTACTTAAAGGATAAGAACTAATCCAATTGCTCCCTGAATTTTATCCAGGACATCTAATTGCCACTTCTTGGTAGCAGGAGCGCCACAGGGTTCATAAAATATCAAGAGATACAACTCAACTTTAACCAGAGCTTATTCAAGATCATCTTCTCTGAGAGCAAGGGACCCCTATATCATAACATCTGTCCTGAAACTCCAAGCACTTCTTGTAAGGTTCAATGATGTATTCAGCAAAACTCTTGAGCAACTCCTATCAAACCATGAGGTACAATGAACCATACAAGTTAAGGGCTTTTTACCAAAGGAACAACCACTGTACTTTCTAACACCCAAGGTGGACAAAACTCTCTAAAAACATTATGAAAGCTCTATTCAAGGACTTTATTTACCTCTCACTATTAATATATGGGTCACAGTAATTTTTTCACCAAAAAGAATGATTTATTGCAATTGATCATAGTTTATCATGCCACCAACAAGCTTACTTTAAAAAATACCCCTACCATTTATTGATGATTTGTTTGATACAATTGAAGATGCTAAAATATTTATTAAGATTGATCCCACCACAGATTAAAACCAATATTAAATCACACCTGTGATGAGGCTAAGACAGCCTTTAAGACATAATATAGTTCATTTGAGTGCTGATTCATGAAATTTGGTATTATAAACATTTCATCTAACTTTTCAATGTTAATTAATAAATCTTTTAAGGGGTTTATTAAAAAGCACATACTAGTATATCTGGATGCCATCATTGTGTTCATTCATAATCCTAAAAAAATTATAGCACTTGTACACTATCCTCAATGCACTCTTCAAAATTTGGCTGGTAGAAATCCTTTCAAGTCTGAGTTTCTTCTGACAGAGCTACTATTTCTTGGCCACAAAATATTGACAGAGGGCATCAAGTTTGACTTAGGCAAAACCAAGGCCAACACAGATATTCTGCCTTTTAAAAATTTAATAAAAGTCCATATCTTCCTGGGTATGATTGCTTATGTGAGAAAGTTTATTTGTAACTGTGGTGAGTCAGTTACTCCACTTAACAAGTTGGTAGACATCAAGAATGGTGTTCTTGGGCACTCATTAAAGACCAAGTCTATGAGAAACTAAAGAAAAGCCTCACCAAAGCTCCAGCTCTACATTTCCCTAACCATGAATCACATTTAGATTTTAAAACCAATGCCTCATATAAAGCTGTAAAGAGGTGTCCTCTAAATAGAAACTAAAGATGAGAGCTTCCTCCCTGTAGCCTAAAACCCCTGAATTTTAACAGAGACTGAGCAGCATTACCCTATCCACTATAAAGAGTTGGCTTTCACTGTTTATTAAATGGAGAAGTGATGCTGATATTTGTAGGGTATCAATTTTCTTCCTCATGTACTTACTGATCAAAGATCCCTATGGTATTTTAGCACACAGTTACATATGTTCTAACATCAGGACATCTAGATTAAACACCTATTATCCTATCAACTGCAAATACAGTATAAACCTGGAAAAGAGTTGTTCATAGCTGATTTAATCTCCATATTATATGTTGAGTTGATCATAGGACATAATAGACTAGACCCTAGCTGACCCTAATATACATGCATCTTGAAACCACCCATTACAAGGGGGTCAACCATGTAATTATTTATAAGATAAAGGATAAAAACCTGGCTTTTCATAGTGTATTAGCCTTTTACATAGAGTACAAAGATTAATAACTCTTGGAATAGCTGACAGAGATTGAAACCACTAAATTGCAGTCCAGTTGGCATGATGGCTATCAACCAAAAAACAGCCTTGTCCAAGGTTTTTTAGCAACCAAAATTCCTGGAAAATACACTTAAGACATAACAAGTGACAGTATGAATAATGAGGTTGAACATTGGGTATGATGTCATTTCATGCATTCAAGAGAGACAAGTAACTTGACTGAACTGAGAGGAGCTGGTAAAGGGATAATATTTCATGTGATTATGAGGCCTGTCAGACAAACCCCTATCACAGCCAAGTAAAACCAACAACAAGGCAGTTTAGATAAAATTACTTATCTTGGCTGATGGGGGACTAACTGAATCTTTGAACTAACTAACTTAATAAACTAAGGAATAAAACAATTGAAGGTAGACTTTTCAACTAAATGATGGTGTACTATTAATGAGTTGAAATGGCTTTATTATATATTGGCTCACAGCAGCCTGGAAGATGGCTGTCTATGAATGCAATTATTTGAGCAATTGAGTGGTGTAAATGCCCTGAGTCTAGTGAGTGCTGGTGCTGGGTCATCTTCTTGGGGTCTTTAAATGAGGTGATGTGAAGGAAAAGTGATGATGAAATTATGAATAACCTACTGCATGAGTAATAAAAACCAAAATTCAGACTAAATTAAATAACAGCAAAAATTGCAGGCTAGGAACCCTTAAGAAAAACTGGCCTAAAATTGGAAATAATGAAATGAGTAAAGTCAAGATGATTGAGAAAACAAGAAGCTAAAAATGCTGAGCATAAGTTAAATCATCAACAGCAAAGGAAATTTCATATTCTAAATCCTCTACAAAAAATTGATAAGGAAGGGTTGAGAAGTTGAAGTTTGGATTATCATTAATTAAAAAGTAGAATTGACAAGATAGCAAAAAACATGGTACAAGGGCACCACAGAAATTAATACTTCAAGAGAAGTCATAAAATCTGTTATAAAATAAATTTTGATAGAAAAACTTAAAATTTACTGGTATAGCCTTAGCTATACAGCTACTGAGATTCTGTTGTGAAGCTAGTAGCTAACTATGAATTTTTGGAGTGCTGATGCAACTCTGTACATCAAATGATGCAGTCATTATTTATGGCACAATAAAAAATTTTGGCGCTATTTTCACACCAAAATAACACCAAATTGTTTGAACAGTCTTTTTAGAGCCTTGTAGGCTAAATTTGAAATTTCTGTTTTAATCACAGCTATAGCTATGGTCCATTTTATGCCAATAATAATATTCAAATCCTGAATATACTTAATATTTATGCTGGATTTTCAATTTTTCTTTTTTTTTGACATTTTGAACAGCCAATCCCCTTATAAATTAAAGCTACTATGACATGCATTACCATCAGGTTTGAGTATTGATTATAATAATATCACTTTATTGACATCTATTATTACTTCCATACTTGATGAATCAATTTAGGTCTCACTGGCACTAATCTGGATATTGTCATGCCACTGGAACTTTATTAAATTAGCTGCATGAATGTTTAACTTGTAATAATAATCTTTGTCCTGAAAACTATGATTGGGAAATGACATTTAGGACACTGGCTCTAGTCTTTGGGGATCTAGAACATGTGTTTGGCGCATTTTTAGACCCCAGACAGGCTGTCCTGCTTTATTGTCCTTGATGTCATCATTCATGTTGTAGTGTTGATCTTTGTGTGTCTTTTGATTAGATTGGTCATATCCTGACTTGATTTCTGCCATCATCCTGTCCATCAATTTCATTGTCTTGTCTTTTTTCATATCCTGGATAATTCCTGATATTGTAACATCATGTGATCTTTTTGTGCAAAAATGTGTCATTCTTGTTCTGGCTGCAGTTCTGTGCTTATTAGGGTGTCTAATGATGAGAAATACTGCAAATAATTGGCGTTCTGATAGGGGTCTGTTTTTCTTTTGCTAATATTTCAAACTGAAAGTGAAAAATGATCCTGATTTCATCCTACCATGTTAACTATGTCAGGAGTGATCCTGAAAAAAAGGCACAAGAAACATATGTCATCAGGCAGAGCCAAGGAAAATAACACCCTACATTTCTACAACAGCGCAGAGATAAAATCCTTCATCATCATGTCTTAGGTCACATTTGTGTCTGAAACTTATAAAAGATCTTGAAGCATAAGGTATAATGGCCATGCATGTGCCAAGATAACCCAAATCCTCTAAAATACTCTGTGCTGTACAGGAGAAACCCATATATCTCATAATTGCCAAGTCTGTTCTTTCAGCAAAAGCCCTGAAACCCTTCAAACAACAAGCTCTTGGCATTGTGGGACCATTAACCAGGAGCAAACTAGAAGAAAGTCCATCATCACTGCCACCAGCTACTTTATTTTTTGAACTCTTTCCTAGGTGACCACAAATCAAACTGCTATCACTGTGACCCAATTTATTAGAAATGAAACTGTAGCCTGCTTTGGCTGCCCTAAACAGCTTATCATGAATGGTGTAAAGAGACTTGTGAGGGACATCATAGAAGCCTACTGTGTTGGAAATGCTCTTGAGAGGATAGTGATACTTCCTACTATCATCAAACCACTGGATTGGTGGGGCAAATCAACAGTTGGTTAGTATAAGTGCTACCCAACTATTGCAAGAGCCTCCCAACACAGCATGGAAAGAAACTTATTTTCACCCTGCTCCTTATTCTGAGGGCTGGATTTAACTGCGGTTTCAGGTTCAGCCTCAGCACCCTGGCATCTGGAACTCCAGATGGGGTGCTGAAACTTTCTCAGGGTTGACTGACCTTAACTACTCCCACCAAACCTTTCCTTAAAGTTTCTCCCTCCCTTGAAAAATGATGTACCAGGGCCCAGGAGGCAGAGTACACAAAATTTCAGCAGGCCAGCAAAAGCCTGGAAGCTTGTTACTCCTGTGGAAACCATGTATTTACTCTTAACTGATAACAAGAGAAAAATATAACCCATGTCAAAACCGCAGGCTCAACCCGCCAGCAAGGTTCCAACCAAGCAGGTTTGTGACCCGCAATCCAATTACCCGGTCACTTGAAGCCAGACTAGGAAGTCAACTCAAATTACCAAATCCATCAACATGAAAAGATGATGATCCTTCACAGTGGATACCTCAATTTGGCGCTTGACTCATTAGCAGGATCAAGCCACCCCCTCTTCCATTCAGCCGTGTGATCACCAATCATGTTCCTGCTATCCATTGATTCACAATAGCTATTTAATCACTATCTCACAATAAAGATTATTATCTATCCTCTAAATATTTTTCCCCTTGTAACTTTGCTAAAACAGCACAGTTACAACATTGTAGCACAGGTAGGCTCTCCATCCTACCTTATCTTAAAAAATTCCACCTGTTGCCCACACACGCTGCGGCCAACAAATCCTTGACAGAATTATGTCTGGCCTCCCGCCCGCCTGGACTCCGTATACCCCTGGTACCAAGATACCTGATGGTTTTGTTCTCTACCAAAACACAGTGATCCTGCTACCCGCCTTCAACGCCCTGTCTGCCCTAGGGTTATTTCAGGCACCCTCATCAGTGATACAACCAGCTGACAAGACCACCATGCCTGCCTATGTTGCACAAAGACTTTGCAGCACCGCCTTAGAACCCTTCGCGGGGGCCAACAACAACAATGCTGCCGCATGGATCCAGTCCACCCAAAGCAAGTTGGCTCAGATGGAGTGCCCACAGCGGTTTTGGATTGCAGAGATTTCCATTTGTCTGACCCATGACGCTGGCACCTGGTGTGACAAGTGGCACAAAGAGCACACAGACAAGAACTGGGACACCTTCAAACAGGACTTCTTGGCAAGGTTTGTGCTCAAGGATACAGCGCTCATGATCATATGCCAAGTAAAGAACCTGACTCAGACAGGCACCGTGAAGGAACTCACCCGCGCCTACAAGGAACTCTGTCTCCGCGCCCCATCTGACATGGCCTTTGACACCCCAGCCACACACCTCATGTACTACAACGCTCTCAAGTTGCACGTGATGAGACATGTGAATCTGGACCAAGTTACCAACCTGAAAAGCCTGTACCATGAAGCAGAAAAAGCGGAGCAACCCTCCAACGCTCTGCACAAGGCACAGACTGGGAAACAAGAGAGACCCAAGGACTCACATTCAAGTGGGCGCTCCTTGCAACCACCTCCAGGAGGTAACGGCAACAACAACAACCACAAGCCCACGGGTTCAAATGGGAATGGGAATAATGGCCAATCAAATTGTACCCATTTCCATGTCACCACCGCCCAAGGCAACCAAGATGAGGGAAAAGCCCGGGGAGAGCACTAAGCAAGCCAAGCTCTCCCCACGCAACTCCTGACTCACACAACAATGAATACCAACCTGAGGACGTGGACCAATGTCCAATGATCCAAGTTCCCTCAGAAGACCCGGTACTGTACACCATTGCCAGACATCCCAATAAATTGATGTCTTATCCTTTCTGCTTTTGCAGTTACACAGGCTCAGAACTATTGGAATTGGGCACAGATTGAACTTTAGTCAACAGCAGCTTTGTGAACAAATTCAAGCTGGCCACTAATCCTTTGCGGATTAAAAATGTGGTCCTGGCTGATGAACATCACATTGCCGTGACAAAAGAGACTTCCCCCTTCTCCGTCATGCTTGAGAACCTCCACTCCACCATCCAAGGTCCTGTCATTGACTTCCCTAAGTTTGACATTGTACTGGGACTAGAATGGTTACGGAGGAACAACCCTCACGTGGACTGGGCAACCTCAGTGCTGACCATCAAGCGCAAAGGTGTCAACCACCCAATATACCCAGACTCTGTGGACCAACTCCTAAGCAACCACGTCTTTGTACACATCACAGAGACCTTGGATGAGAAGGAAAGCCTGAAAGCTATTGACTGGGACTCCTATCAGTATGAAATAATACACTTCAAAGACCACCAGGACACCTCCACACCGCAAGACCGCGACATTGTGGCCTGTCACCCAGAAATCTTTAAGGAGGCGTTACCTGGGCTACCCCCTGAGAAACACATCCAACACTCTATCCAACTCAAGGGGGCTGTACCCAAGGCACGCCCCATTTACAGGTTGACCCCAAACAAGTACAATGCCCTGCACGCCTATCTCAAGGAAGTACTGGAAAAAGGACTTATCCGCCCCTCACAGTCTCCCTTTGGGGCAGCTGTATTATTTGTGGCCAAAAAGGACGGTACCTTACGCCTGGTCACGGACTACCGCGCCTTAAACAAAGTCACCATCAAGAATTGTTACCCCTTACCACTAATTGACGATCTCTTTGACGCCTTGGGAGGAGCCTCTGTCTTCTCCAAGATTGATTTAACCGCAGGCTACAACCAGATCCGTATCAAGGAGGAAGACATCCCCAAGACAGCCTTCCGCACTAAATATAGCTCCTGCAAATGCGTGGTACTCAACTTTGGCATGACCAATGCCCTGTCTACCTTTGTAACCTTCATGAACAAAGTGTTTGCACCACACATAGGCAAACACGCCCTCGTGTACCTGGAAAATATCATTGTCTACAGCCCCTCAGTGGAACATCATCACAAGGACCTGGAGGAAGTCTTTGCAACCCTGGCACAACACAAACTGCTGGCCAAGCCCTCCAAATGCCAGCTTTTCCAAGAGCAACTACCCTTCTTGGGACACATAGTCTCAAAGGACGGCATCAAACCTGACAGTCAGAAGATACAAGCCGTCTGCAAAATGCCACCTCCCAAAGACAAGTCAGAACTACGCACTTTCTTGGGAATGGTGGCCTATGTACGACGCTTCATACCCGACTGCGGCGTCTTGACTGCCATAACAGGCGCCAAGTCCAAGTTTGTATGGACCCCCCAATGTGACCTCTGTTTCAGACGCCTCAAAGAAAAGCTCACAACAGCACCCATCTTACAATACCCCAAACAAGACAGAGAATATCAGATGGAAACCGACGCTTCAGATGCATCTATTGGGGGAGTACTGCAAATCAAGAACAGTGATGGTGATTTCCTGCCCGTAGCCTACGAGTCGCGCAAACTGACAGATGGCAAGTGTCAATACACAATCCATGACAAAGAACTGCTGGCCATTGTACACTGCCTAGTCAAATGGCGCTGTTACCTGGAACAGAAGGAAGAATTCACAGCACTAACCAATCATAAGTCGCTCATCTATTTCAAGACACAAGCAAACCTGTCACGCCGCCAAGCGCAGTGGATGGAAGTCTTAGAAAGGTTTAACATGATCATCCAGTATAAGCCTGGGGACAAACTTGCCATGGCAGACGCCCTGTCTCGTCTGTATGTCCGTGCTTCTAGGGGAGAGGATGGGCTTGACCCAGACAGGCCTCTCCTAGTGCTCTGTACAAAAGATGAAGGATTCCCCACTGGCACAACCAATATCACCAAAGAAAAGGTCATCAAGAATGAACATCTCTTTGCTGATGTATACAGGACTCTTTACAGAAAGATGTCAGATGGCACAACCATTTCCTACATTCCCACACATCAACAAGTTGACACTATTCTTTGCTACCACAGAGACCTTGGACATACCAAGAGCCGTAATCTATATGAATTCCTAAAGCATAAAGCCTGGTGGCCAACCTTATACCTCAATGTCCAGGAAGTGCTAGAACAGTGTGAGGTCTGTGAAAAGCTTGCTAAAAGCAAAAGTCCGCCTAAATCTGTACTCCCCATTCAAACCCAACTACTGTTCAAGGTATGGGCTCTGGACATTGTGGGCCCCATGCCAGGGAAACACAACAACAAAAAATACATCATCACAGCCATCAATTTCACGACAAGGTGGCCAGTAGCCCAAGCAGTGAAAACACACACTGGTAACGACGTTCAACAATTCATTGGCAAAGAAATAATCAGCAGGTTTGGAAAGCCAGAACTCCTGATAACCAATGGGGGCAAAGAATTGACCTCTGAAAACAACAATGTGTACCTCGCCAAAAATGGGGTCAAACACACTATCACAACACCATGCCACCCACAGGCTAATGGACGCGTAGAGCGGCTGAATGGTAGCCTTGTGCAAGCCCTAGCCTAACTCAACGCTGGGAGACCTGAAGACTGGTATAAGCAACTACCAACTGCATTACTTGTGTGTCAAACCCAAGTGAACAGATCCACCGGGAAAAGTCCGTTTGAACTGGTATACAGCACACAGCCTAATATCATCCAAGCATTGACAGGGCCCAAACTGGAAATCCCAAGTCAAGTCCCCCCTCACTCTGATCCTCAAGTAATAGAGGCCAACAGCAAACAAGCAGCCAAAGAAAGGGAATACTTACAAAAAACCTTTGTACCCATCTGCCAGAGACATGAAGTCGGGGACAAAGTCTGGGTCATGAATATCGACAAAAGCAAACTACAACCCAAAAAAGTAGGGCCAGCAATTATCCTAAAGGTAAACAACAATAACACTTACCTCGTGCAAGGGCTCGGGAAACGCAAGCAAGACAAGACGTTACATCACGGCCGCCTACAACCTTGCAAAGCAAGACAGAAACAACAGGAAACTGCCCTGCCTGCCACCGAATGACAACTGGTTCAATATGGCGCCCGGGCTCCTGACAACCTGCCTCCTGAGGAGGCCAACTTTCAGCCGTGGGGGTGTCAAAACCGCAGGCTCGACCTGCCAGCAATGTTCCAACCAAGCGAGTTTGTGGCCCGCAATCTGATTACCCGGTCACTCAAAGCCAGACTAGGAATTCAACTCAAATTACTAAATCCATCAACATGAACATATGATGATCCTTCACGGTGAATACCTTGATTTGGCGCTTGACTCATTAGCAGGATCAAGCCACCCCCTCTTTCATCCAGTCGTGTGATCACCAATCATGTTCCTGCTATCCATTGATTCACAATAGCTATATAATCACTATCTCACAATAAAGATTATTATCTATCCTCTAAATATTTTTCCCCTTGTAACTTTGCTAAAACAGCACAGTTACGACACCCACAACTCTTTGGCCCTTCAAGGTGGCCACTGCTATGCATAACCACACCTACCTCTTAGAAAACACCAATGATAACGCTAAACAACTCCATCACACTGTTTGATCCCCTGCCATACTGTTTCTGCTCAGAAATGCCTTTTTCACCCCTATTCAGATGCTCTACAGGGTTACACAGTTATCAAATATGACAGGGTGGGGCAAGGGAAGTGTTGCAAGCAAAAAGATAGTCCTAATTGTCACTGTATCTCACAATACATATAAATGGCTCATCAAGTCACCTTGTGTTGTATCTAATGTTGTATTCCCCTGATTCTCTCAACTTGATGGGAACTCATATTCTCTTGTAGGGAGCAAATGAAGTTACGACAATAGTCTTTCACATGTTTGAACCTGATTTTGATCATATCACTCATTTCACCCCCTTAGTGATGCAATGGGTTACTATCTTGGTATAAGGATCCCCACTGCTTTCAATAAAGATCATCTTATTTCTAAGCTTATCTATGTTCCTTTCCTGGACAGCTGTCTTTCCTAATGTAATATGGAGCTATAACTGGTTAAGTTGCAACCACATGTTAGCTGGATCAAAGGGAAGTGTGGATGAGTCAGTCAACCTAAGAGGTTGCTAGGAATGGGTCACAGAAAAATATGTCTATAGGGCCACTAGAGATCTAGCCCATTGGCTATTTCCAGCAAAGCCATCTTATCCCTAAGAGGAGAGAAATGACAGGATGGAAGAAAAGATAAAGCTGAAGACATGATGTATAAGTTGGCTTTATCTGAAGAGCCAGAAGGAGAACCTTGGGATATGTGGTAGGCAAGAGAAGGGAAGATCTTATATCTTTATTTTAAGAGAAGCTAAGGAATAATGTCAGGAAGTTGTGTCAAAAGCTTTGGATGCATTTGTAAATGCTGTGAAACGCAGTTCATGTTGATTTATCTCGTTCTGAGCCTTTTAAAAGGGGGTTAAATAACCAGAATGATTCGGTGGTTCAGTAGGTATGAGACAAATTAGCAGGCCTATTTTTGCTGAGACAAAGGACTAAGAATCTTCATAATTAATCAAACCCAATATAAAATTGTAGTTGAAATGACTTAAAATCTAAATAAAAGTGAAAAATCAATAATAAAACAATCAACTAAATTCCCAAACCAAATGACAGGAGGATCCTGACAGGCTTTCATGATTCCTGGTATATTCTAATATGAACTGATTTCAGCTTTGATTATACAGTAGTTTTCAAACCTGTTGAGATAAACATATATTAGTCAGTTTAGAACGCATGAACTCAGTCTAAAAACGAAATCAAAAATCAAGGAATTTATATTAAATTACAATAGATTTGGATCCACTTTGATTTCATTTTTAGACTGAGTTCATGCCTTCTAAACTGACTAATATATGTTTATCTCAACAGGTTTGAAAGCTACTTTACTAAATTTGAAACATACCTCCCAATTAAATCTAGAAAATTCTGGATCCAAACCCAATGGATATTTTTGGGCAATATGAAAGAATCTGTACAAAAATGTAACTTAATTTGAAGACATGTATAATATTGTATTTGATTTTTAGGATGACTCATATTAAAAGTATCCTAACAACATATATGGAGGCTTGATGGTTGAAAGAGAACTAAAGCTTAGAGGTAAGATTTAAGCTGGAGCCATTGCTATGAAAGGTCAATTCATTGAAGGACAGGGCTAAATTTGATTTGAGTACATCCAGCTCTTCCAATCCTATCTCAAGACGACAAATCCCAACCTCAGAAGACACGAGGGGAGAAAATTTCATTTCGGATGTATTTCCAAACTTGTTGGCTCTTGATGAAAGAAGGTTGAATGTGGCAGAGGCTTTTTTAGCATGTTCATTGCTATAAAACTAATGGTTGAATATGTGACATCAGTTTAAAATAGATACCTGAATTGAAATAATAGGTGGTAAGTATGACTTCATCATCGATAGATCAGAAGCATATGCATCCTTAATTGCAGTCCAGCTTTCCCCTTTCAGCCACTTAAAAACCTCACGAGTAGTCTCTGATTGAGATTGTGATCTCAATGCGTATGTTCTAGTAAAATATAGTGGATGTAGAATGGCGGGTTACTTTAGGCATCGAATAGAGTTCCAAGCATCCAAGTTTCCCAAGACTGGGCCCATAAGGGTTCTGTTGTAGTTCAACTGTCCAGTGATTAACTTTGAGACGTTTCAGCCTACCTTTTCGGCTTGATCGAGTGAATTAACAGCAGCAAACCCTGAATTGGGAGCGTTTGGCCCCAGAATAACATCTGCCTTTGAATATATTGCAATATCGAACCCTAGAATTATAAATAAATAACTGTTTTTAGACTTTTCTATTTACCTTGCTTCAAAGGGAAGGAAAATGGAGGAGGGCAATAGCTGGCGTCAGCAGCAACTTTAAACCCAGCAAAGGCCCCGCCTTTTACCAGTTCATAATAGTCTAAAAGTACCAAACTGAGTTACGAATATTTAAGAAAATATAAAAATTTTCTTTTAAATCCAAGGTTCCCAAAAGCATGATGAAATTATATAATATCAAGTTAAAAGCACAATACCAGAAAGTCTTCCTGTCGAAAGAGAGAATAACTCCACCCAAATCAACTCATTGGCCTTTTCTTGAAAAATCCAACGAAGCCAGTCGAAATTCCGAAGCTTTGGGCAAAATTTTGATTTCCTGCATAATTTAGTCAGATGACCACAGTAAATGCCCAAGATTAGAAATAAGCTTACGAAAGGGAATATTTTTGAAATGAATTTGAAGGCTGGTATAGCATCAATATTTGAGTGTTCAATCCAAACTCTAGCCGGCTTGTAGAGAAAGAATGCTGCCAATACAGCAGCAGATCCCGAAGAGTAACTGACTACGTCACCTAGCCATCTGCGTTAGGAAATTGAAAGCTCATAAGTGAAGCTGATTAATAGTATCATGATTAAATTCATAATCAATTTTTTGAGAATTCTCAATGAAGATGGCCAAAGTACATGTATATACTTTTAAACAGGCTGGGTTCAAACCGAAAGTCACCAAGAGTTAAAAATATATATTTTGGTAGCAAAGATATCTGCTTTTTGCGAATTTTGTTTCGAAATAAAAAAACCAAATAAAAAACAGCTCACTATCGAAGATCTCCCCGAGCCTAGTCTCCAAAAGATCCGTGTTGGGGTTGTTGGCGCGGGAATAGCCAAATCTGAGCTAAGGCAGGTTAGTATTGGAGAACATTTCAGTCGCCATAACCATAAAGGTGTAAGTTTGAGCCCAAATGTTTTTAAGGGGAATTCTGGCTATCCTCTTTCAAGGCCCAATATATAAATAACTTCAGGATTTAATTCTATCAACTCTATCTTATATGATAATATCCAAGCTGCAGAAGCATTATAATGGACTGTTGGCTTTTGGTTGATTACTTATTTGAGTAGCTAACAAAATAAAAATTATAGGTTGCAAGAGTACCTGCACAATAGCATCATCCCGATAATAGTTTGTTGATGTATAAATAGGGGGAGCAGTATAATTTTTTGAAAATTTCCCCTGAAAAGCCATTTTTAAACCAGGTTAATAGAGATCAATGTTTCACTGACAATGCTTTCAAATGAAGGTCAAACCATCTACAGATGGTTAACACTTGGTAAGGCAAACTCCAGGATTCTGTGGTAAATTTAATAGCTAACTTCAGCCAATTGAAACCTGCTGTTGAGCTTTACAGTTCCACCGCAGAGTCACAGCTTTGCTCTATTCGTCGATGGGTTGGATTTAATCCCTATCTGATGAGTTTAGATTGTAGCATTTGATCTTGTAGTGACGTAGTTAGCATCAAGTATACAGAATGCGGGATAAGAATAGGGGTGGGACAGTCACAGCTAGGGCTGCTTCGGCCAAGCCCCAGGCAGCCACGGCCAGTTTCTAGCTCTGAGTCACTCAAAACAAAGATTTATTTAAAAATATTTAAATATGTTGTATTTCCGTTTTGATTGTAGATGCCCAGAGCCGAAAACTGGCCGAGGCTGGGCCGAAGCATCCCTAGTCACAGCAATTGTGTGATTACTAGAGTAGGGACAGGCACCAAAATCAACACAATTTGTTTTGTGACCAAGCTTTGCCTGTCACAACTTGTTTTGTGGCTTTGACAGTTGGGCACAAATCATTTTGTGAGCTTCATGTCACATCACAATTCATGCAGATTGGTTTTGTGTTTTTAGGGAGCAGTACACAATTTCAACTGCCACATTTTGTGCCCTGCTCCAAAAGTCACAAAACAAATCTACATGAATTGTGATGTGACCAAGCACAATCTCATGTGGTTTTGTGTTGTGTCCAATCATAAGTATGTAAGCTATTCCTTTCAATAGAGAGATATATACATTAATTAGTATTTTACTGTAATTATCTAAAGCAAGCTATGGTTTAATCAAAGCTATCATTGTGAGATAATGGCAGATAAAGCCTTACTAAATTTTAGTTAAAAAATAAGATCTGACAACTGAACTTGCTCTGATTTTACACCCTGTGCCTTGCACAAAATGAAATAGTCTGTTTCATATTTAAAAACAACCTTCCTTTTATATTTTGTGGCCTACACAACGGAGTGAGCTCAAATTGTGACTTACTTCAAAAGTTGCGGCACAAATCCACCCAGACTATTTTGTGACCTAATCCAAAACATCAAAAAACAGTTTTGTGACTCTGTGTTCACACAATTGCTGTTCTTATCCCTATCCTAGTGATCACAAGGTCACATAATCCTTTTTCAAGATATATTGGATTGGTCACAAAGTAATTCATGCAGATTTATGCTCCAACTTTTAGAGCAGTTACAATTTGGGCCTCCCTCTATTGTATGGGTCACAAAGTATAAAAATGTGGTTTTTAAAGATGAAACAGGTGACTTCATTTTGTGTAAGGTATAAACTGTAAAATAGCAATAGTTTTCAAGAATGAACATACATATTATTATTTTAATGGTTATGCCAAGGTGACAGATCATTTGTTTAAATATGATATTTTTGTCTTAAAAGCATTAAAAACAATTTAAATTATTAAAAATAGCAGGACTTATTTTTTATCAAGACATTTTTTTCAAACTAAACATAAAAATTTATAAAAGTGTCAGGTATATACTTCTTGAAAGCTTATAAAACAAGATAAAGAGGGAAATTTAGAAGAGAACATTACTTTATTTGATACAGATACATAGTGTCATATAGTATCAAAAGAAGCCATATATTATCCATGTACATCATGGGAGTCATGAGCTTGTCCAAGTAGTGTTCCTCTTAGGACTAAAAATGATTGGTCACATACAACATAAATGTGTGTTTGGAGTTTCACCAATTATTCAATAATTGGGTCAGTTATCAGGAAAACCATTTTCCAAGAGAGAGTAATCATAGATGTTGCAACATCTCTTCCTGGGGTACTAGAAAGCAGAGCTTTCAGAACATTTTTGAGAGTTTTGGGGATTTGAGCCTGGTATTGATCCAGTTTTGCATTGAGAACAGGTAGCTGGGAATCATGTTGGTGTTAAAACAGCAGGCTCAACCCGCCAGCAAGGTTCTGAGTAAGCAGGTTTGTGACCTGCAATCCAATTATCCAGTCACCCAAAGCCAATTTAGAAAGGCAACTCAGATATCCAAATACAATAACATGACAAAGGGCTGATCCTCCCTGGTGGGTAACTTGTTTTGGCGCTTGACTCACTACAAGGATCAAGCCACCCCCTTCACCATCCCACCGTGTGATCTACACTATCATGTTCCTACTATCCACAATCCACAGTAACTACATAATGCATATCTCTCAATAAAGAATATTATCTAGTTTCCAAATATTTTTCCCCTTGTAACTTTGCTGAAACAGCAGTTACAACATTGGTAGCACAGGTAGGTTTTTCATCCTACCTTATCTTTCAAAATTCTGCCTGTTGCCTGCACTTGCTGCGGCCAACAAATCCTTGATAGAATCATGTCTGGCCTCTTGCTATACTGGACTCCGTACACACCTGGTACCAAAATACCTGATGGCTTTGTCCTGTACCAGAACACAGTGATCCCGCTCCCCGCCTTCAACGCCCTGTCTGCACAAGGGTTTTTCCAAACACCTACCGCCATGCCTTGGGCAACTGAAAAAAGTACCATGCCTGCCTATGTAGCTCAAAGACTTTGAAGCACTGCCTTGGAACCTTTTGCGGGAGCCAACAATGACAATACCGCAGAATGGATCCAGTCTGCCCAACGCAAGCTGGCCCAAATGGAATGCCCACAACAATTCTGGATTGCAGAGATGTCCATCTGATTGACACATGACACTAGTACCTGGTGAAACAAGTGGCATGAAAAACACACAGTGAAGGATTGTGACACCTTTAAACAGGACTTCCTGGCAAGATTTGTGCTGAAAGACACCACACTTATGATCATCTGCCAAGTGAAGAACCTGACCCAAACTGGCACAGTGAAGGAGCTCACCTGCGCTTACGAGGAACTCCAACTACGTGCCCCCTCTGATATGGCTTTTGACACTCCAGCTACTTGCCTCATGTACTACAACGCACTCAAGTCACATGTAATGAGACACATAAACCTGGACCAAGTAACCAACTTGCAAAGTCTATATTGCAAGGCAGAGAAAGCAGAACAGACGTCCAACACTCTCCACAAGGAACAAACAAGAAAGAGAGAGTGGCCCAAAGATTCTTGCCCAGCTGGGTGTTCCAATCAACCACCCCCTGGGAACAACAACAGCAATGCAAACCACAAACTCACAGGTTCAAATGGACATGGGAATGGAAACAACAGCCAGTCAAACCGTACCTATTTCCGTGTAACTGCCACACAAGACCACCACAACAAGAGAAAAGCCTGGGGAGAGCACTAAGCAAGCCAAGATCTTCCCACACAATTCCTGACTTGCCTAACAATGAGTACTAACCCAAGAACGTGGACCAGTGCCCCATGATCTAAGTACCCTCAGAGGATCTGGTACTTTACACTATTGCTAGACATCCAAATAAACTGATGTCTTATCCTTTCTGCTTTCAAAGTTACACAGGCTCAGCACTCCTAGACTTTGGCGCAGATTGAACCCTAGTCAACAGTAGCTTTGTAAATAAGTTCAAACTAGCCACTAATCCTTCACAGATTAAGAACGTGGTTTTAGCTGATGAACATCACATTGCCGTGACAAGGGAAACTGCACACTTCTCCGTTATTCTAGAGAACCTACATTCTACCATCCAGGGCCCTGTCATTAATTTTCCCAAGTTTAACATTGTACTGGGACTAGACTGGTTAAGAAATAATAATCCCAGTATAGACTAGATGACCTTGATGCTGACCATCAAACGTGAATGTGTCAATCACCAGATCTACCCTGACTCAGTAGACCAACTTCTACGCAACCATGTCTTTGTGTGCATCACAGAAACCCTGGATGAACAGGAGAACCTCAAGGCAATTGACTGGGACTCTTGCCAGTATGAGATCATACATTTCAAAGATCACCAGGACACCATTACGCCTTAGGATTGCAAAATTGTAACCCAGCACCCAGAAATCTTCAAGGAGGCTTTACCAGATTTGCCACCAAAGAAACACATCCAACACTCCATCAAACTCAAAGGGACTGTACCCAAGGTGCAAACCATCTACCACCTTACCCCAAACAAAGACAACGCCCTATGTGCTTACCTCAAAGAAGCATTGGAGAAAGGACTCATCTGTCTCTCACAGTCCCTGTTTGGTGCTGCTGTATTCTTTGTAGCAAAGAAAGATGGTACCCTACGCCTAGTCACAGACTATTGAGCCCTAAACAAAGTCACTATTAAGAATTGTTACCCACTACCACTCATTAACAACCTCTTCAATTCCTTGGGCAGTGCCACAGTCTTCTCCAAGATTTACCTAACCGCAGGCTACAATCAGATCCATATTAAGGAGGAATATATCCCCAAAACAGCCTTGCACACTAAATGTGGTTCACATGAGTGTGTGGTACTCAACTTTGGAATGACAAACGCCCCGTCAACCTTTGTGACCTTTATGAACAAGGTGTTTGCCCCCACATTGGCAAGCATTCCTTGGTGTACCTGGATGATATCATTGTCTACAGCCTTTTGGTAAAACAACACCACAAGGACTTAGAAGCAGTCTTTGCTACCCTGTCACAACAAAAGTTGCTATCCAAGCCTTCCAAATGCCAGTTCTTCTGCAAACAGTTACCCTTCTTGGGACACATAGTCTCAAAGAATGGCATTAAACCTGACAGCCAGAAAATCCAGGCCATTTGCAAAATGCCACCCCCAAAGGACAAATCAGAACTCCGCACATTCTTGGGAATGGTTGCCTATGTACGCTGCTTCATACCTGACTGTGGCGTGTTGACTGCCCCCTTATCTGCCATAACAGGCGCCAAATCCAAGTTTGTGTGGACCCCTCAACACAACCTTTGCTTCAGACGTCTTAAGGAAAAACTCAAAACTGCTACTATTCTACAATACCCCAAACACAATGGGGAATATCAAATGAAAGCAGACACCTCTGACACATCCATTGGAGGAGTACTACAAATCAAGAACATTGATGGTGATTTCCTGCCCGTAGCCTACAAGTTGCAAAAACTGATGGATGGCAAGTGTCAATACCCAATTCACGACAAAGAACTGTTGGCCATTGTACACTGCCTAGTCAAATGGCGCTGTTACCTGGAACGGCAGGAAGAATTCACAGCACTAACCAATCACATGTTGCTCATCTATTTCAAGACGCAAGCAAACTTGTCACGCCGCCAAGCATGGTGGATGGAACTTCTGGAGAGGTTCAACATGCTCATACAATACAAACCTGGCCCAGAGCTTGCCATGGTGGACACACTCTTGCGCCTGTACGTCAGAGCCACAAGGGGCAAGAATGGGCTCAACCCAGACTGGCCTCTCCTGGTGCTCCAGACAAAGGATTAGGGCTTCCCCCTGGTACAACAGATATAAAAAAGAAACTGGCATTAAGAACAAGCATTTATTTGCAGATGTGTATAGGACCCTACATTGAAAAATGTCCAATGGAATTACCATCCTCTATATCCCCACACATCAGCAAGTTGATACAATCCTACATTACCACAGAGACCTAGGACACACAAAAAGCCGCAACCTCTACAAATTCCTTAAACACAAAGCTTGGTGGCCAACCCTATACCAGGACGTCCAAGAAGACTTAGACCAATGCAAAGTATGTGAGAAATTTGCAAGAAGAGATACTCCACCTAAATTAGTACTACCTATTTGCACACAACTGCCCCTCAAGGTGTAAGCCCTAGACATTGTGGGCCTTATGCCAGGGAAACACAACGACAAAAAATACATCATCACAGCCATCAATTTCGCGACAAGGTGGCCAGTAGCCCAAGCAGTGAAAACACACACCGGTAACGACGTCTGACAATTCATTGGCAAAGAAATCATCAGCAAGTTTGAAAAGCCAGAACTTTTGATAAACAACGGGGGCAAAGAATTGACCTCCAAAAATATCAACATATATCTCATCAAGAATGGGGTCCAACACACTGTGACAACACCTTACCATCCTCAGGCCAATATACGTGTGGAACAGTTGAATGGTAGCCTCATGCAAGCCTTGGACAAGCTCACCGCTGGAAGACCTGAGGACTGGTACAAGCAGCTACCAACTGCATTACTTGTATGCTGGACCCGTGTGAACAGATCCACCGGTAAAGGCCCCTTCAAGCTAGTATATGGGACACAACCCAATATCATCCAAGCAATATCTGGACCTAAGCTGGAAATGCCAAGCAAGGTTTCACCCTGCTCAGATCCCCAGGTCATACAGGCCAATAGTGATTAAACAGAAAGAGAAGAAAAGCATCTACAAAAGACCTTTGTCCCTATCCAAGACAGACATGAGGTTGATGACAAAGTTTAGGTCATGAACACTGACAAAAGTAAATTAAAGACAGAAAAACTGGGCCCTGCCATCATTCTAAAGGTAAACAAAAACAACACTTACCTTGTGCAAGGACTTGGAAAACAAAAACAAGACAAAGTCCTCCACCATGATTGCCTCAGGCCCTACAAGGCAAGACAAAAACAATGCAAGACTGTTCTACCCGCCACTGAACAACAGTTAGTTCAATATGGCACCTGACATTCTCCCTGGCAACCTACCCCCAGAGAAGGCCAACCTTCAGCTGGGGGTATTGAAACAGCAGGCTTGACCCGCCAGCAAGATTCTGAGTAAGTGGATTTGTGACCTGTGACCCAATTATCCAGTCACCCAAAGCCAAGTTAGGAAGGCAACTCAGATTTATAAATACAATAACATGAACAAGGGCTGATCCTCCCCGGTGGGTAACTTGTTTTGGCACTTGACTCACTACAAGGATCAAGCCACCCCCTTCACCATCCTACTGTGTGATCTAACAATCATGTTCCTGTTATCCACAATTCAGGTAACTATATAATGCATATCTCTCAATAAAGAATATTATCTAGTTTCCAAATATTTTTCCCCTTGTAACTTTTCTGAAACAGCACAGTTACAACATTGGTCATTTCTTGCCTTGCAGAGGCAGAGACATCCATGGTGCATAAGTTTTAGTCCTGTAAAAGTGCCAATTCTCTTAGCAAGGTATGTATTGTTTGGTTCAACTTCCACGACAGCACCTGGCCCACTCAATCCTGGCTCCAACTTGTGCAGGTCATAATTTACAACCCAGATATTATCTCTAGGTTAAAATCTTTCTTCTTTGTCAGGGTACCAATTTCTGGACAGGATGCTAGTAGATGCAGGCAGTTGGGCCACCAGGCCTGAGGGTAGGACCCACCACAGGATTGGAGCCAACTTGATAATGTAGGAGAGCAAACAACCAAGTAAAGACCAAGGACTATACTTGGGGACCATGGAATCTACCAAACCTGTCAGAACAATATAAAATACCCTGAAAAGCTGGGTAGATGTGGTTTCAGTTGCAGCAACAGAACCTTGAAGGCAGCCAGGCTGGGATGTGAGTGGTGGAGTCATTGGTACTAAGTAAGCAAGCAGGTAATTGCATTCCCCCCAGAATATTTGGTATTGCACAGTGTACCAAGTTCCTTCTTGTTTAATTTTATGGCTTCCTAGTTCTTGCTAAAGTGTCTGCAAGGAGGATGTTTTCTAAGGTAAATTTGAAATAGATGTTAGGGCCCAGAATGGACCTTCCAAGGAACTCAATAGCATCCAGACAAAGGAATATGAATTTGTGATTGTGCAATCACACAATTAGTTTCAATATTAAGGTCTCAGTAACTCACACCTCAATTTCCCAAATGCTAAAATTTATGCCCTGGGGACACTTGCACCTGAAGATACCTACAAAACCAGCCTTTACCTTCAAAACGCTTCCCATTGGCCAAAACCCTCAGAAGTTGGGGATTTTGGCCCCTAAAAGCTCTCTGGAAGACCACAAGGTTTGACTCAAGCAACAGAAACTAAAAATAGCATGTTGTCACCCCTGGGCAACTAACCAGATGATGCCAGTGCCAGAAGAATAGTGACATGTGGCCAACAAGCTAACCAAGATACACTGCCAAGCCAAGAGCCAACTTCTCAACAGTATATAGCTGGGTAAGTTGGAGATTCCTTCTGTGACATCACACAATAAACATATGTTGGTTAATGCAATCAGAGAATTTTTACTTTGCAGGAGTTTACTACATTATCACAAATTTTATACTGTTGGTGCTATCTAATAGAGAGTACTTGCAGTCTAATACCAGTGCTTGGAAGCAGAACAACTTCTTGCTGCCTCTGATCAACCAATTTTTGCACCTGTTTTCCCCCAGAGTTCTGGATCAGGAGATAGTTCCTGTGCCTTCTATTTCCTTCCCATGTGTCTCTTGGCTTTATCAACTTGCTATGCCAAGCCATCTCATAAGTGCCACCACAGAAAAACTTCCCCTTGTCAATTTCATCCCTTCCTACAATTATAGCAAGCTTGCTTTCCTATCTAATCATTATGGTGCTTGCTGATCAAGTGATCCCCCACATGGGAGTGTGGTGTCCTTGGGCCATTGCTGCCAACTACGTGATGAGGATGGCCCCATCATCTACTGGGCCTTCCAGGCTCAATCCTTCCCTTTGATTAAAGGCTCTCCTGTAAGTAACTCAGGCCATGAAAATAGACCAGGTTTGAAGGTTATGTGGTGAAATGAAGGTGGGATACACCATCTAGAAAGACGCCATCTCATACCCTATCTCAGATTTCTGGCTAAACCACGCCAGATAACTTAAAATATTGATAAAGGCCCAAAACATTTCAAAAACTATAAAAAAACATATGAATAGACTCAAAATCATCCAAGAATTCCAAATCTGCAATACAAATGTAGGGTCAGCTAATACTAACTATAGTTTTCAAAGCTCCAAAGTCAACACATCCTAAAATGGTGATATTTTAGTATTAGATTTTAACTCTATACTAAACATGTGTATACATATTAAAAGTTTCAAAAAAAGCATACAGCTAGACTTAAAATCAACCAATAATTTCAAATCTTCAATAAAAATGTAGGGTCAGCTAATATCAACTATAGTGCACAAAGCTCCAAAGTCAACACATCCCAAAGTGGTAATATTTTTGTATTAAGTTTTAACTCTTTATTAAACATGTGTATACTAAAAATAAAGTTAAAATCAAATATTTGGAAGAAATAAATTTATTGTTAAAGAAAGTAGATTATTCATTAGATCCAAGGGCCATGGTAATGCCTTTGAGATGGGTAAGGCGGCCTTCTCTGTTGTAATAGGCCAAAACCTCCTTGGTAACACTTGTGAACTTGACCTGCTGGTCAGCATGCTTGGATACAACAGCTTTGCCTTTGACAGCCTGGGAGTATAGCTGATCTTTGTGAGCATGCTGAATCTTCAGCTTGTTGACAATCACATTAAACATGGGCTTTTTTACCTTAACCAGGCAGGAAAATTGATTGTGCCAACCTTCAAGTGATGAGGTGGTCTTAGTTTTGCCTTCTTTGACCTGCTTATAGAAGTTCCAATTAATTGAGTTGCCGCCCTTACAGATGTGGCAATGTCCCTGAAATACACCCACCCACAGGTGCTCAAAGTACTGGATGAAAGGAGCAAATGCTTCTTGGTTCTCATTAATGTAATTGTCATTGAGAAACTTGTCATAAAAAAGGTTAACCTCTTCCTTTCTGACCATGGCCAGAGCAGCAAAGCAATTGAAGATCTTTCTGGCTGCCTTTGTGTCATCCTTGAATACCAGTTTATTGAGGGCTGGGTTTTTCATCAGGTTCTTGTGCAGAGCCTGATGGTAGTGAAAGAAGCAGCCTTGGGGCCTGCTCCTAAATACCTTGATAAAGGTGTTGGCCTGTGTAACCTCAAAGTCAACCATTAACGTGATATGGTAGGGAAGGGACTCTAGCACCTTTCTGGTTTTGGCCTGTTGCTCCTGGGTAGCCTCTGGGATGACCTTCTTTTTCTTGCAGCCCCTTTTCTCAGTTGGCTCTTTTTTGAGTGTGGGCAAGATGACATCCAGTTTTTTCTTGAGTATATCCAAGGTGCAAATGTAAGTATCCTCCCTTTTATTAGGGAGAAAAAAGAAGTCAAAGGGGATGGTGTCCATTGACCTGACCATGAATGGCCCAAAGCTGATAAAATAGCTTTGGTCAAGAGTCAAAAGTCCCATTGGCAAACCAGGTATCATACTTTAGAAGGCGTATGAGATCCTCTTGTGTTGAAAAGCACAAAATATGGTTTGGTGAACCTTGCCCATCATTTTGTAGCAGATAGGGCTTTCCAATCATGGTAGTCTTCTGGACTTTGAAAAGTACAAGCTCATCAATGCTTCTAGCGCTGATTCCAATATTGGCATCAATTGACTGTTGATCAGTCACATCCCATTGGAGTCTGGTCTTTTCTCCAACCTCCTCTCTCTGATCTTCATTAAGGTAAAGGAGAGCATGTGTTACCAGCTCAGTTGAAGTCAAGTCCTTGTTGAAAGAAATGGCTTGGCAAAGGTACCAGTGCATAATATAATAGAGGATCATATCTGAGCCCAAACAGTCATGCTCAATGGTGAGCTCTTTTATTTGGGTAAACCCAATTGTAGTTAATTGTGCGGGGAAGCCTGGACTATAACATTGGTAGTGATGGTGCACCATATTTTTTCTCTGGTCATTGCAGCTGAAAAAGAAGCTGTCCTTGACAAAGCCAGCACCCCCTTCTTGGTCATAATGGTAAAAGAGTTGGGGGAAACAGCTGGAACTTTAAATTGCCCATTGATATTGCAGATATTGGTAACTGCATGTAAGTCCCACTCTAGGATGGTCTCCTCCTCTGAGGCTGCGGAAACTGTGACAAATGGGGTTGGTGCTTCACCTTGCCACAAAGGCATTGGGCAAGGTAGACCAGGCCAGGCTATAAACCACAGAGACCATTATCAACAGGAACCAGTTTTGGGCAGGTGACAACTGCAGATTCTGGTAACTATTAAATATGGTCAGAAGGATTACAAAAGTGAGTAATGAAATTTGAGAAAAGCTTAGCTGAAGCATTTCCTCAAACAACAAGAGAAAATGGTTCTGCATAAATTTTATTTCTTTCAAAATTTAAAATCAATTTTGAAATGTTGATTTTTTATGCCAATCAGTTGTTTTTGTTGTTTTTACTCTTATTTTATTATAAATTTAGGAAACCAAGATAACTTCCAGGAATCTATCATGATAGGTATTTAGGGGAAAATATAAAAAGTCCATAATGAATATGGAAGGAGAGAGATGATTGGATAAAGGACAGAAAAGGGAAAATCTATTATCTAATAGTGGGTTTTTGGAATCCAACTTTGTCAGTTGGGTTTGTTACATTACCCTCCTCTAGAGAAGGCTCTCCTCTCCCCCCAAAACTCCTCAACCAGGGCAGGGCAATTAGAGCAGTTTTCTTCAGGCTCCCAAGTAGCATCTTCAATTGGAAAATTCTTCCATTTGACCTGATAATAGTGTTTGTTTGAGGAAAGTTTTGAGCCTAAGATGGCTTCTACTTCATGTTCATGGTCAGCCAGATTAGAGGAAAGTATAGGCTCTGTAGAGACAGGCAATTTACCAATGAATGGTTTAAATTGGGAGACATGGAAAACTGGGTGAACCTTGCTGTTAGAGGGGAGCTCAAGTTCATAAGCTGTGTCATTAATTTTCCTTAAAATTTTAAAAGAGCCAATGTTGAGTGGGCCTAGTTTGCAGCAAGTGATTGGTAATTTGAAGTTTTCAACTTTCAATATTACTAGGTCTTCAGGAGAATATAAGGGGGCATCAATTCTATGGGTGTCAGCTTTGCGTTTATATGCTTCTCTGGCTTGCATGAGATTGCTGATTAAATCTGCATGAATAGTTGCAATTTTTGGGACAATATTTTCTTACATCCCTTCTGCTGGTGCTTCTGAGTTAGGAAGGGGACAAGGATGAAAGCCCTTGTTTGCAAAGAAAGGAGAAAGACCAGTTGAGGCATGAGAGGCATTATTATAGGCAAATTGAGCAATGCAGAGCCATGAAACCCAGTCTTTCTGGTGAGGAGAGACGTAACAATGTAGGTACTGTTCAATTGTCTGATTTAAGCGCTATGTTTGACCATCAGACTGAGGATGATAGCCTGAAGAACAACAAGGCTTGATATTTAGATCCTTGCTAATAGATTCCCAGAACTTGGATACAAATTGTGGACCTCTGTCTGATATAACTTCATCTGGGAGGCCATGACAAGCAAATATTTCACAAATAAATATTGTTGCCATTCCTTGTGAGGTGATAGTCTTATTGCACAGGAAGAACTCAGCGTACTTTGAAAACCTGTCCACAACTACCATAATAGAGTTAAACCCTTCAGACTTTGAAAGGCCAGTTATAAAGTCTACACTGACAGAAGACCATGGATGGGCAGGAAGTTGTAAAGGAAGCAAATTCCCTGAATGCATGGAGCAGGAGTGCTTTGACCTAGCACAGATAAGACACACCTTGAGATATAAGGATACCACATTGTGGAGACCAGGCCAGGAAAATTGGTGACAAATAAGTTCTACAGTCTTAGAAATGCCTGGGTGGCCCGCAGTAGGATGATTGTGAGACATGTTAAAAATTTCAGTGCAAAGTTTTCCAGGAGGCACCCATATTTTCTTTTTGTGATAAATAATTCTATTGGCATAGGTAAAGTCAGGATATTTTAGAGAGGCACCTTTGCTTAGTGTGGGTAGTAATTTTTTTTGAGCTTAGTATGGGCTTTAGAAGTTTTGACCCTGATCCACAAAGGGTTTTGAGACATGGATGCAAAGAGATCAGATGGTAGCATAGTGGCTGTATTAAAGGAGTTAAGAGTTTCCTCCAGTATAACCAAGCCAGGATCACGGCTCAGCATATCTGGAATATGATTGGAAACCCCAGGCTTATACTCAATTGTGAAAATATATTGGGATAATTCAAGATGCCAAGAAGCCTGTCTCTGGTTCATGATATGAGGCTTTTTTTGATATTCCAAGGCACAATGATCAGTAGAAATAATAATTGGATAGTGAGCATACAGCAGAAGATATTGCCAATGATTTAAGGCTGCCACAATAGCTAAGAGCTCTTTGTCATAGATAGAATAATTTGTCTCTGGAAGAAGCATCTTTCTGGAGAAGAATCCAATTGGGTGGTCATGATTATCATCTCTTTTCTGCAAAAGAACTGCTCCAATAGCATGGTTAGACATGTCTGTTTCCAGGATGAAAGGCTTTCTCAGGTCTGGGTGCACAAGGACTGGGGCAGACATAAGAATATCCTTTATCTCCTTTAAGGCCTTTTCTTCTTGTGGTCCCCACTTGAAGGAAACATATCAGTAAGCTTATTAAGAGGAGAAGCTATTTCTGACAGGTTTTTGGTGAAACAACAGAGAAAGTTTACTGTACCCATAAAAGAACGGACTTCTGTGCAAGAGGTAGGCCAAGTCTAGTCTTTAATGGCAGCCAGCTTGTCAGGACAGATAGCATGACCATCTTTATATATAACATTACCTAGGAAGGTTACTTCTTCCTTAGAAAATTCACATTTTTCAGCTTAAGTTTTAGATTGTCACTAGATAACGTATCTAAGACCTTTCTAATGTCCTCTTGATGGGTTGTGTAGTCTTTAGAGAATACCAGAATATCATTTATGTACACCACACAACATTGACCTCTAATGTTTCCAAGAACAGCATCAATCATGCGCTGAAAACCCGAAGGAGAATTACAAAGACCAAATGGCATGACCTTATATTCAAAGACCCCCAAGTGGCATTTAAAGGCAGTGAACTTCTGGTGGTCAGGGTGAATTGGGATTTGGTTGAAAGCATCTCTAAGGTCTAACTTTGAGAATATTTTAGCACCCAAAATCATGGAAGCAATATTAGTGATGAGAGGCATGGAGTAAGGGTCAGGATCAGTAATGGCATTTAAGTGGGTAAAATCCATACAAGGACAAAGTTCATCATTGGATTTGGGGACTAAAAGAACCAGGATAACCACAGGAGAACAACTGGGAACAATTAATCCACAACTAAGTATGTCCTGAACATAGTCACTAAGGCTTTGATGGGCTACCTGGTTAAGCACATATAAAGGTGAGCCCTTGGGTAGAACAGATTTTTCTTTAAAACTGAAGGAGAAAAATTGTGAGTTTGGGTCAAAAACATCTGGTAAAGTAACCTTCTCAAAAAAATTTGCATAATCCATAAACTGAGATAGAAGCTTATCCTGAAGATCCTGAGAAACTAAAGATGCAAGAGGCTTGGCGGGCAGTGCATTAGACAGAAACTTCAGGCAATATGATTGTTTATCTTTAGGGTTTAACTCAACTACACCTTGGTCCATTTTAAAATGTGGGTTATAGGAGTTCCACCATTGCATACCAAGTGTGACTGGAGAAGGAAGATTCTGACCAATAGTGACAGGCAGTTTTACTTTGATGCTATCCTTAATAAGAGGTACCAGCTTTGAAGTAACCCAAGTGGGGGCTGTAATCTCAGTATCTCCTAGTTTAACTGGAGGACCTTCAGAGTATGGAAGCTTCAAAAGACAAGCCAGGTTTATATACAAAAAGTTATCATGAGCACCAGTGTTCACCAAGGCCATGATGTTTAGTCTTTTATGTTTGCTGTGGTGTGGATAGAAAACAGAGAAAGGCACCAGTAGATAAGAGTCTTGAGTGGCATCTTTATTAATAGCGCCAAGTACAACAGGGGTGAGAGGAGAGGCAGCCAGGTTGTGTGAGGCAACATCCTTTACTACAGGAGTTGTAGGTCCACAGGGGCCCCGGTTATTGTGGCTATTATTTTGATTAAGATTGTTGGGGCGGCAAACAGCAGGAGAGTTTGGAGGGGGCGCAGGAGTGGGCTGGGGCTGATCACAGTGAGTGGAGCCCCTCTGGTATTCATTGTGTTGAGCCATATACTCTGAGTTCTGGCGTTCTGTATGAAGAGCAATATGGTATTCTTCCTCCCAGGTCATAGCCACCAAGGTGCCCCGTAAGGCTTGTAACAAGTGATGGTTCAGGCCTTTTCAAAAGATATGTGGTAGGTTCTTAGCTGGGGCACGGGCAGCACAACTGAGAGTTTTGAATGAGGCGGCGTAATTGGTGACTGTTCCTGAGCCTTGATCCAAAGCAATAAGTGAGGCCCAGGCAGTGTCCTGAAACTCTTCCGGGTGGAGGTGCTCTTTGATGAGATCACAAAAGTCCATGATGGTGTCTTGAAAAATATGGAGGTCCATTAATTCCATAATCCAGTCCATGATTGACAAGTCAAGGCCAGATATCATGTTTGTGATTAGCTGGCCCTGATCAGGAGAAGAGCCCATAGCTTGAGCAAAGCAATAGTTCAGGCAAATTTTATCAAGGGCACAAGAGAGTTCAGCTGTTTGGTCAGAGTCCAGGAAGAGAATAACTGAATTATTTTCTATGTCATCATCTTCACCATTTATTTCAACATTTTTTTAAAACTTTTTTTGAGCATTTTTTTGATTATTTCATTTTTATTGGTAAAGCCGCACAGATTGCCCAAGGTGTGTCAGGATCACTCCTGACATAAGCTCTGAATAAGGATCAAAGCAAAAAAATAAGCACAGTCTAGTACAAAAGGGGAAGAATTGCAAAATGCCTGATTGAGATGCCATTGCTTCATTAAGCATGATGTCATGGTTGCATAGATGACGTAATTCATGCAATCATATCTCAGCTCTTAATTAACGGATGCCAATGCCCAAACCCGCATTCAAGAGCTCTTAACAGCACCTACAATTTATATTAATGAATTAAGCCAGGTCAAAAAGGCCAATCGAGAGCTAAATTGAGCAAAAGCAATCCCCCCTGCATGAACTCCTGTTGCATGAAATGATGTCATTCATGCAAGTGTATCTCAGTGAATACAAAATTAAAATGAATGATCAACCACTCATTTTGAAGCTCTTTGTATTTTGATTATCATTTAAAAATAATTAAGTACCCGTTAAGAGACCACCTTGTGCGTAAAACCAATTGGAACGCAAAACCTTGAGAGGAACCAATCAGATAAGTCCCAGAATTAGGGGATAAAAATAGAAGCAGGCCATGCAGTCCTTGAACAATTCAGTAACAAAATCCAAACCCTGGCCATCAATCCTGGAACCAACCAATGGGGATCTGGGGGCCCAGACCACATGGCTTGTTCCAGACTATTGCCAAACCTTACTACCCAGTCTAAAATTAGACCTTGAGGAAGGCTTAGGCCCATTTCCCCTCATGACAGTAAGCCATTGGCTAAAACCAAGAATTGACAATCCAGACCCAGATAGTAAAAGAACAAAGGTTTGACAATATTCCAAATACCTGATTTCAATCTTCATCACCCAGCCTTTTGAGATTCTCCATTCCCTGCTTGCACTCCCACTTGAAAAACTTTGCACAGTGGGGGATACTATAAATAAACACACTATGAATATCTGATAGCTAAGCTATCATTGAAGTTCAACCCAATCTCTTGCTATCTATATTTCTCTTTAATTATAGAAAGTAAGTTCTTCTGTGTCTTTACAGCTGGGCTTTACAGGTGACAACCAGGAAATTCAGTTCTCTCAATGTAAAGAGCCCCAAAAATATCACCATTGCTAATTTTGGCCAATGTGAGTATCATTCTGGCAAAATGATTTTTTCTGTTTCATCATGACCAAAAAGTAGACCACAAAATTTAGCAATCTTGGTTTAATGTGACAAATGGGGTTGGTGCTCCACCTTGCCACAAAGGCATTGGGCAAGTGTTGCAACATCTTTGATTACTCCCTCTCAGGGAATTAATGCCCTGAGTAAATCACCAAGCAACTCACCAAGCAGTTCACTGCCCAGTCAATAAACTGGTGGCACCATTATCAGTTAACCATCTATGATGGGGATCACTCAATCCAGGTCCTAAATGGAACACAACTTGATTAAGCCTTGTGACTCAAGAGGAACATTACTCAGATAAGCCTCATGACCTCTATGACGTACATGGACAACATGTGGCTTGTCATGATACTATATAATATTGTATACTCATATCAAATAAAGTATCATTCTCTTCTTAATTTTCCCCTTTATTTTGTTTATTATACTTCCCAGAAGTATAAACGGGACAGTGGTAGCACAGATAGGCTATTCATACCTACCCAACTTGAAGAAAAAATTCCTCCCAAGAAAAGAACCCAAGCAATATCACTCCCTAACAGTTGGAGAGATTACAGAGTAGAACAATACGTCCCCCCTAGACTTGTCATCTACAACAATCTCCTTGTACCCATTGACCAGTACAACACTCTCAAAACCCGTAGACTGTTCCCTACCATGCCAGCTACAACAGCGTCTACGCAGCCTGAGATACCCAATATTGTGTTTCAATGCCTATGTACCACTGAGATTGGCGCCTTTGCAGGACTACGCCGTGAGAACGCCTCTCTTTGGATCAACAGTACTGAGAGTAAATTTGAACAAGTGAAGTGCCCCCAAAGACTCTGGGTTAGCAAAATTGCCCTCTGTCACAGGGACTGCTTCACACTTTGTTACCAAATGGCTAGCACAACATCCTGACCAGAAGGAAAACTGGGAAATATTCAAGGCTGCATTCCTCAAAAAGTTCTTCATGAAGGATTCAGATGTAGTGATTATGACCAAACTCTGAACCTTTAAAATGACAGAAACCATTGAGGAATACATTGCTGCATATGAGGGACTACGTGACTGTGCGCCCAACACCATCAACTTTGATGAACCTGGACCACGCTTGGACTTCTACAATGGTCTTCCTACACATATCAGACGTCAGTTCAACATGACCTGCTGCAAGAACCTCAAGGATGTATTCCTATAACAGAAACGTGCAGCTCATAAATCTGATGATCTAAACACCTCCAACAAACGCAAGGAAAACCCTGCAGTGAAGAGAGAGACTTGCCCCAACAAGCAGAACCACCGAGCCAACAGTACCCAGCCTCAAAACGGGAATTGCACTCACAAGCCAACCAGGCTAGCACTGAAGATACCAACAAGGAGGGAAAAGCTCAGGGGAGTGCTTAGGTGAGCCACCCTCCCCCTCTTCACAAGACTTGTACAGAGAACATGACGTGGACTCCATCACCATGATCCAGGTTCCTTCCAGCAACCCTCTCCTGTTTGCTGCCCAATCTAGAAATAAACTCCTTACCTATCCTTTCTGTTTTTGCAGATACCAGGGCACAGCACTATTTGACACTGGAGCCAATCAATTGCTTATTAACAAGAGTTTTGCAGACCTCATGAAGTTACCTACCATTTGAAGTAACATCAAGAAAGTCACCATGGCAGACAACCGCAGCACACCAGTTACCCACGAGACCAGACCTTTCCGGGCCCAAATTGGAGACGTCCAAACAACAATTAGTGGCCCCATCATTCCAATCTCCAAATATGATATCATACTTGGATTAGATTGAATGCAAAAGACAAAGCCTCACATTGACTGGGACAGTGCCACCCTCCCTATCCAGCGAGGAGAAGTCCACCATCACATGTACCCAACACACCTTGATACCCTCATGAGGGATCACATATTTGTAAAGATCATGGAAACAGAGAAGGAAACCAATGTCAGCAAAATCAATTGGAGCACATGTACGTATGAAGTCATCCACTTCAAGAACACCAAAATGCAACACAAACAGAACCCAATCAGAGATCAGCTAGTCAATGAGTTTCCCTCAGTATTCCAGGAATCACTACCTGGGCTGCCCCCTGATTGGGGTATACAACATGAAATTGACCTGAAAGGTGGCGTGCCTAAGGCGCGACCCATCTACTGCCTCACACCACAAGAAGACAACGCCCTGAATGCTTACCTTGACAAAGCTCTCAAGAAAGGCCTCATCAGACCCTCAAAGTCACCCTTTGGTGCCGCTGTCTTCTTTGTAGCAAAGAAAGATGGAGGCCTCCGCTTGGTCACAGACTACAGGGCCCTCAACAAAACACAATAAAGAACAGGTATCTCCTGCCCCTAATTGATGACCTTTTTGATGCCCTGGGGGTCCTGAATCTTCACAAAAATCAATTTGACAGCAGGTTACCACCAAATTTGCGTAAAACCTGATGACATTCCAAAGACCGCATTTCAAACTAAATATGGGTCCTTTGAATGTGTTGTCCTTAATTTTGGCATGACAAACGCCCCCAGTACCTTTGTAACTTTCATGAATGAAGTATTCAAGGAACACATTAGCAAAAGGGCAATCATCTACCTGGATGACATCATCATCTATAGTCCCAACCTGCAACATCACTGGGAAGACATCCGCGCAGTCCTCTGTACCCTGCAAGAAAACCAACTAATTGCCAAACCATCCAAATGTGAATTATTCTTGACTGAACTCCCCTTCCTTGGCCATATCATTAGCAAGGACAGTATCAAGCCCAATCCAGACAAAATACGCGCTATAACAGAGGTGCCAGCCCCAAGGAACAAGAGCAAACTCTGCACTTTCCTTGGAATGATAGCCTACGTACGCAGATTCATCCCTGACTGGGGCACTCTGACAGCCCCCTTGTCAGCCATCACTGGGAAAACAACCAATTTTGTCTGGACACCTTTACAAGATCAACATTTCTGCCAGCTGAAGGAGCGCATGGTCACTGCCCCCATCTTGCAATACCCAAACCGCAAGGGTATCTATGAGCTAGAAACCGACACCTCTGATTATGCCATAGGAGGAGTCCTCCATATCCAAACAGCTCAGAAAGCCTTCCTCCATGTGGCATATGAATCCAGGAAGCTATCAGACAGTGAACAAAGATACCCCATACACAATAAGGAGTTGGTTGTCATCATACACTGTCTCATGAAATGGCAATGTTATCTAGAAGGAGCCCAGACGTTCAAAGTACTCACCAACCACAAGTTGTTGATATTCTTTAAAACACAGCAACACCTGTAAATAAGACAAGCCAAATGGATGAGTCTCATACAGAGATACCCCATTCAAATTGAATACAAGCCAGGCAGAGAGATTCTTACTGCAGATGCCCTATTAAGGCTATACAATAAACACATCCTCTGCACTGATGGCGACCCCAACTGGCCCATGTTAATCATAGGGAATCTCCAGGAAGGGTTCTCACCTGGAACACCAATGGACATCCAAGAGAAAGACCTCAAGAACAAACATCTGTTCAAAAACGTATATGGTATCCTCCATCAAATCCTTCCAAATGGTGACACTGTACCCTACGTTCTGTCAACACAAAAGATTGACACAATCCTCCATTATCACAGGGACTTGGGACACATCCGTAGCAGAAACTTACATGAATATCTCAAGACCCGCTGCTGGTAGCCCAAGATGCTAGATGATATCAGAGAAGTACTGGAACAATGCAAGGTCTGTGAAAAGTACACCTGAACCAAAGCTCTACCCAAGTCAGTAGTACCTGTATCCATCACACAACCCTTTAAGGTATGGTTGTTAGATATTGTGGGACCTATGCCTGGTGAAAGCAAAGGCAAGAAGTACATTATCATAGCCATCAACTATGCAACCAGATGGCCTGTAGCACACACCACAAAAGAGCACAAAGGCAACGTTGTGAGACAATTTATTGGCAAGGAGATCATAGCTAAGTTTGGAAAGCCCAACCTCTTAATCACAGATGGAGGCACTGAACTCAAAGCTATTGACACCAACATCTATCTTGCCAAAAATGGAATAAAACACGTCACAGCCAGCCCATATCACCCACAAGCAAATGGACATGTAGAACAACTAAACGGCTCTCTAGTGGAAGCCCTCACTAAGTTATCTACCAACAATCCAAAAGCCTGGGTTGACATGCTGCCAACCGCCCTTATGGTCTGCAGAACACGAGTCAACCGCAATACAGGCAAAAGCCCTTACAAACTTGTCTATGGCCAGAAACTGTCACTTGTCAGTACAACCACGGGACCATGACTGCCACTTCCAAAGAAGATACCAGACAGCAATGACCCTAAGTACTACAAGCCATAAAGGACCAAGAGACAATGGAACAACAAAGAGTTCAGTGGGAAGCAATTCCACTACAACAAGAAAGGTTCCAAGTCGGAGACAAGATCTGAGTTGTCAACCATGACCGACACAAATTAGACCCAGGGTTACGCGGACCAGGCATTGTCATGGAAGTGAAGCCCAATAACACCTACCTCATCAAAGGAATTGGAGCTCAAATCAAACTAAAACGTATGCACCATGATCAACTCTGTTTGTGTAAGGCAAGAGCAGCCCAACAAAATTCAAGACTCCCTTTCCCTAACGCCAAACTGGATCAATACCAGGCCCGTATACCAGATACCCTCAAGGAAATTCCCAAGGCTCTGCCTTCCAGCATCCCAGGGGGATATGTCACAACATCTTTGATGACTCCCTCTTGGGGAATTAACGCCCTGAGTAAATCACCAAGCGGCTCACCGAGCAGTTCACTGCCCAGTCAATAAACTGGTGGCACCATTATCAGTTAACCATCTATGATGGGGATCACTCAATCCAGGTCCTAAATGGAACACAACTTGATTAAGCCTTGTGACTCAAGAGGAACATTACTCAGATAAGCCCCATGACCTCTATGACGTACATGGACAACATGTGGCTTGTCATGATACTATATAATATTGTATACTCATATCAAATAAAGTATCATTATCTTCTTAATTTTTCCCTTTATTTTGTTTATTATACTTCCCAGAAGTATAAACGCAACACAAGGTAGACCAGGCCAGGCCCCAAACCATGGAGACCATTATTGACAGGAACCAGTTTTGGGTGGGCGGCAACCGCAGATTCTGGTAACTATTAAATATAGTCAGAAGAATTACAAAAGTGAGTAATGAAATTTGAGAAAAGCTTAGCTGAAGCTTTTCCTCAAACAACAAGAGAAAATTGTTCTGCATAAATTTTATTTCTTTCAAAATTTAAAATCAATTTTAAAATGTTGATTTTTTATGCCAATCAGTTGTTTTTGTTGTTTTTACTCTTATTTTATTATAAATTTAGGAAACCAATATAACTTCCAGGAAGCTATCATGGTAGGTATTTAGGGAACAATATAAAAAGTCCATAATGAATATGAAAGGAGAGAGATGATTGGATAAAGGACAGAAAAGGGAAAATCTGTTATTCAATAGTGGGTTTTCAGAATCCAACTTTTTTAGTTGGGTTTGTTACAGAACCATGGTCACCAGAGTCATTTTTGGTGTAATTAATGACAATTCAATACTTGTATTGAAAACCTGGGAATTGAAACCTGGGTCTCAGGGAAAGCCTTATGTTGACCAGAGTAGACAGGAAACCGCCCAACTGCCATTTGGGTCAAACCCTGGACCACCAGAGATAGATGACCCCAAACATGAGGAACAGAAACCTGCCAACCTGCCAAGCGTCAATACTGGAGGTTCAAAATCAACATTGGAGACCATAAAATCAAACCCTGACCCTCCAAAGACTACTCAAGTCACATAAAGTGGATGGGAACCCGCCAACTTGCTAAACTGCAAACCCAAGTTGACAAGTTACTCCAAGACCTGCCAGTCTCCCAAGAACAATTCCCCAAATGGTCACCAGATTGCTGCCAACCTTGCGCCACCAAAGATCCAGACCTAAACAGATATTGTAGCTTGCCTTAAGGAGGTTAAAACAAAACCTACTGCTAACTCTGCCAATGACTGCCATCAGCTGCCAGTCTTCCATCCAGAATGGGTAGTGCAATTGAACTACTCAGGTGACATGATGAACAGTAGCGGCGGAACAAAGCATTGCCACTTCTGTTCACCAGAGCAGGCACAACCTGGATATACTGCCCTCAAGACTCTAAGCCAAGATCCATGCCCCACCAGTGCCTTGTCTGCAAACCTGAACCCTGTAAAAATTGAAGAAGCAAAAACCCATGGTATAAAAGCCCTGGCAGTATGGTGATGACTATATTGTCATTTTTGATAATAAAGTTTTATGACCCTTTGGTTTGAACAAATCTTACCTTATCTAGTCTTAGTGATCTTCCATCTTAACTCCAGCCAAGTAGACTATCAGGCAACCGCCCCCTCTGGAGACCAACCTGATGACCCTTCCCAGGCACTATACCATCCCCCAGGAGCCCCCTTTGGACCAGTGCATTTTACCAAATACCTGCCTAACCCTGCCTACGCAGAGTACAGCTTGGAGATCATCCTCATTGCCAATCCCTTGGCAAGGACTAGAGAAACTGAATACATAGGACGTGAAGGAAAGAGGATTGAGGTGCTGCCCTTATTGTTCAAAGACAAGTACAATTATCTGCCTGCCTACTTTGTTCCCATGACTCCACCCTTAACCCCACAATCCAGCTGCCCAATGGAGACCCCCACCGCAGCCAAGACTATATCCACCTAACTGTTTGGAGTACTCTACATTACTTTTATGGAAATGGTAGACACTATGGTGACCAATTCAGGGCCCTGGTCTTTGCTTGGGTGATCTGTATCCTATATTATCAAGTTAGCACCCATCCTATGATGGGCATTACCCTCTGGCCTGGCTGTATTCTGTCCCAAGCCAACCAATGCATCTACCTATGCCTAGCTTCCTGAAATTTGGAGTCTCTTTCATTCTCATCTTCATCATTGAAGTGGATGTACTTCTTTTGGGGATCAGAGGGGGAGTAGACAAAGAGAGAGTGGGGAGGGGTGAGACTATCAGCCTCAGGCTTGGGGGAAGGCGTGGGGGTCTTGGAAGGTGTTTTTCCTTTAGGAGGCTGCTTGAAGAGGGTAGCCTTGGTCTTTCTTGCCTGAGCAGGAGCAGCCGTGCTCTTGAGAGCCTTGGGGGTAGCGTTGGTGGTAGGCTTGGGAGGCTTTTAAGAGTGAATTCACATCAGAAAAGTTTAAATTTGGGACAATTTTTAAAGAGAAAAATGAGAATGTTTTAAATATAAAAGTAGTCAATTTTTTACATGGAGTTGTAGAAAAACTTTCAAATTATATACCATCAAAATTATCATGTTTTTAATATATAAAAAGTAAATTTTTATTAGTAGTGCAAGTATGCAAAACTGTGAGTTTGACTGAAAACTTGCAAGTGAAATAGTGTTTTTGAGATGACGTAATTGAGATGCTGTAGCTCAAAAATATAGTGATTTTAACCATTTTTTATATTAAATTAAGAAATCTACAGTGGAGCTACCTCAACTGGGCCAAAGAGTAAAACTTGAATATCTTTAAAACTAGCAAATACAACTGGGGTTAAAAAGTACCCAGTTGTTCAGAGAAGATCAAAAAATATATACATACAAAGTTTCAGACAGTTTCTTACATTTTTATTTAAGTGAGATTTGGCGCTGAATTGTACTTTTTAAAAGTGAAAACAGTCAATTTGTGATGGTGTGCGCTTTATAGCGTCCTATGACACCATATGTTAAAACAGGTTAATTTTTAGTGCAACATTGGTGGGTGCCACTCCTATTAGATGCTTAGAACCTTGGTAGATTTTTTAATGGGCACATTTTGCACAACAGAAACATCCTCATTACTAAATAAAATCACTAGTAAAGCATTGTATTGTTGAAACACAAATAGCAAAGTTCATACTATGATAAGGAATAAGGCTAGCATATGAAACATAGTTTTTAAATGACTGTATTATAGGAGGTAGTACTATAAAAGTGGCACTAATTTAGGTTGATCTATTATATGAAGTCTTAAATTAATACCATACTTTATTGCCAATTAAAAAGGGGAAGGCTTGGATTTATCACATAAAAGTATGATTGTATAGACAAACAAAATCAAAGATAGCGCTGCAGCGCCATTTTGGTTAAAGCCTAGGCGCCGTGGCACCAGCTTGTAAAGATACTAAGCGCTGCAGCACCAAGTGAAAATTATTCCAGGTGCCGCCTTGAAAATATTTTAGTTGCCACAGCGCTGCTTTTTAGTGGGTTGGATTTTGTCATTACAATCATAAATCTAGTACTGATCCAAAATATCTTTTTTTGATTATCCTATTGAGACTAGTGCTTAGAAATATGATTAATAATTAGATTAACATTTTTGGGATTAAAAATGGCGTTGTGGTAGCGCTTGATGTAAAAGTAAAGCGGCACTTTGGCATTCAAAATATTTGCAAGGCAGCGCCGCGGCACCTGGAGCTTTTTTTGGGTGGCGCTTTATGTATGATAGGGACAGCGTGGTGGCGCAGGTCATTGGGTATTCTGCAGTGATGATCCAAATTCTACTGCCAATTGAATATATATGAATTTTTTTATTATAAATTTATGAAAATGAGGGTGCAGTAATACTATTTTGTGAGCTCTGTCATGATTGGCATCATTGATTTTATACTGCCAATTTATGGAGTTGGCTGCTGTAATCTTAATCTGTGAGCTCCGTCATAATTGGCATCATTGCTTGGTCAAAATTTCCAACATATCCCCCCACTTGACCAACCACTACTTTCTTTCTTCATCAGATGAATCCCAAAACCAGCAGCAACAACAATATGCGCCAAGCCTACGACACAATGATGGCTTTAATGGACAAAGCAGAGTGCAAAGCCTTTCAAAAAATGTCGCGCTCAGTACAGATTGGTTTTTTGAATTGACTTTGGGGTAGTGACTCCCAGTTTTGCAAACAGGACTGTGCAACTACTGTGACTGGCTCTGAGTGTAGTATTGTGCCAAACTCTAGCGCTGGGAATTCCCCTGATGAGAACTCCATGTTTGAAGAGCTTCTTCCTGTCAGCAGTGCGCCCCCCAGTGGCAATCCTTCTGGTGCTCAGCACCCCTTTCCTCAATACCTTTCTTCTACTGGCGCGCCTCCCCCTACCCCATCCATTATGTCCCATGCCTGCCGCAACTCTGACAATGTGGTGGTGGACTACCCCAACCTTCTTAGCAAGTTTGGGATCTGCCACCATGAGGAGATAATGTACAGCTTTGTACAGGATCTGCATTCTGACAAGGATGCAATGACCCCAATTTGGGCAAGGGAGTTATAACGTGGCTGATACAATGCCTCCTGTTTAGCCGCTGAGGTGTGTCTAGGGCTGCAGTCAGCTATCTTAGCCCTCATTGAGATCTCCACTCAGCATGCTCATGCCATTGCCATCTGCAATGAGTATATTGACAAGATAGCTTGGGTTTGGGCTCTTGAGCTTGCCGCTGACCCCTTCTTTCATCAAACCTTGGACTTGCCTGTCCAAGCCAATACCAACTGTTGCTTCTCTGTCATATTTAAGGTGTATCTTCAAGCTGTTACCACTGGCAATGCTTCCCTTTACCTTCCTTTGGCTACTGCAACTTGCCACTTCATGTGGTATCCTCCTGAGAGTTGCCAGCCTGACCAGCCCGGGTACGCTGGTTGTTGCTTGGAGCATTACTGAACCTTGGCTTACCAGGTCCGCGTCCCCCTGACTCTATCCTATTCCTACATGAAAGATGTGTCAATGGACTGCTTCACCATAGGTGCTGTGTTCTCTGCTTGTGGTGGCTGGGGCCGTTTGGTGCCAGTCAGTCAGATCCAACTTCCCTTGTGCAACTGGTCTTCTATGTTGCGCAACTTCCAGTTGGCCTGGGCCCAAATGCTGGTGATCCTGGCCCATGTGTGCCAGCGCCTGGACAACAACCGCTACATGATGCCCACCCATGAGTGCCCAGTTATCACTATTCAGTGCCCCGCCAAACATCCCTATCCCGCCAACCGTCAGCCCTCTCCTCCTGCCACGTCTTTTGCTCAGCAGTGTGGAGGCACCCGCAACACAAGGGACCAATCCCACTGAGCCTGCCTTTTCTTGCAATAAACTTTCTTTTACTTATCCTTTTTTATTGTTTCTACTATTTTTTAGTTCTTATTTTTTATTATTTTAAGTTTTTAATTATTGTAGTTATCTTCTAAATTTAGTGATTATAAAAATATTGTTGATTAGTGGAGTTTGTATGTTGGGAATTCAAATCTGGTGCCGCTGCAACGCTAAATATAAAAGTAAAGCGCCGCCGCGGCATAAAAAATATTTGTAAGGCAGTGCAGCGGCGCCCAAGACTTTTACAAGTTGGCAATGTGGTGCTTTCTGTTTGTTTAAGGCGGCACAGAGATGCTAAAGATGGGTAGTTCTGTAGTTGAATTCACTAAGCTTTGGTAACCCTATTTTATTAATAGACTTTTTATTTTGATTTGAGATAGTGTTTTTGTGATGCAGTTTTTTGTGATGATGTATTTTAGGGTATTTATTAAGTGTTTTTATACCCAAAAAATCTTATTTGGATAACACTTTTTTATTTTGATTTGAGATAGTGTTTTTGTGATGTGGTTTTTTGAGATGCTGTATTAGAAACCAATATTTAAAAAATAACTATTTAATAATTTTTATTAAGTTTTTTTTAAATTTTGCTTATGTAAATTCCAGTGCCATATCAAATTTTTTTGGGATGGCGTCTTTTGAGATGGTGTATTGCACCGTTTTTTGGCTTTGAAGTTAACTTTTGAAAAATTGATTTTTGCATGTTGACCTTTGATATTTTTTATTTTTGCATCTACATGGTGTTTTGATTTTTTCACTTTTTGAGGGTCTCATTTTTAATTTCTGCAATTTTAATTTAAGAAACTTCAACCTAAGAAACTTGCCCCAATGTGAAAGGCAATAAAGATGCTTTAGCCTAAGTAGGTGTTCTAACCTTAGTTATTTGGGGGTATGAGTCATGTTAGAGAAGGTCAAGCATGATAGGATAGGCATCCTTTGTCACAGCCATAGTTTTTCTGGGTGTGGCTTGGCCAAAGTGCCGCCACCTGATGAAACCCGGCACAAAGCCCTGCCTGCTTGTGGTGATTGTAGATTTAAATCTAACAATTGATCACAAGTGGGTGATAACATGGAAAATTGGGTCTGAGTGAGGCGTGAATACCCCACACCAAATTTTTCTCACCTTGACCTGCTGATCAACAAATCCTGCCCTCAAAGGAGGTCAGATAACAGCTTAAAGATATCATCAATGATGGTTCTGTAAGCTGTCCAAATATTTTATTCAAGGAGGTCATCTCATCAAGATGTACTCAAAGGCCTTAAGTAACAATTGTCCTCACCAAACTACCTTAGTAGTTTGATATTTTACAAATAAAATATCTTGCCTCATGATTAAATTATTCCAATATTTCCCAATCAGATTTGTAATAACCAGATTGCTAGATTCTGCCTTCTCATCTATGTTATTTCCTGAAAATCTTTCTCCTTCTGACAAAATGGTTCCTGAAACCCGTGAAATTAAATGCAAACCTAACTATACTGCTGATTCTCTGACCCTGAGCCAAATCAAGGTCTTCCTCTTGTATCTGTGCATAATCTTCTGCTGAACCTTTCCTTATTCACTCTTCAAGGATTATCATTTATGAGTAAACATGCTGTCAGGAATGAAGTATGGAAATAAGATTCCATGAGCCACCAGAACTTCAAACCATTGACTACTCCAATTATCTTATAAGTCATCAAAGAAGATCTAGAAAGAGACAAGACAAGAGTATTCATAAGACAAGGACAGGAGTGAAGAACCATAAGATTTATTGAAGCACCATAAGGAGAATGATGGATAAGGGTTAAGAGAAAGGGAAAGGTAATTTATACTCATCAATTCTTGAATGAGAGGATCAAGTATGCTACAAGAGGGATATAGCATTTCAAAGGTATATTGAAATATATAACAGTGGTTCAAAGATGACACCAATAGATTTCTCTTGGTCTCAGCTTTCAGGAATGCCTTTAAACGTTGAGATTGGTTCTCTAGCCGCAGAGATATGATTTTTGAGGTTCAGCAATTATACGCAAGAAAACAGATAGTTCGAAAGGTAATTGGACTGCAAAAGCACTCAGAAATGGCACAATTGAATCAAGTTAATATAAAAACCTATTTAAAATCGAGTTCAAACACAATAAAATCAAGTAAATTGATATAAAATGTTGTCAGGATTCTGAATCCTGACACATGCATTGTCTTCTCCTCATTGGTAATGTTATCTTAATTAATAATGACATCCTCATTTGGGTGTACATTCCCCATTTGATTGATTACAACAAGTTTTCACTCTACCTCACCCTGACATTCTTGAGCTGAAAATTGGACTGTTTTTTCTGTTTCTTAGTAATTTTTGTGACATCTCTCTTCATGAGAGCCTAAAATTTTGTCTGACCACTGCCTTGGTAAATTGTAGGTGAGTGACAATTGCTGCAAAAATCATGCCACTTTAGTTGAGGTTTTTTATCTTCTTGAAAATTTTATTGGTTATCAATTATTGCTTGGGAGAAAACTTGTCATGCTAGTACCCATATTAGGCAGGTCTTGCTCTTATTGGCCTGAATTGATGTGCAATGATTGAATTGGGTTAGAGGGAGACACATTTGCCCAGTCTTCTATGTGTGACACAGTCTTGGGTTGGGGCTGGTCTTAAGGTTTCTCATATTGAATGTTGGAAAAGCCTCCCAGTGCTGTGCCTGGCAACACATACAACTTGGTATTCTCACAACTCAAGTTTAATCGGGTATAGACAGGAACCATAGTGATTGTGCTCCCTTGATCAGCAGCCTGAACTCAGAGTTGCTCCTGATACTGCTCCTCAGCAATATCAAAGTTAGTTTTGCTTGTAAAACTCATTTTAAACAAAAACAATAAATATTCTATTAAAACAGAAAATCAAAGTGTTTCCAGGGTATTAATTTTATTTAAATGTGTGCTCATATATGAGACACTTTCTCAGACATAAATGGCCAAATTTAGAATCATGTAAATTGAAAATAATGTTGTGGTTTCCTGAATAGATTTTGGTAGATTCACTCTTGAAAGACACTATTTCTATTTTAAGTCACAAAAATAATCAAGATTGCCAAAAAGTGAGTCATTTTGTATTTTAAAATCTCACTTTTATGACTGAACCAATTTTTTTCTCTGATTGTATCATTTTCATTTATCTTATCAGGTTGTAAAACTACTGTATTAATCTGTACACAGGGCTTAATATTATCAGCCCACAGCTTGTACAAATATAAAAATAATTATCCAAGCTTAAAGAATTAAGCTGACAGTAAAATAATGACAATCATTTTAATGCCATAAATTTATTTAATCATAGGGAAACCAGAGGTAAAAAACAACGCCAAACTATGATATTAAACTAGGCACACCAAGTACAGATAATCGCTTTTAATTAAATCACTTAAAAAAGTAAGTGCATTTAGCCTTTATATCGACGCGGTGAAATTGTAGTCCATCCCACTAAGAGTCTTACCCTACATCGAATCAAAAATATAGATAAATTTCCACTGTAATCGCTCTTAGGGATCCTTCAGCTCAGCCCCGGCTAGCTCCGGATTTAGCCGCTACAGCCAGAGCGGGAATTTCATATATTTAAACAGATTAAATAAATATTTAAATCGAGTGCCTTTGAGCCAGAGACTAACCACGATTTGGCCGAAGCAGCCCTAATCACTCCTTTGAGCCAAAAAAATCTAGCCATCATACCCTAATATGCTGACAAACAAGTTTACTTTCTCTCTTTACCTTCTTCTGTTAAAATAAAATGGGTCGCGTAATTCGTGCTCAGAGAAAGGGTGCTGGTGGTATTTTCAAATCCCATAACCGCACACGCAAGGGTGCTGCCAAGCTCCGTACCCTTGATTTTGCCGAACGTAATGGTTATGTTCGTGGTTTAATTAAGGAAATCATCCATGATCCCGGTCGTGGTGCCCCATTAGCCAAAGTACAATTCCGCGATGCTTACAAGTAAGGTCATCGACTAAACAAAAACTTATTTTCTTAGATACAAAAAGCATACTGAGACCTTCATTGCCACTGAAGGCATGTACACTGGCCAGTTCATCTACTGCGGTAAGAAGGCTTCTCTTGCTGTAGGAAATGTTCTTCCTCTTTCTTCCATGCCTGAAGGAACCATCATCTGCAATGTTGAAGAGAAAGCTGGAGATCGTGGCGGTTTAGCCCGTACCTCTGGTGCATATGCCACCATCATTGGACACAACGCTGATGAAGGAAAGACCAGGGTTAAGCTTCCATCCGGTGCTAAAAAGGTTCTTCATTCTAAGGCACGTGCCACTGTTGGTATTGTTGCTGGAGGTGGTCGTATTGATAAGCCTCTGCTTAAGGCTGGACGTGCATATCACAAATATCGCGTTAAGCGTAACTCATGGCCTAAGACTCGTGGTGTTGCTATGAATCCCGTTGAACATCCTCACGGTGGTGGTAATCATCAACATATTGGTCATGCTTCCACAGTTGCTCGTGATTCCTCAGCTGGTCAAAAGGTCGGTCTTATCGCTGCCCGTCGTACTGGTCTTATCCGTGGTACCAAAAAAACCAAAGAATAAAAATACAGTTTTTGATCTCTTTACTGTAAATTTCCATCCCCCAAAAATATTGCTAGATTTTTCAGCTGTAAAAAATAATAAAGTACACCTTTTAAATATTGTAAAATTCCAAAATAAATTTATTAGGAAGTTTAAGGAGAAAGCATGCACGTGATGTTGTGATATTGGCTTGATTTTTATCTAATAAATATAGAAACAAAAATATAGTTGTCTTTTAACTTAAGAAATATAGGTTTTAATAAAAAAATAACTACTACCATATATTTGAGCATACTATTTGTTTTATCTCTTGTATTTTTTGAACCTTTTTATTTTAGTTTGACAAAGCATAAAATATAACTTTTGGATATTTCTAATATCTGGTCTATTTTAACCCTATATATAGAATAAATATATTGTATAAACAAAAATGGAGTCTTAAAAATTATTTTACTAAAAGTTAAAGTTTATGTATTTGTTAAAAAAGTAACAGTATCTTTATCTGGAATTAATATAAAGCTATAATAGCACTTTGTCTTTTTCCAATAAGTTACCAGCATATTGAAAAGAAAAGGTTGGATGGTTGATTAGAGTACTTGCCAGGGTTCCAGGCTCTAGTGGTGGGCCTGACAGGCAATTGGGCCAAGTGAAGAACAGAGCTAGAGGACAAGGTCAACCATAAGCTGGGAGCTAACTTGATGATATATATGAGAAATTGGCCTATTATTGGCCGAGGCATGATGAATGGCACCATGTAGTCAACTAACACTGCAAGGGTTATATATAACTGCAAATAGCTAGTTGGTGAGGACACTAGTGATGGTCTTAATGATAGACAGGTAATCAGGCTCTGGGATTAGAGAAAGCTTTATGAGTACTAGATACACTGGCAAGTAATTGTATTTGTTGTTAAATACTTCTAATGATAATGTACAATTTTCTTCTTGGTTGATACACTCTAGTTTTTTCTTCCTCTCTAGGAGGGCAGCTAGCAGCAGGAGTTTCAATATAAATCCTTCAAAGTCAAGATTTATAGAATATTTTGTAAAATTTATTGGGACAGGAGACAAATCAGGCTGATGAGCATAGTTGGGCTCTGGGGTGGCTGATTGGTTGGGCAGCATACCTGAAAGGCCTGCTGGGCTAGAGGTGACAGAGTGTAAATAGTAAAGAATTAAGACAAGGTAATGTATTATTTGAGTGAACCAGAAGTTCTGTTAGGATACCTATTGTTTGTGAGAACACTGTTTGACATGGGCAGAGGGACTGTCAGGCCAGAGGGTAATGTACATCATAGGATGAGAGCCAACTTAATAACATAGAGTAGAGATTGACCGAGCAAGGACTAGGGGCTGGAGTTGGGCATCATTGAATCCATCAAGCCTGTAGGAGTATTATAGAGTACTCCAAACATCTGGGTGCAAGTGGTGTCATTAGTGGTGATGAATTCTTGTGGCAGTCAGGCTGCAGGGTTGAAGGTGGTGTTATTGGTACCAGGTATGCAGACAGATAATTATACTTATTGCAGAATAGTCTAGGTGGAATTGTGTATCACTTTTCTATACGGCCAATTGTTTTTGTGACTCTAGTTCTTGCCAAGAGGTCAGAGAGAAGCATATTTTCCAGGGTAAACTCAGAATAGGCTGGGTTTGATGGATACTTAGTGAAATGTATGGGTCCAAAGAGTGCTCCTGGTGGGCGGAATAACACAGGCAAGGGGTCTGCAGGTTGGTCAGTGAGAGTGGCAGAGGCCTGTGTGCCTGAGGGACTTGAGTTGAGATGATAAAATACTAAAACTAGATAAGATATAATTTGTGTAGACCAAAAGTTCATTTAACTTTATTATCAGAATGACAATACCACTATTCTCATCATAGCAGGGTCTTTATACTATTAAAATTTGTGCCTCCAAAATTTGCGGGCTTTAGGTCCACAGACATTCTTTCAACAGAACTTTGACATTTGGGGGAGGCTTCATAGACAGCTAATTCTGGGTTGGCTGGTGCTGGAAAATATAAGTAGAAACACTCTATTTCTCCGTCTCTATTCCCTGTATCATGCAGCCTGGCTAAACACATCATTGATTTGGTGCTGGGGCCTGATGTTGACTGGCGTTCATTGGAGGGTTTAATTTTAGGTTTATTCTTAATCTCCTTTTGGCAAGCAGCTATCTCAGCATAGGTCTGGGCCTTATGTGGCATGCATTCAACTGTGACTAATGCTTCATTAGGGAAAACCTCTTGGCTTAGTGGGTGTGTCATCAAACATTCTTCATACTTGAGCCCAAAAAAACACGGGCAGCTGACCTTTTGACCCTCTTGGCTAGCAGCTTGTAGTTTCTGAAAACCAGGGTTTGATTCTTGGATCTGGTGTGTTTAATATTAGAACCAAAATGTCATTCATGAAAAGTTCATAATAATTTATTTCAGAATGACAATACAGTCCTGGTCTTGGATATCAGGGCTTTTATACTTGTCTTCTTGGGTGTCAGCCTCAGTCCTTGGGGAGCTTGGACAAGCTAATCACAAGACCTGGTACAGCTATGTGGTACTAGGCTTTTGATATCACTTTCTGGATTAGATTTTCAGAACTGTCATATGAAGTTTTCAGTTCAGACCCAATGTTTCTAAGTTCAGGCTAGTTGACAGAATATTGCTGATTGAAGGATGTCTGCCTCATTTTTGGTTAAAAGTTATTTTATAATGTGATCTTTTGCTCCTAGATTGGCCAAAGACCCGATCATGCTTGAGGAGTTTACTACACCAATGTAAGATTTAGTGTTATTGGGCATCTCTGATGCTTCTATCATAACAATTAAGGTGTACATAATTTTCTGATTGGGAATTGAGAACTTGTCTAGGTTTTTAATGGGCTGAAGGTTGATATAATAATTCCCAATATGGGCCACAAATCTGATGACTCACTGGGTTGTGGGTCAGCTGAACTGGATGTTAGCTCAAGGTGTGGGTCTTGATTCTCTTGAGGACCAGTGGCCCACTTGTTTCTTTGATCATTTTTTGGCTTATATTATCAATTCTGACAGTACTAGTATTAGAAATATAGTTAATTTATATATAAAAATGTAAGTCTATCTGTCTATCCAGATGTTTAATGTGTGTTTATAATGTTGCCTTGAGTGGGTTTAAGTTATAAGAGATTTAAATGAATTGATTTTTCTGTAGATTTAACTTTAAAAGTTGATGACCAAGCAAAAGGCTCAATTTGACTCATACTTACATTTAATCTCTTAGATACATCTTTGCTAGTATGAAGGTTAAGTTTGGAGGAGTGTGGCCTAAATTATGTCAAACTGAGAATATAGGCCACCTGAACTTTAATAAGTTTGAATTTATTTACTTGATTTTTAAATTAGTGGCTAACTCCATGCAATCATATCAAAGAGCTTTATCTGTATAGATTACCTGACTCTAGAATGAGTGGATTGAAATAGGAAAGAAAGCAGCAACTGATTAAAATACTTTTATATGTTTGAATGTTTAGCCTCCTTGCTGAGAATCGAATTGACCAAAAAAAGAGAGCTTGATCAGTTTTAAAATTCAATTAAAATAAATACCTAAATGTTAGTTTAAGTAAAAGATGTCTGGCTTGCACATTTTGAATTTATTTATTTTAAAGTAAAATATTAGGAAATTTCACCTTGAATTATCACCTGGTCCAAGTGTCTGCCAATTGTTTCAAAATTAATTTTGCTTGTCAATGAACCACTGTAATAAAAATGTGAGTGTAACAAACTAGCAGTAACAAAATTAAGACTCAATAAAAATATTTTAATAAAATTTAGAGTATCCAGATAAGGTTTTCAGATAATTCCAATAAAGATAGTACCAAACATGATAGCTCTAGTGTAAAGCTACTCCCACTTTTGGCCTTGGATAGAACCATATTTCCCTGATAAACCAAAACCCCCCCCTCAAAGTTATGCCAAACCTCTAAATTCTCTGGGGGACTTGGTACATACAATTGATAAAATATGTCTTTGTGTATCTCTCAAAAATTGTCACCTCATTAACCCAACCTTCCCACTTAACTGTGGAAGAAACACTAATCAGTTTGGATTATTTGTCAGACTGAGCTCACCCTCTTTTGAAATTGATTTATTGCAACCAATTGTCAGCTGCCACATTAATGCCTTTATACAACCCTGAATTGCAGGTTTTGCTATTGCCAACCTATCCTAACATCCACACCCAATCAAAAATAACTCCAGAAATTATCTCAAAACTTCCAACCTCTCTGACACAGGGTTGAAAAATTTATCTGGCAGCCAATCAGGATGGTCCCCTGCTTCTGATGGTTTATTGGTCTTGAAAACTTCCTCTTAAATTTCAAGCAGACTCACCATGAGTCTCTGCTTTTCTATTTTACAAATTAAAGTTTAAATTTTGGGTTCCTGGATCTGTCCTTGAAGTCCTATCTTAAAATTTTACTGTAAATTCAGAACCTAAATGTAAAAATGCAGGATTGTCAAATCCTTGGTCCAAATTTCAAATCACTTTTCTGGGATGTCCTTTTTTAATTAAATTGATTTTTTTGAGTATTTATTTGAATATTTGAAAATGCGGGAACTCATAGACACTTTGCAAAGTTCAAGTCAAACTGCATATTTTCAATGGACAAAATGAATTAACTGGAATCAGTTTTGAAGCGTTCAAATCCATCATCCATTTTCATTAAGTTTACTATGTTTTTTGAAATTGCAGGATTGTCAAATCCATGAACCAAATTTCAAATCACTTTTGAATGCCACTAGTAAACTCAGATATTAATTGTGGAACTGAAATCCAAATTTAATGTACAGTAAGCACACTAGGAAACACCAACCCAAATCAAGAAGCTCCACCACAACTAAAATCAAATGAAAAATTCAATCTCAATAACCATATTTAGACATAAAAAGTGATTAAACTTTAAAATTATCCAAACCTGGAAAGTATACAATATTATACACGTCAAATAACAGATATAGAAATTCTGTTACTATTCAAGGCTAAATCAAGAGAAAACACCTACCCACAACTAAACCAATAAATCCAAATAAATACATATTTAATCTAAAATATATTTTTTATTTTATTTTTATGGACTGTCAATTGCATTCTCAACCAGCTCCTGCACCAGCCCGTGGGGCAGCCTGTCCATGAGGGCATCCCAGAGGGACCAAAAACAGACCCAGAACCCAACTCAAGGGGAGTCAAGCCAACACACAGGCCTCTCAAGGTGTCAGCGCCAGCCAACTTCCTACCGCATCTCAAGCCAGGAACAATAGCCTGAATCCAAGGCAGAAGTTGCTCTCAAGGCCTGCCACAAAAGTCTCCTATACAAAGGTCATCAGGAATAATGAGGTTACATACACCTCTACCGTGTACCCAGTCATCACCCAGCCCTGCACTCTGGATCCAAGAGTTGCTACTTCCTGCCCCCGCATCTTTGATACCTCATATGAGCCAGTGACCACCACTGTTGAGCCATCTGTGCCTGCATCTTATGCCACCATTGACAGCGCCAGCGCAACCAAGCGTGATCCCACCTTCTACACAAAGGTCCCCATCCACTGTGTTGAGCCTGCTAGCCAGGATGCCGCAGTACCTGCAAAGGGCCGGTGTCAGTTGACGGATAGTGAGTGTGAAGCTCTCCTCAACTGCTTGAACAGAGGAATGGTGGTTTAGGATATTGTGTCTCAAGTTGGTGTCACGGACAGATACATTGCCAACATCAACACCAAGTATGCAAATACTGGGAAAATTGCCAAGTCCACCAAGGCTAAGCGGCAGCCCAAACTCCTTCAGCCTATTCACATTAACGCAATCAAGCAGTGGGTAGCCAAGGATTTCCACCTGGACACACTTGCTGTTCAATCAATGCTTGCCACCAAGTTTGGGCTTTCTGTCTCCAAAACCCTTGTCTACAATACTATGGTCAATCTTGACTTTTTTTTGGAAAGTACTGGGGATTTCTCTGTACAATAGAAACAGCAAGAAGATAATTGAGGATTGCCGCATTTATGCTTAGATCTATCTGACTCTAAAGCAGACTGGCAATGTACAGTTCTTCTATATAGATGAATTGTTGTTTTCCTCCTCACTCAGGTCTAGGCATGGGCGGGTCAAGAAGGGGTCCAAGGATGGTGTAGCACATTGTGCAGCTGTCTGTTCCCAGATCTATTCAATGTTAGCGTTTCTTGATCCTTGTGGATTAGAATAATATCAGATGATCAAGGGTTCTCATAACAGCGGGACATTTCTTGATTTTTTCCAAACCATTAAGGAGTACCTTTAGATTAATTACTGATTCACAACCAACATTGTTGCGTTGGATAATGTTGGGCTCCAAAAAGTAAATTTGATTGTGTCCAAGTCTCCCCCATTTTCAGGAAGCCAGGCATAGATAGAGGCATTGGGCGGCTTGGGATGGGGTGGGGCCGAGCCAGCGGGTAAAGCCCACCATAGAATGGGTGCTAACTTGATAATGTAAGACATGGATTGCCTGAGTAAGGACCAGGGTCCAGATTTAGGGACCATGGAATACACCATTCCTGTCAGAGTGATATAGAGTACTCCAAACAGTTGATTGTATGTAGTCTCTGCAGCGGTGGGGGTCTTAATTGGGCAGTTGGTGTAAGGTCTCATAGTTTGTGGTAGATGATTGTAAACTAAAGCTTTAATACTGTTTATATTTATGTTGGTCAAATACAAAAAAGTAGGTAAGGTTTGTAGTAACAACTGACAAGGCCTTCTAAAAGCTTTTAGGAAGTAAAATAAGGGCTGAGACAATTGATTAATCCTAAGAAAATAAAGCAGAATCCAGTCTTAATGACTGAAGACTTGGTCAAAAAATCAATTTCTAAATCAGAGAATTGCTCATCACTAGTTGGAGGATTAAAACTATCAATAATTAAATTGTGTGTATTATTATAGAAACTACCTAACTGATGAAATAAAAAATCAAAAGGAATCATAAGATTGAAAGTAAAAGTTAAAATAGATTGGAAAAGAAAACACAAGCCACAAAACCTAACAAGTACCTTTTTTGAGGTGCAAGTCAAACAATCTCAACTTACTGTTGAGATTGGAAAACCAAGCCTTTTTATTTACTTGGTAGTGAGGTGCAGAATTGAGGTGAGATACATTAACCAAGATTGGTTACTGAAAATGGTGGAAGGAAAGCAAAAGCAGAAACACATGTTTCTTGTGGTTTAAAATTAAAAAGTTAGTCACCAGCGTAAAGGGGATAACAGAAGGACAGTAATGCTTGGCAGGAGGTCAGAGCAAGAGCAAAAAGCAGAAGAGTGGGAAAAACCTGGTCCAAAGATGCTGGAGTAAGCAGGAAAAGCAAAAAAGGTATTCAGATTTCAGATTTGAATATTATTAACTAACATTTTAGGTTCACAGTTCAAAACTTGACCAGAAGAAAAACAAGGTAAGCTTTGAACTTAAAACTAACTGTAAAAAATAGAAGGAATGTTGCCAGTCAAAGGGGAATGAATATAAGGAATATTTATGAATAAAATGAGCCAATATTAACCCAATTATTTCAAAAGTAAATAATGGAGTCCAAAAATACTAGCAGCAAAAAGTAGAAAGGAGAATCCTGACAGTTGGGTTGTGGGGTTAAGGGTGGAGTCATGGGAACAAAGTAGGCAGGCAGATAATTGTACTTGTCTTTGAAAAATCTTGGCGGCCTTTTGTACCACTTTCCTTCACGTCCTATGTATTCAGTTTCTCTAGTCCTGGACAAGGGGTCAGCAATAAGGATGGTCTCCAAGTTGCACTCCATGTAGGCCGGGTTGGACAGGTAGTTGGTAAAATGCACAGATCCAAAGAGAGCTCCTGGGGGACAGTATAATGCCTGGGGCAATTTGGCAGATTGGTCTCTGGAGGGGGCAGCAGACTGGTAGCCTGCTTGACCAGAATTAAGATGGAAGATCACTAAAACTAGGTAGGGTAAGATTTTTTTGAACCAAAGGCTCATAAAACTTTATTATCAAAAATGACAATGTGGTCTTCACCATACCGCCAGGATTTTTATACCATGGGACTTTGCTTCTTCAATTTTTTCAGGGTTCAGGTTCACAGACAAGGCACTGACAGGGCATGGATCTTGGCTTAGATTCTTGAGGGCAGCAGATCCAGGTTGTGCCTGCTCTGGTGAATAGAAGTGGCAATGCTTTGTTCCACCGCCACTGTTCACTATGTCACCTGAGTAGTTCAATTGTACTACCCATTCTGGATGGAAGGCTGGCAGTTGCTGGTGGTCATTGGCAGAGTTAACAATAGGTTTTGTTTTGAATTCTTTAAGACAAGCTACAACCTCTGCATAGGTCCAGATCTTTGGTGGCTCAAGGTTGGCATCAATCTGGTGACCATTTGGGGAATTGTCCTTGGGAGACTGGTGGGTCTTGGAGTAACTTGCCAACTCAGGTTTTCAATTTAACAAGTGGGAGGTTTCCTGTCCACTTTGTGTGACTTGAGTAGTCTTTGAAGGGCCAGGGTTTGATTCCAGGGTTTCTAATGATGATTTCAAAACTCCAGTATTGGCGCTTGGCAGGTTGGCAGGTATAGTAGTAGGTCCTTCCCCAACCTCCTTTAGGCAGACCACATCTCCTTAGCAGGTATGGGTCTTCAGTGGCACCGGTTTGGCGGCAATCTGGCAACCATTCAGGGAATCCTCAGTAGTAGGCTGGCAGATTGCAGAGTAATTTAACAGTTTGAGCCTGTGACTTAACAGATTGGCGGGTCCTGGACCGTCCTGGGGGGTCAATCCGCCTTCAGGGAACTGGGGTTCAACTCTTGGGTTTTCAATACAAGTATTGAAATGTCATTCATGACACCCATTGAGAAAAACAACCACACCTCCAGCCACTGCCTTACTAATTGTCTAATGAGACTCCTCTTCCTCCTGCCCTATTCTGCATTTCTGAATCTAATTGAGAAGGTGTTTGGTTGGATCAAGAATAAGGTGAAGAAAGGCCTCCCACAGGACACCAAAGATCTCTTCAATATTTTTGAGGTCAGCCAATTCTCAATACCACCTGATGTGGTGGTGGCTTTTTACAAGTACTCCAAATCCTTCCTCCCCAAAGCTCTTGCTTCTGAGCCAATTATATAACTAGGGTATCCCCAGCTTTAATTGTTTTCTCTTATTTATTTTGTTTTTAATAAGATTTAAATAGTATTATTTTGTGTTATAATAACTTGATGTTGGTTTGCATTCTATAAGTAACAACTTCAGATGTTAGTTAAATATAACTAAATATATTAGATTCAGAGATTATTACTATAATACACCAAAGATTTTATTAACCATTCAACTAACAACTAAATAAATTAAATAAGATACAATTAGATTAATTTTATTTAAGTAGATTTGATCCCTTTTTAGCACAAGGGCTCTTATTGTTTAAACCCAAAAATCTGACCCTGTGATTTATCAGCTGATACTGATCAATTCAGTGCCACCAGAGCCAACTGGCAGGAAAACCAATGATTTTAAGTATCTGTTACTAATTATTACTTATGACACAATTTAAGAATAGAAAGTCTATGTATCAAATCACAATCAAAAAGAAAAAAATTGAGTTCTAAACAATACATTGTTTAAAACATAAATTTAATGGACAGCCTGTATTTTTTAAATCAAATTCATTATCAGTTAAATATTTAGTACAGTAGTTTTCAAACCTGTTGAGATAAACATATATTATTCATTTAGAACGCATAAACTCAGTCTAAAAACAAAATCAAAAATCAAGGAATTTATATTAAATTACAATAGATTTAGATCCACTTTGATTTTGTTTTTAGACTGAGTTCATGCGTTCTAAACTGAATAATATACATTTATCTCAATAGGTTTGAGAACTACTGTACTAAACCCAGAGTTGCTAATCAACTAAACAAACAATTTTTAAATTATAATTTAATATTAAACATGTTTGATTTATTGTAACTAATTCTTTATTATTATTAAGCTATGTTGATATCACTATACCAAATTCAAAATCAAAATTTTAAAAAAAATTAAAATAAAATTTTAAAAAATTGCAGGAGAAGAAACTTTTATTAGGGAAAGAAAACTGCAAGGGGGATGTGATTATTCTGGGAAACATACCCCAAAATTAGATTTTCAGCTAGGGCTTACAATTGGGACCACATACTCTTCTGTACATGGTGGATTATGCAAGAGCCAATTGCAAGTGGGGTGGCGCACATCACCCTGGTGGTAGCAGAGCACTTTATAAAAGGAAAAGTTGTAAGTGAGTTGATTTGCTAATTTTCCCTGGAGGTATAATATACCATACAAAGATGCTAGTGCAAAACAGTCATAGAGGACATGCTCAACTGTTTTGTATCCTATGGTGTCATCTGTTTCTCTAGTGCCAGCCAGCACACATCAAATTGAAGAGGGACATCTTCTGGCTTGGTAATGTTTGCTTTTAATATGCAATGAATAATATTCCTAGATATATTGCAATATGAATCCTCTGCAAGGTGTAAAGTTCAGAGAACATGAAAAACTTCTTATAAACTGCCACCAATCTATTAATGTATGAGTATTCAAAAATTTGAAAAGTTTCTGTCTGGGGCCTGGCTAGGATCAGCCACCCATGCTTCTGTACTGTGAATTTAGAACCTAAATGTAAACATGCGGGATTGTCAAATCCTTGGTCCAAATTTTAAATCACTTTTGCGGGCAACTCAGCTGAGTGAAAAGTAAAATATTTAATAAAATCAACCATTTAATTTGACTTTTTTTGGTTTATTTAAATTGGCAAATTTTGAATCTCTTGAGCAGATAACTCAACTAACAAAAGACAAAACCCAACAAACAAATGCGGGATACATGAATCAGAAATGCGGGATTCTTATGTACAATTTGAGATTTCCTGTATATCAAACAAATCATAGACATCATGTGAAAATTAACAAATCTGAAATTGTGGGATTGTCAAATCCAAGAACTGAATTTCAAATCATAATTGAGGTGAATTTGAAATACATATAATTTATGGGTGTCTTAAAAAGAATGTCAAGGGATCTAGAGTGAAAATGTGCTAATTCTTTTAGGAATCATAGGCATTCTTAAAAATCCCCTTATTCCATTTTAGGATGGCTAAAATTTAGATCCTACTATACACCAGCTTAACATAATTAACAATAAAATGACTAAAATATACACTCCTATTTTTGGGTTTAATTTTTTAATAAAAATGTATTATGTCTTCTTTCAACAACCAAGTCAACAAGCTGTTCCCTGGCCTTGACAAAATCATGCAGGGCTACACTGGATCTTCTAACAGCAAAGCCTCTGTCTATGGTCACTCCCAACCTGCAGGCCCCTTCCCAAGCACTACCCAGGAGTGTGTTATTTCTCCTGTGTCCTCAAATATGGCCCTGTTTGCCCATCATGCACAGGCAGCTTCCAATCCAGATTGTGTATCAACACTAGCATCCAGAATTGGCCAATTTAGTCAAGGGGTCACCCAGGGAAGCCAAGATCCAGAAACAACCAATCAGATGGCGTTGTCTGGTTCCCAAGACAGACACATCCCACCTCCAGCCAATCAGCCTGCAAGACGCAGAAGAAAATTGATCACCCCAGAAATTGTTCTCAAACGGTTGAAAAGCAAGGGATGCTTATATCTCTTGGGGAAATAGCGGCCGCAATGGGTTTTGCAAAGTCCACTGTGGTTGCAACCCTGTGAGTCCATGCCAACTGTGGCCCCCTCCCAAGAAGACCCCAACTGGTGCCTGTACGTCAACAAATGGTAAAAAAGCCCACCCCCTTATGATGGCCATCATGGTATGTGATCCACGGATGCCCCTGGTCCAGTTGTGTCTCCAACTGGGACTCTACAGCATTTTCACAAATAAAAAACAGTCAATTTGTGGATGCACAGAGTTGTGGTTGCCACCAGACTCTTATCCAATCAGGTTCTCAGTGGCCCCATTTTGGTGGACACTGACACCTATGATTCTAGAATCATCAATTTTATCAAAAGAAGGGCAATGAGGGCCTGTAATGATGTAATCTTCCTTTTGTATGCCAAGATATCTGCAAGTATTCAAGACTATGGAGAAAAGCGTATCCAATCTGATGTCTATTTGCGGTCCAATCTTGTATCAATTTGTTGGGGTTTTGTTGGCAGTTTCCCCATTGGGGGTCAATTATTACTTATCAATATCAAACACTGCAGATGGGTATGTATATCAGACGGAGCTCAAAGACATGCTGGAGGAGTGGGCTACCCAACAAGCTGTGTACACAGTTGAAATGAGTGCTGAGATAGAACAGCAGGAACAGGCAACCAAGGAAATTAGGGCTGCAGGGCATACCTGTTGGTCCTACCCCATCAACCACGCTGACATGCATCTTGCAGATGTATGTCTTTACAATTTTGGTTCATCTCTCAGGTGCTTAAAGCCTGCCACATACAATGAACTGTGCACCCAAATTAAGAAGGGGAATGAGCTTTTCCCTTCCATATTTGTCCAGAATTTATTTGATCTTGTCATATTCTATGCAAGTGATAGTGATAAGTTCAGAAAAGACTACTGCCTCCCCATATGCTCATCCATTTGGTTTTTCAAGCCCATATATGTGACAGAAGAAGAATTTGAGCAATTAAAGCAATCAGCTCTTGCTGCCCCTTACAGGTCAACAAACCCTGCCTCCCCAACCCCCCATCAAGCCACCTGCCTTCCAACCCTGACTCCCAAACCACCACCCATTCCCTCCCCATTACATCTGATGCTGTTCTTTTTACAGGTGCAGATGATGGCAACATATATTCTTTCCATTCCCTCCCCCACTTTCCCCTTGATGAGTAAAATAAAAAATTTCTTTTTGACAACTTATTGAAATTGATATTCTTAATTTTAACTCATGTTGAGTTTATACTTCTAGGAAGTATAATAAACAAAATAAAGGGGAAGCTTAAGAAGAGAATGATACTTTATTGAATATGAATATAGGTTAATATATAGTATCATGGTAAGCCACATGGCGTCCACGTACGTCATGGAGGTCATGGGGGTTATCTGAGTAATGTTTCTCTTGAGTCACAAGGCTTAATCAAGTTGTGTTTCATTTAGGACCTGGATTAAGTGATCCCTGTCATGGATGGTTAATTAATAAAGGTGCCACCGGTTTATTGACTGGGCAGTGAACCACCTGGTGAGCTGCTTGGTGATTTACTTGGGGCGTTAATTCCCCAAGAGGGAGTAATCAAAGATGTTGTGACATCTCCCCCTGGGGTGCTGGAAGGCAGAGCCTTGGGAACCTTCTTGAGGGTATCTGGTATATGGGCCTGGTACTGATCCAGTTGGGCGTTAGGGAAAGGGAGTCTTGAATTTTGTTGGGCTGCTCTTGCCTTACACAAACAGAGTTGATCATGGTGCATACGTTTTAGTTTGATTTGAGCTCCAATTCCTTTGATGAGGTACGTGTTATTGGGTTTCACCTCCATAACAATGCCTGGTCCGCGTAACCCTGGGTCTAATTTGTGTCGGTCATGGTTGACAACTCAGATCTTGTCTCCAACTTGGAACCTTTCTTGTTGTAATGGGATTGCTTCTTGTTGAACCCTTTGCTGTTCCATTGCTTCTTGGTCCTTTCTGGCTTGTAGTACTTTTGGGTCATTGCTGTCTGGTATCTTCTTGGGAAGTGGCAGTTGTGGTCCTGTGGTAGTACTGACAAGTGAAGGTTTCTGGCAATAGACAAGTTCATAAGGGCTTTTGCCTGTATTGCGGTTAACTCGTGTTCTGCAGACCATAAGGGCGGTTGGTAACATGTCAACCCAGGCTTTTGGATTGTTGGCAGATAACTTACTGAGGGCTTCTACTAGGGAGCTGTTTAGTTGTTCTACACGTCCATTTGCTTGGGGGTGATATGGGCTGGCTGTGATGTGTTTTATTCCATTTTTGGCAAGATAGATGTTGGTGTCAATAGCTTTGAGTTCAGTGCCTCCATCTGTGATTAAGAGGTTGGGCTTTCCAAACTTAGCTATGATCTCCTTACCAATGAATTGTCTCACGTTGTTGCCTTTATGCTCCTTTGTGGCTTGTGCTACGGGCCATCTGGTTGCATAGTTGATGGCTGTGATGATGTACTTCTTGCCTTTGCTCTCACCAGGCATAGGTCCCACAATATCTAACGACCATACCTTGAAGGGCTGTGTGATAGATATGGGTACTACTGATTTGGGTGGAGCTTTGGTTTGGGCGTACTTTTCACAGACCTTGCATAGTTCTAGTACTTCTCTGATATCATCTAGCATGTTGGGCCACCATTAGCAAGTCTTGAGGTATTCATGTAAGTTTCTGCTACAGGTGTGTCCCAAGTCCCTGTGATAATGGAGGATTGTGTCAATCTTTTGTGTTGACAGAACATAGGGTACAGTGTCACCATTTGAAAGGATTTGGTGGAGGGTACCATATACGTTTTTGAACAGATGTTTGTTCTTGAGGACTTTCTCTTGGATGTCCATTGGTGTGCCAGGTGGGAACCCTTCCTGGAGATTCCCCATGATTAACATGGGCCAGTTGGGGTCGCCATCAGTGTGGAGGTTGTGTTTATTGTATAGCTTGATAGGGCGTCTGCAGTAAGCATCTCTCTGCCTGGCTTGTATTCAATTTTCATGGGGTATCTCTGTATGAGACTCATCCATTTGGCTTGTCTTCTTGACAGGTGTTGTTGTGTTTTAAAGAATATCAGCAACTTGTGGTTGGTGAGTACTTTTAACATCTGGGCTCCTTCTAGATAACATTGCCATTTCATGAGGCAGTGTATGATGGCAACCAACTCCTTATTGTGTATAGGGTATCTTTGTTCACCGTCTGATAGCTTCCTGGATTCATATGCCACTGGGAGAAATTTTTTTTGGGCCATTTGGATACGGAGGACTCCTCCTATGGCATAATCAGAGGCGTTGGTTTTAGCTCATAGATACCCTTGCGGGTTGGGTATTGCAAGATGGGGGCAGTAACCATGCACTCTTTTAGCTGGCGGAAATGTTGATCTTGTAACAGTGTCCAGAAAAACTTGGTTGTTTTACCAGTGATGGCTGACAGGGATGCTGTTAGGGCGCCCAGTCAGGGATGAACCTGCATACATAGGCTACCATTCCAAGGAAAGTGCGGAGTTTGCTCTTGTTTCTTGAGGATGGCATTTCTGTTATAGCGCGTATCTTGTCTGGATTAGGCTTGATACTGTCCTTGCTAATGATGTGACCAAGGAAGGGGAGTTCAGTTGAGAAGAACTCACATTTGGATGGTTTGGCAATTAGTTGGTTTTCCTGCAGGGTACAGAGGACTGCGCGGATGTCTTCCCAGTGTTGTTGTAGGTTGGGACTATAGATGATGATGTTGTCTAGGTAGATGATTGCTCTTTTCCCAATGTTTTCTTTGAATACTTCATTCATGAAGGTTACAAAGGTACTGGGAGCATTTGTCATGCCAAATTGAGGACAACACATTTAAAGGATCTGTATTTAGTCCAAAATGCAGTCTTTTGGATGTCTTCAGGTTTCACGCAAATTTGGTGATATCCTGCTGTCAAATCAATTTTTGTGAAGATTTGGGACCCCCCCCCAGGGCATCAAAAAGGTCATCAATTAGGGGCAGGGGATACCTGTTCTTTATTGTGACCTTGTTGAGGGCCCTGTAGTCTGTGACTAGGTGGAGGCCTCTATCTTTCTTTGCCACAAAGAAGACAGCGGCACCAAAGGGTGATTTTGAGGATCTGATGAGGCCTTTCTCAAGTGCTTTGTCAAGGTAGGCTTTCAGAGCGTTGTCTTCTTGTGGTGTGAGGCAGTAGATGGGTTGCGCCTTAGGAACGCTACCTTTTAAATTGATCTCATGTTGTATACCCTGATCAGGGGGTAGCCCAGGTAGTGATTCTTGGAACACAGTGGAAACTCATTGACCAGCTGGTCTCTAATTGGGTTTTGTTTGTGATATATTTCTGTGTTTTTGAAGTGGATGACTTCATATGTACACGTGCTCTAATTGATTTTGCTGACGTTGGTTTCCTTCTCTGTTTCCATGATCTTTACAAATATGTGATCCCTCATGAGGGTGTCAAGGTGTGTTGGGTACACGTGATGGTGGACTTCTCCTTACTGGATTGTGAGGGTGGCAATGTCCCAGTCTATGTGAGGCTTTGTCTTTTGCATCCAATCTAATACAAGTGTATATCATATTTTGGGATTGGGATGATGGGGTCACTAACTGTTGTTTGGATGTATCCAATTTGGGCCCGGAAAGGTTTGGTCTTGTGGGTAACTGGTGTGCTGCGGTTGTCTGCCATGATGACTCTTCTGATGTTACTTCAAATAGTAGGTAACTTCATGAGGTCTGCAAAACTCTTGTTAATAAGCAATTGATTGGCTCCAGTGTCAAATAGCGCTGTGCCCTGGTATCTGCAAAAACGGAAAGGATAGGTAAAGAGTTTATTTCCAGATTGGGCGGCAAACAGGAGAGGGTTGCTGGAGGGAACTTGGATCATGGTGATGGAGTCCACGTCCTGTTCTCTGTATGAGTCTTGTGAAGAGGGGGAGGGCAGCTTGCCTAAGCACTCCCCAGAGCTTTTCCCTCCTTGTTGGTATTTTCAGTGCTAGCCTGGTTGGCTTGTGCAGTGTAATTCCTGTTTTGAGGTTGGGTATTGTTAGCTTGGTTGTTTTGCTTGTTGGGGCAAGGCTCTCTCTTAACTGCAGGGTTTTCCTTACACTTGTTGGTAGCGTGTAGATTGTCAGACTTCTGAGCTGCGTGTTTTTCCTCTAGGAATATATCCTCAAGGTTCTTGCAGCAGGTCATGTCAAACTGACATCTGATATGTGTAGGAAGGCTGTCGTGTTCTGAGGCGCAGCACAGACACACAACAGGAAATCCTAACCTTAGGATTGGATTCATACTAAGTCTTGGTTAGATGACAGGGAAGGCAAATGTGTTTACCTTGCGGCCCTGGAAGAATAATCTCTACTAGTTGTGGCTATAGAGAGGCGCAGAAGTACAGAAGACACAAAGACAAAAATGTGAATAGAGCTTAAATTTTATTGGATATAAAGATTGGGAATATATACTGTATAGCTTTACCACAAAATAGTACATGGACAGTAGGATCACTTGCCACCAGCACTAGTGGGGCAAGTGAGTTGCACAGATCAAGAAACTGAGCAATTGTATTTCCTGATTCAGTCATCAACTTATTTCAAGAGGCAAAAACAAAAGCAAGCAATTTGTCCTCAAAATAGCCCACCAAAGGTAAAATCAAAACATGGTAAATAGCGGTATTCACAACATTGCCCTCCCCTAGATTGGCCTTAGGGTGGTGGTATTTACAAAGGAACTTTGCGTGCACTCGAGCAAAAGGACGGCCATTGGACAGGAGCTTTACAGTATATTTAGACCCTTGCTTAAAGGTTACTTCTAGAGGGCCAATCCACAGAGAGTCCAACTTGTGTGTGCAACCACCTACTCTGTGTTGATAGTAAAGTACATGGTCACCAACATCAAATTCAGGCAGGGGGAGCATCCAGCATTATTGGGAGAGAGCTCAAGCATCTTAGTCTTATATGCAGAAGTGTAGGCAGTGGCCTGTATATCAATTATGCAGTTGACTAGATCCTTAATGTAGTTGTCAGGATTCATGGCCTTATCTGAGGTAAGCAGGGGGCCCCCAAGAGCAATGGGGTAGTAGCCTCTTGCCCATATAGCATAGCAAAGGGGGAGTACCCAGTGACACAATGTTTGCTGAGGCGGTACACAAAGAGAGCGGCAGGTAAGTATAGGTCCCAGTTGGCAGCCTCAGAGTAGGTAAGCTTCCTCATGATAGAGACCAGTGTTGAATTTGCACGCTCAACTGCCCTATTGGTAGAAGGATTGTAGGGGGCAGAGAAGGATTGATGCAATCCCAAAGCTTTGACAACAGAGGTTACTAGCTTGGCATTGAAGTTAGTCCCACTATCTGAGAGCAGCACTTGAGGACAGCTATGGCAGTAAAAAACATCTTGCAACAGGAAGGCAGCAGTTGTCTTAGCCATGATGTCCTTTTTAGGGCAAGCCTCTACCCACTTGCTGAAGTGATTGACAGCAATCAGGATAAAGCAACACCCAGAACGTGAGCGGGGAAGAGGACCTACTGCGTCAATGCTAACAGTGTGAAAGGCATGTTGTGGGGGAACTAATTTGAACTCGTGGGCAGCAGCTCAAGGTCTCTGTAGCTGGTAGTTGTGGCAGCTAGCTATGACGTCTGGGATCAGCAGGCAAAGGTTCTCCCAGAAGTAGTTCTTCTGAAGCCAGTCAAAGGTCTTGGCAATTCCTCCATGCCCAGTCTCTTTATGAGCTTGCGACACCAACAAAAGGCAAAGACTGGGTTGTACATAAGGCAGATACTGGTCTTGTAACTTTTTGAAGAGCTGATTGTTGCGTATGAGGGTATCTTTGGATAGCTTGGAAAAGTCCAGTTGTACCTCTTCTGTCTCACTTTCCCAAGAAGAAGGGTACCCAATTAGTTTGTATAACTGGTTGGCTTCTGAAGGATGCAAAGCAAGAATGGGCATTCTGGAGAGCCCATCAGCGTTCTGATGTTGAATCCCAGGGCAATGGAGCACCGTGAAGCTGTATCCCTGCAGACATAGAGCCCATCTAGCTAGGCGCCCTTCAGGTTCCTTAAGCTGCTGTAACCACTTAAGAGAAGCGTGGTCAGTGACAACTGTGAAGTGGGTGCTGTATATGTAATGACAAAACTGCTTGACTGCATGCAACACGGCAAGGCACTCCTTTTCTGTGACACTATAGTTCTTCTCATGCTTTTTTAGCACACAGGAAGTGTAAGCCACAGGATGATCTACACCCTTGTCGTCCAGTTGGGCCAGAATGGCTCCAATAGCTAGATTGCTAGCGTCAGTGTACAGGATGAACTCCTTATCATAGTTGGGATACACAAGGATTGGCGCCTCTTTGAGTTTTTGTTTAAGGGTCTCAAAGGCTTGCTGTTGAATGGCGGTCCATTCAAAAGAAACATTACATAATAGCTGGACTAAAGGTTCACTAGTATTGGCAAAGTCAGGGATAAACTATCTGTAGTAGCCCATCATCCCCAGGAAGACTTGTACTTCTTGCAAGTTGGTGGGCGGAAGCATTTTGTTGATGGCTTCAACCTTCCTAGTCATTGGGCAAATCCCTGTCTGGGTTACCTCATGGCCCAAGAATTCAAGACGTTCTTTGAAGAAGGCGCACTTGGAAGGCTTCAGTTTGAGGCCAGCTTCTCGAATCTTTATGAACACCTCTTTGAGATAAGCCAGGTAATTGTTGAAGGTAGCGCTGAAAACTTTTATATCATCCAAGTATACTAGGACGCATGACAACTTCAAGTCACAAAGGATGGAGTTCATGGCCCTTTGGAAGGTAGCCGGGGCGTTGCAAAGTCCCTGTGGCATATGAGTAGGCTCAAAAAGCCCTTCAGAAGTAATGAGCGTGGCTTTCTGACAATCCTTGAGTGATAGGTCAACTTGCCAGTATACAGACGCCAGATCCATGGTGGAGAAGAACTTAGAGCCTCCAAGACGTCAGAGAGCATCATCACTATGCAGCAAGGGGTACAAGTCCTTCTTGGTCAAAGAGTTCAATTGGCAATAGTCCATCACAATACAATAACCCCATCTTTCTTCTTCAAGATGAGTAACAGGGATGCCCAAGGACTTTGGGAAGGCACCAGCAGTCCAGCGTCTAACAGCTGTTTGAGCTCTTTAGACACCTGAGCATCCTATACACAACTGCGGCAATAGGGTTTAGCGCAAAAGGGGGGAGCATTGCCAGTGTCAATCTGATAGATAACGCCTTTGGCTAACCCATAATTGGTACTGTCCTTAGCAAAGATATCAGAAAATTGGTCTAGTAAATCTAGCACCTCTTTCTGTTGAACCAGGAATAGTTGTGGGAAGTCTTGTGTAGTGAACAAAGATAGGACTTGGGGTTCATCCTCAGGTAGGTTAAAATCTTGAAATGTGCCAAAGGGATGAAGAGACAGGACATCAGGAGCGCTCAACAACTTGCCATATCCAACAACCTGCCCCCTAGATACAGTCATGGGGATTGTAGTCAGGTTGGCTACCAACAACTGAACAGGGTCTTTATGAGAGACATCCAAAATTCCAGGACAGAGGTAAGGTTTGTTGCGTCCTAAGGAGGGGGGAGAGTACAACTCCAAGAAGGTGCGTTCAGGTAGTTCATAGGATATCTGGGAGTCTAAGATAGCCTGGGAGCCAGGGGAAATGATGACAGCAGACGTGGCTAGGAGAGGGATCCCTTCAGACGCAGGACAAGCCATGGGTGGACAATTCATGTTTGAAGAGTGGGTGCAATATTTGAGGTTGAAAATCCCAGTGGGATGTTCCAAGGCACATGTCTTGAGACGTTTCCCAGGAACTTTAACCGGCTCTTCAAAGATCAGAGGGACTTCATATCCTAGAATAGAGAGGCAACCATCTTTCAAGTTGATTATTCCATTATATTCCCTAAGGAACTGAGTGCCAACTAAGAGATCATAACTCTCATTCTCCAGGACAACTGCTGGCGCAGCTAGGAGAAGCTTGCCAAACTGCATGGGTAGAGCAGAGTACGCCCCTATGGTGCAGGTCATAGACAGTCCAGCCGTGCCATACAACTGGTGATAATTAAGGTCAGGGGCAAGGTTGAGTTTCTTCACAAGCTTTGAGGAGACAACGTTAACTGGTGAGTCAGTGTCTAAGACGGCCTTGATCTTCACTTTTTGAATGGATATCTCTACTCTAGTGGTAGTGCAACCAAAGGGTGGAAGGACAGTCAAGAAATCTTGAGCCTCTGCTAGTTTCTTATCCCACTTCTCAATCATGCATCTTAATCCTGGGACTCCTTATAAATAGTCTGGAGGGGGAGCAAAACAGATAAATTCTTGAAGACAGCATCAGCAACCTCAGCAGCTTCTTCTGACAGCTCCACCAACACGGGGGACCTCTTAGCCTGAGTGAGATAAAGGCGCAAGACAATTTCTTTGGCTTCAGGCAAAGGCTTAGCAGTAGTTGTAGTCTTTCCTGAGCGTAACTTATAAGGGGCTGTAATGGTTTCTGGAACAGCCAGGACAGAGTACCCATATGCATCAGTGTTGTCAATATCAGAGTCATCCAGGTCAGAGCCATCAGAGATATTGTGGAACAAGAGGAGGATAGGAGGAGCCTCATTATCAGCAGGCTCATAGTCAGTTATAGAGGGAGGGATTGATAGAAACTGGGAAGAATTGTCAACCAAGAGTGTCTCTGCCTCTAGGTTGACTGCTCTTTTCCCGCCTGCTCTTTTGGATCAGCTCCTTCAACCCGTGGGTTGATGCAGACTCAAGAATGATGACCTATCTGACCACAGTTGTGGCAACCTTGGCGCTGAGGTGGATTTTGCAAGTTCATAGTAAGAATGTGAGGACCACAGGAAGATGAACCAGAGTTAGAAGTAGCTCAACCTTCCCTAACAACTGTGCCAGAGTGGGTAAGGTGCATATCTTGCAACAATGTCTTTATGCTCTTCATGGAAGAGAGAATAGCCTTATGGGCTTTGAAGTGAAGGCACAGAAGTTGGTTAACCTTGAGGGCTTGAGCGCAAGCCATGTAGGCTTCATGGGCTGTCAACTGTCTGCTCGTAATCAATTGCTGTCATTTCATGTAGAATCTGTCTGCAAACTCGGCTAGTGTCTCTTTAGGCTTGAAAGCAATATGCATGAAGGCATCCTTCTTTACTTCCAGGCTAAGGTCACCACCAAACTCATCAATCAGAAGCTGCTTCATATCTTCCCATCTCTCAATGGAGGATAGTTCTGGCATAACTACTTCTTGGCAGGTTGGGTGTAGACAGGTCAGAATATGTTCTTTCTTAACTTTTTCTGAAGCTTGTCTCATGGCAGTTTTGTAGATAGTTAGGAAAGCTGCAATGGTCGAGGTTCTGGGGTCAAAGACTTGCGTAAAGGTAGGCTTGAAGTGAGTTTTGGGAGTTGGGCCACCATTGTTACTATCAAGTACGTTTATATGCGGGGAAAACTCTGCTTCAGATTCTGAGGGAGGCTGCCTAGCCCATAGCTGGCAAACACTTTCCTCCAGGGTGGTAAGAGTCTCAACAGCGCAGGCCCCAGTATTGATAGCTTGAGTGGTCTGTTGTGCAGTAGTATCTAAGCGTTGACCTTGGGTGGTCACTATTGTGGAGAGTTCAGCCAGCTGTGAAGTAAGGGATGGCCCCACTGAGAGGCAAGGGACAAATCTATCATTCACAGATTTGATCACATCATTCATCTCTTGTACGTCTCTATCCAGCTCAGTGTGGTCCCACTTCAATTGATCCACCTTGTTAGCTAGGGCAATTAATTCCCTAGCGCATTGGATTCAAGGTGCTCCAGATAAACCAGGACAGCAGCCATCTTCTTTGTTAACCCCAACTGGGCTAGCAGCAGCCGCCACTACTGCACGTAAAGCAGCAACTTCTTACTGTAGCTCTGCAACTTGGGTAGTCAGTTCAAGAACCTGGGGGTCAGGTTGAGGCGCCTCAGCAGGACGTCCCTGACTGCAAGTAGTCAAATGTAGTTCTCAAATGGCATCCCATATTTTCTGCTCCCTATCCACCAAGTCATCAGAAGGGGGAGAGGGCGGAACATCTGGCTTGGGCTTAGATAGTTCATTTACTTGACTCTGGAGTTTGGCTATGATAGCAGCAGTGGCCGCTCTTTCTTGCTCAAATGCGGTACTGAGTTCATTAAGGCTGCTAGCAGCAAAGTCTGCTACCTGCTGTAGCTGCTCAAAGGAATAAGTACTGAAGGCATTGAGCTGTTGCACAAGTTGCTCAAAGTCAGTGAGATAAGCGTTTAAGGTGGAATCCATCTGAGCTTGCCAGTGTTGTTCTAGCTGGTGAAACTTGTGTAGACGTTCTCTCACGTATTCAAGGATAGACTGGCACATTTGTTCAATAGAATCAACCAAAAGGGTCTGGGAGGTGACAGAGTCACGTTGATTGTCAGATACCAATGAAAACAGGGAATGAATCCACTGTTGATAGACAGCAAACTGGTCCCAGTGATGAGTAACCGCAGCTTGCAGAGACAAGATTTCTTGGATGTGGAGCCCCAACACCATTTGATGGTGGGCCAAGGCAGGCTGCACAAAAGACAATAGTAAGTGCTCAGCAGAGCCAGCTGCTGAGAGGAGATGTTGTGGAGACTGATGAGCCACAATTAATTCATAGTATTCAGCCCAACTGAACTGCAACTGAATGCAAGGGATGACTCCTTCACAGGCTATCCCAAGGGCTACTGACATGACTTGTTCCAAGTCAGGGGTACCCATGGGGTAAGCAACTAGGCAGGGACCATTTCTGAGGTTCAGTATAGTGGGGACATAGGCTGGTTGGCAATATCTTCCTCAATAGGAGGACTGGTAATTTCAGGTGAAGTTGACTCTTGTATAGGCGGAGGCAAAGGACCTGAAAACGTGGATGCAAAGGGGATAACCAATGGGCTTACAGCCCCTGTAGTGAGCACCATTTTTGTTGTGTTCTGAGGCGCAGCACAGAGACACAACAGGAAATCCTAACCTTAGGATTGGATTTGTACTAAGTCTTGGTTAGATGACAGGGAAGGCAAATGCATTTACCTTGCGGCCCTGGAAGAATAATCTCTACTAGTTGTAGCTAGAGAGAGGCGCGGAAGTACAGAAGACACAAATATAAAAACGTGAATAGAACTTAAATTTTATTGGGTATAAAGATTGGGAATATATACTTTATGGCTTTACCACAAAACAGTACATGGACGGTAGGATCACTTGCCACCAGCACTAGTGGGGCAAGTGAGTTGCACAGGATCAAGAAACTGAACAATTGTATTTCCTGATTCAGTCATCAACTCATTTTGAGAGGCAAAAGCAAAAGCAAGCAATTTTTCCTCAAAATAGCCCACCAAAAGCAAAATCAAAACATGGCAAATAGCAGTATTCACAATAAAGGCCATTGTAGAAGTCCAAGCGTGGTCCAGGTTCATCAAAATTGATGGTGTTGGGCGCACAATCACATAGTCCTTCATATGTGGCAATATATTCCTCAATGGTTCCTGTCATTTTGAAGGTTTGGAGTTTGGTTATAATTACTACGTCTGAATCTTTCATTGAGAACTTTTCAAGGAATGCGGCTTTGATTAGTTCCTAGTTTTCCTTCTGGTCAGGGTGTTGAGCTAGCCATTCAGTAACAAAGCACAAGGCAGTCCCTGTGACGTGGAGGGCAATTTTGCTAACCCAGAGTCTTTGGGGGGGTACTCCACTTGTTCAAACTTGCTCTCAGTGCTGTTGATCCAAAGAGAGGCGTTCTCACAGCGTAGACCTGCAAAGGCGCCAATCTCAGCAGTACGTAAACACTGAAACACAATGTTGGGTATCTCAGGTTGCGTAGATGCTGTTGTAGCTGGCATGGTAGGAAACAGTCTACGGGTTTTGAAAGTGTTGTACTGGTCAATGGGTACAAGGAAATTATTGTAGATGACAAGTCCAGGGGAGACGTCTTGTCCTACTTTGTAATCTCTCCAACCGTTAGGGAGTGACATTGCTTGGGTTCTTTTCTTGGGGAGGAATTTTTCCTTTGGGTTGGGTAGGTATGGATAACCTACCTGTGCTACCACTGTCAAGTTTATACTTCTAGGAAGTATAATAAACAAAATAAAGGGGAAGATTAAGAAGAGAATGCTACTTTATTGAATATGAATATAGGTTAATATATAGTATCATGGTAAGCCACATGTTGTCCACATACATCATGGAGGTCATGGGGCTTATCTGAGTAATGTTCCTCTTGATTCACAAGGCTTAATCAAGTTGTGTTCCATTTAGGACCTGGATTGAGTGATCCCTGTCATAGATGGTTAACTGATAAAGGTGCCACTGGTTTATTAACTGGGCAGTGAACCACCCAGTGAGCTGCTCGGTGATTTACTTGGGGCGTTAATTCCCCAAAAGGGAGTAATCAAAGATGTTGCAACACTCATAATTAATAATATATTCTTTTTACATTATTGAAATTCCCTATATTAATGAAATGTTGTACAGTTGATTTGATAATATATAATTAGCTGCATAATAATTTTATCATTATCAATAATAAATTAAGGACCAAAAAATGTTGACATTATATTAAAATATTGCAGCTAGACATTAACTCTTGATATTTAGATATTATATGCATAACTCAATGTTTTTTAATAAAACTCATTTATACTGTGGTATTTTTCATTGTGATTTTATAATCAGACTGTATCTATATTAGTGTTGTAACTGTGCTGTTTTAGCAGAGTTACAAGGGAGAAATATTTAGAAACTAGATAATAATCTTTATTGAGAGATAGTGATTATATAGTCATTGTGAATCAAGGATAACAAGAACATGATTGTGCTGATCACATGGTTGGATGGTGAAGGGGATGGCTTGATCCTGGTAATGAGTCAAGCGCCAAAACAAGATATCCACCATAAAGGATCATCATCTGTTCATTTTGTTGGATTTGGCAATTTGAGTTGACTTCCTAGTCTGGCTTTGAGTGGCTGGGTAATTGGATTGCAGGTCAAAAACCTGCTTGTTTGGAACCTTGCTGGCAGGTCAAGCCTGCTGTTTTAACATGAGGAAGCCATCAACACTTATTAAAAATATCAATATAGAGTTTATTTTACAGAATCATTATCAATAGAAAAATATAAAAGCTGTAAATTGCACTCTGTATTGATATTTGTAATATGTGTTGATGGCCCCAAAATATAGACACAGTCCAATTATAAAATCACAATCAAATGCAAAGTTTTCAATGAATTTTATTATACAAAAGGCATTGTGTTATGCACATAACGCAGAATAGACATGTCCATCAATACAACCTAGTATAGTTAACATCCAATAAAAAATTTGCAATTAAATGTGAGATATCAATAAAATACTAGTTTTCAAATAAAAATAGTACATACTGGAAAAATATAATCTACATGTACTAATTCAGATGGCTAGTTTATTGAATTTTATAGTATGTTATCTTAGTTTTTGTATAATTGCAAGTTAATTTTATTAGTTGCAATAATTTCCAATGGAATGTATTCATTATCTAGAATTTCCTGATTATTTGTTGATGATAGTGATATAAAAACCTTTATTTGGGATGGAATCCAAACGGCATGTCTAATATTTACAGTCTTGTAAATAAATGAAGGCAGCCCTCAAGAAGGTGGTTGACCTTGAAAAAACATCATGTAAATAATAGAAGAACAATTAGGAAATGGGGGCGCTCAATAATACAATCAAAGGAAGTTGCCCTAAGTAACTTGGGAACTATCATAGATGAATAGAACAGGGAAAATTTACTTAATCTCCAGGCAACTATTTTATCAAACTCAGATTTTCAAGATGCAAGTTATAATACATTTGAGCTCTGGTAAAGTGCCAGGAGAAATAATCAAAAGATCAAGATGTTTGAGGGAAATGAAATATCAAATAAAAATCAACAGAAATGAACAGAATTTAAGAGGAATCAAATCAAAATGAAGGAAATTATAATAAGGAAATAAAAACAGAAATAAACTAAGGAAATGAAAAACAATCAAGAAGCAGTGCGCTTCAAGAATAAATGAAGGTTTATCAAATGAAGGGAATCAAATGGAAGACATAATTGCAAGAAAGCAAAAGAAGATCAAAGCAGGGAAGATTAACAAAGAGCAACTGACACCCATGAAGTTTGCCAATGGGGTGCCTGTGACTGAAGGGGCTGCAGGGGAAAGAATTAGTAAATTCATTTATCTTTTACTTACATTTCCTTTAGTACTTCAAGAAATGGGGAAGAAGTTGTCAAGGTGATACCATATACACCAAACAGTGTATATGGAGGTTATCAATCATTGATAGCCCCTGTCATTCAAAGAAGCCCCACAGAAATACAAAGAATAATTAAAATGAATCTGAACAATTATGCAAACAAAGAAGCAATGAATAGGTAATATGAATCACCTGCAGGATGTTCAACTTGGATTAGAGAATCATATGAAATAGGAGCAAATATAAATTTTATCTAATAAATGAACTTCAATAAAACTTTCAAATGAATTTTGATGAATATATATAATGTATTGAAAGATTCACATTCTCAAGCATGAATGCCTATGAATAAAATTTAAAAAAATTGAATTTAAAAAAGGAAATGAATTTTTAAAAGCAGCAATTTTTAATGAATTTTTCAGGTCAATATCAAATAAAATTGGGGACGCAAACCTTGTGAATAAATCAAAGCCTTTATTATTTTGTTCACAGAAGCATAGGGGGTGGACTCAAGCAAAGCCCCAGCCAGTTCACTTTTTAAATTTTTCAATACCTCCTATATCAATAGATTAATAGCAATTTACAAATTATTTTTCCTGTTTTCTGAAATATACACATCACAACAAGTCCACTTAGCAATATACCTTGTGATGATTGTGCACTGCATAATGAAATCAAATGTTAAAAAGGTAGAAGACATCCCCATTCAAATGGATGTATGCCGGCTGGATTTAGAAAAAATGAAGACAATGTAGGGATACCAAAAAGTTGAGCACGTCCTGTACAACTGTTTTACACTTGCAACATTATACAAATGATACCTATCTGCATAAAAGAATCTACTTGTCAATTCCGTCTCCCTCTTGTCTTTTATTAAGCGCTCTGCTGCCACTGGGATGATGAGCGCCACCCCACTTGTAATTGGCTCTTGCATCATCCATCACATACAGAAGAGTACATAGTCCCAATTAGTGGCACTTGCAGAAAAGGATGTTTTGGGGTATAATTCCCCAGAATAGCTCCCTTTTCCCTTGAATTAGCATTTATTCTAATAAAGTTTCTTCTCTTTTACATTTTTTATTTATTTTTAAATTAGTATATTAATATCCCAATTTTTTTTAAATACTAAACAATTGGGTACACTAACTTTTAATATGTTTAATATTAAATCTATTGTGTTCAGCTTCTGGGGACAACATCCAGGAGGACACAGCGGGAAATCTTTATAACAAAAGATTTGAGGTTCAAAGCTAGCCTTGGGTTAGCCTTCAGGGCAAAATTAAGGGCGCATATATTAATTTCCTGGAATACAAGACAAGGACTTCCTTTTGGCAAAAAGGAAAGGAAAAAGCTTGAAGAATATTAAATCCAATGCAAATGTGGATAAACTTGTCTTTATTAGGAGAATTGATTCTACTTAAATAGTAGACAAGGGACAATGATCACTCATTAGGTAAAAAGAGTGGCAAAGGGAGTCACGTTGGGGTGAGGTCATACCAGGATCAGACAAGGGAAGGTATGGTATTCCGGAATGGGTAGATATTGGTACAGACCCATTTACAGAAGGCAAGGAATTCCCAAAGTTAAAAGCAAAGCAAAACAAACCAAATCTTTGCATATATCATTATTCAAAGGCCATATCAAAATAGCATTAATGGCACAATTTCTGACATCTTCCCCCTCAAGATTGGACACAGGGAGTTGATATTTGCGGAGGAATTTGGAATGAACTTGGGCAAAAGGATGTCCAGAGGACAGCAGTTTTGCAGTATACTCAATGCCCTTCTTGAAGGTGACTTCACAAGGCCCAACCCAGAGGGAGTCTAGATTATGGGCTCTACCTCCTGTACAATTCTTATAGTAGAGAACCAGGTTGCCTACTTGATACTCAGGGGGGGGGGCTCTAGAAGCATTGGACAGAGAGAGCTCTAAAGCCTTGACCTTGTAGGCAGTAGAATATGCCAACGCTTGGATGTCAATGATACAATTAGTTACATCTTTTGACATGGGCTTCAGGATTGGTAGACACATCAACTTCAATCAAAGGGGGTCCCAAGAATGAAGGGTTTATGGCTTCACGCCCATAAAGCATGGCAAAGAGAGATTGGCCAGTCACTCAGTGCCTGCTGAGTCAATAAGCAAAGAGAGCAGCAGGGAGGAACATATCCCAGTTGGCGGCATCAGAGAGTGTGAGTTTCCACATTATGGACACCAGGGAGGAATTGGCTTGTTTCACAGCTCCATTAGTTGATGGGATATACAGTGCAGAGAAAGATTGGTGGATACCCATATCTTCTACAATAGACGTGATGATGCAAGCATTAAAGTTGGCGCCATTGTCAGAAAGCAGGACTTGAGGGCAGCCATGTTGGTAGAAGATATCTTGCAGCAGGAAATTAGCAGTGGTTTTGGCAGTTATATCTTTTGTAGCTCTGGCTTCAACTCATTTGCTAAAATGGTCTACAGCTACTAATATAAACCAACATCCAGATATAGAACAAGGGAGAGGCCCAACAGCATCAGTACTCACAGTGTAGAAGGCATGTTTAGGGGGGACAAGCTTGAATTGATGTTGGGAAGGACAAGGGAGTTGGAGCTGGCACAAATGACAGGAGGCGAGGGCATCAGGAATCAAAAGACACATGTTTTACCAGTAGAAGTTCTTGCACATCCAGTCATGAGTTTTTGCTATTCCTCCATGTCAAGTATCAATGTGAGCTTGGAGGATAATGGCTATTCTCATGCTAGGACAAACATAGGGCAGAAAGGTGTTGTTGACTTTCTTGAAGAGTTTTCTTTCTTGAATTACAGTGTCCTTTGATAGGGTCTGTAGAGCCAATTGGATGTCTTCTGGCTCAGTGGTCCAGGAGTTAGGATACCCTATTAACTCTTATAGGCAATCAGCATCTGCGGGGTGGATAGCTAGTATAGGCATCCTTGACAAACCATTGGCATTCTGATGTTGGGCCCCAGGACAATGTACCACAGTGAAATTGTATCCTTTCAGGCGCAGAGCCCAACATGCTAATTGACCTTCAGGCTCCTTTAGTTGCTGTAGCCATTTAAGGGAGGAGTGATCTGTGGCCACAGTGAAGTGGGTTCCATAGATGTAGTGCCTGAATTTCTTTACCACATGCAAAACTTCCAGGCATTCCTTCTCGGTGACACTGTAGTTCTTCTTGTGTTTATTGAGAGCTTGTGAAGAATAGACTAAAGGGCAATCCACGCCTTCATAGTCAAGCTGGGCTAAGATGGTACCCAAAGCTACTCTGCTTGAGTCAGTATACAAGATAAACTCTTTATCATAATCAGGGTAGACTAGGATAGGAGATTCTTTGAGCTTGGCCTTCAGCACTTCAAACAATTGCTGCTGACTGTCAGTTCACTCAAAGGGGACGTTGTGAAGGAGCTGGACAAGGGGTTCACTCAATTCAGCAAAGTTGGGTATGAACTGTTGATAGTAACCCATCATAACAAGAAATACTTAGACCTCCCAAAGATTGGTGGGAGGTAGCATCTTGTCAATGGCTTCCACCCTATTATTTATTGGGCAGATTCCAGTTTGGGTGACCTCATGACCCAGGAATCTGAGTTGCTCTTTAAAGAAAGAGCACTTGGAGGGTTTGAGTTTCAAGCCAGCTTTGCAAATATTGATGAAGATAGCCTTGAGGTGTTCTAATTAGTTGGTAAAGGTAGAGCTGAATACAGTGATGTCATCAAGGTATAAAAGGACACAAGAGAGCTTTAGGTCTTGTAGGATGGAATCCATAGCCCTTTGAAACGTAGCTGGGGTGTTGCAGAGTCCTTGGGGCATTCAAGTAGGTTCATAGAGCCCTTCTGAGGTAATGAGGGTAGCCTTTTCTTGATCTTCTGGTGATAAGTCAGCCTGCCAGTATCCAGAAGCTATATCCACAGCAGAGAAACACTTGGACCCACCCAGCCATCTGAGAGCATCAGCAATTCTGGGCAAGGGGTACAAGTCTTTCTTGGTGAGAAAGTTCAGGCAGCAGTAGTCCATCACAATGTGATGTCCTCCGTCCTTTTTCTTGAGGATCAATAAAGGTGAAGCCCAAGGACTCTGAGAGGGATCCAAGAGTCCAGCATCTAAGAGTTGTTTAAGCTCCTTAGAAACCTGGGCATCCTCTACTCTACTATGGCAGTAAGGCTTGGCACAAAAAGGTGGTGCATCACCAGTATCAATCTGATGGATGACCCCTTTAGCTAGGCCATAGTCTGCAGGTCCCAAGGCAAAGCTATCACTAAACTGGTTGAGCAGTTCCAACACGTCCTTTTGTTGGATGAGTGACAGTTGTGGGAAATTGGCAGCGGTGAATAAAGAGAGAACTTGAGGATTGTCTTCAGGTAGATTGAAATCACTGAAAGTTCCAAAGGGGTAGAGGGAGGCCACCTGTTCTGCTCCCAGTATACAACCATGCCCTACAACCTGGCCTCGGGTCACCTGCATGGGTAGGGCTGTTAGGTTGGAAAGCAAAAGTTGTATAGGCTCCTTGTGAGTTTGGTCTAGGATTTCTGGACACAATTGGGGTTCTTTTCAGCTTAGTGATTCAGGGGAGTAAAGTTCCAGGAATGACTTTTTGGGTAGTTCATAAGAAATCTGGGAGTTGATAACTACTTGGGAGCCTAGAGGGATGGTGATAGCCACAGGGGCAAGAAGAGGCACATCTTCCTCTGCGGAAAAGGAGGGAGGAGGAGTACACATGTTGGAGGAATGAGTCCTATACTTGAGTGAAAAGATACCCATGGGGTACTCAAGCACGCAAGTTTAAGACGTTTGCCTGGGAGCCGCGGAGGTTCTTCAAAAACCAAAGGGACCTCATATCCTAAGAGCAATAGGTATCTATCTTGCAGGTTTACAATCCTGTTATATTTGCGGAGGAATTGTTTACCAACCAAGAGGCCATAGCTTTTGTTCTAAAGGATGACAGCGGGGGATGCAATGAGGAGTTTCCCAAACCTCATGGGTAGGGCTGAGTAGGAACCAATGGCTCATGTTTTTCCATGCCAGCTGTTCTATAAAACTGAATGTAGTTGAGTTCAGGGGCCAGTTTAAGCTTCTTCATTAGCTTGGATGATACTACGTTGACTAAAGAACCCATGTCCAGAATGGCTTGGATTTTAACCTTTTGGATTGATACTTCCACACGGGTTGTATCTTTTACAAAGGGGGCTAAGACAGCCAAAACATCCTGTGCAGCCTCTAGCTCTTTTTCCCATTTAGATAGCATGCATTTTAAGACAGGAATCTCCTTATACACAGTCTGCAGTGGAAGAGATACTGTCACATTTTGAAAGAGAGCTTCAGCTAGCTAGGTGGCTTCTTCAGAAGAGTCTACCAAGACGGGAGGTTGATGGGCCTGGGCTAGGTAAGGACGAGCTACTATGGCCTTGGCTTCACTTGAAGGTGCACAAGAAGTAGTGGTAGTTTTCCCTGAGCAAAGCTTGTAAGGGACAGACATAGTTTCCAGAACAGCCAAAACAGAGTAGCCATAACTATCAGATTCTTTACTATCAGATTTTTTACTATCAGAATCTTCAGGGTTGGAATCACTGGAGAGACTGTGAAATAGGTGAAGAATAGTTGAGCCAGAAGAAGGGGGAGATTCCTTGTCAGAAGGAGGATCAGGAAGAGACAGGGGAGATTGTTCAGCAGAGAGCATCTCTGCCTCTAAGCTGACCTCTCTTTTCCCGCCTATTCCTTGGGGTCACAACCTTCTACCTGGGGATTAGTGCAGGTACGTGAGTGGAGCCCTATTTGACCGCAGTTATGACATCCTTGCCTATTAGTCTGTCTACCTAAACCCAGAGTCATTATGTGTGGCATACAAGAAGTGGTTCCAGCATTACTGGTTTTATTTTCACGCACCACAGTACCCCCATGGGTCAAATGCATATCTTGTAAGAGCGTCTTAATACTCTTCATGGAAGTGAGTGAAGCCTTGTGAACCTTAAAGTGTAGGCATAGAAGATGGTTCACCTTCAAAGTGTTTGAACATGCCGTGTAAGCTTCCCAGGGAGTTAACTGTTGGCTGGTAATCAACTGTTGATCTTCAATATAGAAGCAATCTGCAAACTTGGCCAGGGTTTCCTTGGGCTTAAAGGCAATGTGCATAAATGCATCTTTCTTGACCTCCAAACTGAGATCTCCTCCAAACTCCTCAATAAGAAGGAACTTCATGTCCTCTCAAGTGACAATGAAGGTGAGTTTGGGGACCACCACTTATTGGCACGTATGATGCAGGCAGGTAAGAATATGCTTCTTTTTGAGTTCATCAGTAGCCCTACATATTTCAGTCTTGTAAATTGTTAGAAAGGCAGCAATGGTAGAGGTTTTAGGATTGAAGATCTGTTTGAAGGTTGGTTTGTAGTTTGGGTTGATGGACAAGGAAGTGGATTGGCTGTTGTCACCAGGGTTAGAACGTTGATGTGAGGATTGCCCTCAAACTCATATTCAGCAGTGGGTTGTCTATCCCAGAGAAGGCAAAGACTCTCCTCTAGGGTATCCAATGTAGAGCTATTATGCCCACTGATATCTCAGGCAGTAGCGGCAGCAGCTCCAAATTCATTGATTTTGATCTGTTGTACTGCCAACATGCCAGTAACCCCATTGACACGAGTAGTCAGAGAAGTTGTTTGAGCAACCAGAGGGGTAAATTGTCCATTTATTGTCTCTGTGAGTTGGGAGAGGGTTTGCACCTTGCGTTCTAGGGCATCTTTCTAATCTACCACATTGTTAGTTACTGCCGCTAAGTGATCCAAGGCAAGAGCACAGTTGACACAGGGTTGGCCTTCCAATCCAGGGCAATACCCATGGTCAAGGTGGGTAGGAGTACCAGAGGCTTCAGTCTCCCTTTTACCATCAGAATCAGAGGACAAGTCATCAGGGTCAGAGAGACATTGTCTTAAGTATTCAATCTTGCCTTGCATAGTTGCTACTTGGTCAGTTAGCAGGGCAATGCAAGGATAAGGTGTAGGTTCAACAAGCAGAGGATGTGGGGCAGAGGCTTGACATCAAGTAGTGGCTTTAAGTTTGGTTATAGCTTCTCATACCCTAACTTCAAAGGCAGACAGGATATCAACCAAAGGAGCTGGTGGAGTCACTTCAATAGAGGCCACCCTATCATTGACATAGTTTTGAACCTGACTCAGAGTGTTTTCCAAAGCAGCCTTGTCCAAGCCATACTGTAAGTGCAGATGTTAGCCTCAAGAGTCAACATGGGTCCCAACTAGTTTGAGTTGGGTATTAACATGTTCTTGAAACTGATTGAGTTCAGCAACTAGAGTCTCAAAATCTTGTCAATATTTTAGGAGGGTTGACTCTATCTGGCCACACCAGGTAGCTTGGTGATCATCCAGTTCACAAAGTCAATCCTTAATATATCCAGGGAGCAAGGAGAAAAGGGAGTTTAGAGACAAGGTCAAATACTTTTGTAAAGCTAGCAAGTTGCACTGGTTATCTGAAATGCAAGCAAAGAGACTATGGGACCATTCTTGATAGGCCATATTTTGCGCATGATTGTTGGAAACAGCATGGCTACAGCGGTCAAGAGCTGGTTTTAGGACCCCATTGCCAATTGATGATGGACCAGCACAGGTTGGATAAATTGGTTAACTAATACGCCAATAGTCTCCATTGATTCCATTAGCGCGGGGGGAGACCAAAATCCAAGAGGAAGGAATATAGGTCTTCAGAAGCATACCTGGGACAGAGACCAGGGATAGTGTGCATTGCCACAGCGCTAGTGTAGAGGAGAGAGCGGGCAGCGGCACAAGCTTGCTCATAGTCAAGTGAGAAAGCTAGAAGGAGGGCCCAAGAGGGCCCAATGGACAGCACCATTACCATAGGAGTTGAGGGGGAATTGGTGATATCTTCTTCTATAGGGGGACTAGAAACTTTAGGTTGCTTGGGTACTTCAGAAACAAAGGGGGAAAAAAGAGAATGCACGTGGGAATGGGGTAACTGAGGGGCTTGCAGCCCCTATAGTGAGCATCATTTTGTTGTGTTTGGCTCCTGGGGACAACATCCAGGAGGACACGCCAGGAAATCTTTATGACAAAAGATTTGAGGTTCAAAGCTAGCCTTGGGTTAGCCTTCAGGGTAAAATTAAGGGCACATACCTTATTTTCCTGGAATACAAGGTGAGGACTTCCTTTTGGAAAAAATGAAAGGAAAAAGCTTGAAGAATATTAAAGCCAATACAAATGTGGATAAACTTGTCTTTATTAGGAGAATTGATTCTACTTAAATAGTAGACAAGGGACAATGATCACTCATTAGATAGACAGAGTGGCAGAGGGAGTCACGTTGGGGTGAGGTCATACCAGGATCAGAAAAGGGAAGGTATGGTATTCCAGAATGGGTGGATATTGGTACAGACCCATTTACAGAAGGCAAGGAATTCCCAAAGTCAAAAGCAAAACCAACCAAATCTTCACATATATTATTATTTGAAGACCATATTAAAATAGCATTAATGGCGCAATTTCTGAAAAAATCAAAATCTAAAAATTGTTTATTTTGTCATTCATCAACTCTTGGCTCATATAATATTTACTTAAATAAGCATGAGCTCAATTTACCCAACTTAAATTGTACACCTCAATTATGTTTTAAATAATTGATTGTTTAGAACTCAAATTAGTTTTCCCTTTGAGTATAATTTGATAAATAGATTTGCTATTTGTAACCTTTTTCATAAGTAATAATTAGTAACAGATACATGAAAATCATTGGTTTTCATGTCAGGTGGCTTTGGTGGCACTGAATTGATAAGGATCAGTTGATGACTCACAGGGTCCAATTTGTGGCTTTAAAAAATAACAGCCCTTGTGCTAAAAGGGATCACATTTACTTAAATAAAAATAATCTAATTGTATCTTATTTAATTTATTTATTTTTTAGTTAAACAATCAATAAAATATTTGGTTTATTGTAATAACAACTATCTCTGAATCAAATATATTTAGTTATATTTAACTAACATCTGAAGTTGTTACTTCTAGAATGCAAATCAACATCAAGTCATCATAACACAAAATAATACTATTTAAGTACCATTAAAAACAAAATAGATAAAAGAAAACAATTAAAGCTGGGGATACCCTATTTATATGATTAGATCAGAAGCAAGAGCTTTGGGGAGGAAGGATTTGGAGTACTTGTAAAAAACCACCACCACATCGGGTGGTATTGAGAATTGACTGACCTCAAGAATATTGAAGAGATCTTTGGTGTCCTGTGAGAGGCTTTTCTTCACCTTATTCTTGATCCAACCAAACACCTCCTCAATTGGATTCAGGAATGGGAAATATGATGAGAGGAAGAGGAGTCTCATTGGACAATCAGCAAGGCGGTGGCTGGAGGTGTGGTTGTTTTTGTCAATGGGGGGAACTTGGTCACAATTAAATCCACCTTGTAGAGCCTGACATTATCCAACACAACAATATTGGTTGTGACTCAGTAATTAATTCAAAGTTACTCCTTAATGGTTTGGAAAAAATCAAGAAATGTCCCTCTGTTATGGAAACCCTTGATCATCTGATATTGATCTAACCCACAACAACCAAGAAGCGCTAAAATTGAATAGGTCTGGGAACAGACAGCTGCACAATGTGCTACACCATCCTTGGACCCCTTCTTGACCCACCCATGACTAGACCAGAGTGAAGAGGAAAACAACAATTCATCTATATAGAAGAACTGTAAATTCACAGTCTGCTTTAGAGCCAGTTAGGTCTCAGCATAAATGCAGCAATCCACAATTATCTTCTTGCTGTTTCTATTGTACAGAGAAATCCCCAGTACTTTCCACAAGAAGCCAAGATTGTCCATAGTATTGTAGACAAGGGCTTTGGAGACAGAAAGCCCAAACTTGGTGGCAAGCATTGATTGGACAGCAAGTGAGTCCAGGTGGCAATCCTTGGCTACCCATTGTTTTATTGCGTCAATGTGAACAGGCTGCAAAATTTTTGACTGTCTTTTTGCCTTGGTGTATTTTGCAATTTGACTGGTGATGCTGTATTTAGTGTTGAGGTCACCAACATATCTGGCTATGACGCCAAATTGGGACACAATATCCCAAACTGCCATTCCCCTGTTCAAGCAGTTGAGGAGAGCTTCACACTCACTATTGTCAAAACCGCAGGCTTGACCCGCCAGCAAGGTTCCAACCAAGAGGGTTTGTGACCTGCAATCTGATTACCCAGTCACTCAAAGCCAGACTAGGAAGTCAACTCAAATTATCAAATCCATCAAAATGAACAGACAATAATCCTTATACAGTGGATACCTCAATTTGGCGCTTGACTCACTATCAGGATCAATCCACCCCCTTCTTCTATCCAGCCGTGTGATTGCCAATCTTGTTCCTACTATCCTTGATTCACATGGACTATATAATCATTATCTCTCAATAAAGATTATTATATATCTTCTAAATATTTTTCCCCGTATAACTCTGCTAAAACAGCACAGTTACAACACTATCTGTCAACTGACGCCGGCCCTTGACAGGTACCAAGTATTCAGACTATCAGGATCAACACATGGGATGGGGACCTTTGTGTAGAAGGTGGGATCATTCTTGCCTGTAGTGGCACCATCAATTTTTAAATACACAACAGGCACAGATGGCTCCTCAGTTGTGGCTAATGGCTCATAGGAGGTTTCAAAAACACGGGGGCATGTAGTGGCAACTCTGGTCTCCAGAGTGCGGGGCCATGTTACAACTGGATACACAGTAGAAGTGTATGTAACCTCATTGTACCTGATGACCTTGGTATGGGAGACTTTGATGGCAGGCCTCAAGAGTGTCTTCTGCCTTAGATTCAAGCTGGTAGTTTTGGCTTGTGACATTGGAGGTGATTGGCTGGTGCTGGCATATTAAGAGGCCTGTGTATTGGCATTAATCCCCTCAAGTTGTGTTTAGGTCTGTTCTTGGACCCTCTGGCGCGCCCTTGTGGACAGGATGCCCCACGGGCTGGTGCAGGAGCTGGTTGAGAATGCAATTGACAGTCCATAAAAATAAAATAAAATATATATTTTAGATTAAATATGTATTTATTTGGATTTATTGGTTTAGTTGTGGGTAGTTGTTTTCTCTTGATTTAGCCTTTAATAGTAACAGAATTTCTATATCCATGATTTGAAGTGTATAATATTGTATCCTTTCCAGGTTTGGATAATTTTAAAGTTTGTTTAATTTTTATGTCTAATCATGGTTTGAGATTGAATTTTTTGTTTGATTTTAGTCATAGTGGAGCTTCTCAATTTGGGTTAGTATTTCCTAGTGTGCTTACTACACAGTAGTTTTCAAACCTGTTGATATAAACAAAAAATATACATCTAAAAACAAATAAAACTCAGTCTAAAAACAAAATAAAAATTAATGAATTTATATTAAGTTCAAATATATTTGATCCACTTTGATTTCACTTTAAGACTGAGTTGTATTTGTTTTTAAACTAAGATTTTTTTGTTTATCTCAACAGGGTTGAAAACTACTGTACATTAAATTTGGATTCCAGTTCTTGCAATTAATATTTGAGTTTACTAGTGGCATTCAAAAGTGATTTGAAATTTGGTTTTTGGATTTGACAATCCTGCATTTCCAAAAAACATAGTAAACTTAATGAAAATGGTTGATGGATTTGAATGCTTCAAATTTTTATTCCATTTAATTCATTTTGTCTATTTGAAATATGCAGTTTGGCTTGAAATTTACAAAGTGTCTGAGTTCCTGCATTTTTAAATATTCAAATAAAAATACAAATAATTAAATTCAATTAAAAAAGGCCATCCCAAAAATGTGATTTGAAATTTGGACCAAGAATTTGACAATCCCACATTTTTATGTTTAGGTTCTGAATTTACAGTATATGATATTATTAAAGGTTTCATTCTATTCAAAAGTTTTATATCCCAACTTTTTTTTGATGTTGATTTTATAAATTTGTAAAAATTGATGATTTCATGTATTCATTTGCTATTTGAAATTGAACTTTCTTCAGATTTGATTCATAAGATTTCATAGTTGAAAAAGGGAAGTGTTCAACACATTCATAAATAAATTCATCAAAATGATTTTAAAATTCATTTGTATTTCATTCATTTCTTTAAAATTGATATTTCTGCCTAATTGTAGGCTTCCTTAACCCAAACTGAGCACCTTGCTGGTGCTTGATATTCCCTATTCATTACTTCCTTGTTTGAATATTGATTCATATATTTAAATTACTTGATTATTCTCTGTTGAGCTTCTTTGAACAACAGGGGCTATCAGTCTTTGATAGCCCCCATATACACTGCTTGGTGTATATGCCATCACCTTGACAACTTCTTCCCCATTTCTTGAAGTACTAAAGGAAAGGTAAGTAAAAGATAAATGAATTTACTAATTCTTTCCCCTGCGGCCCCTTCAGCCACAGGCACCACATTGGCAAACTTCATGAGTGTTGGGTGCTCTTTTTTAATCTTCCTTGCTTTGATCTTCCTTTTTTCTTTCTTGAAATTCTGCCTTTCCTTTGAGTTCCTTCATTTGATAAAGTTTCCTCCATTCTTGAAGCGCACTGCTTCTTGATTGTTTTTCATTTCCTTAGTTTATTTCTGTTTTTATTTCCTTATTATAATTTCCTTCATTTTGATTTGATTCCTCTTAATTTCTGTTCATTTCTGTTGTTTTTTTATTTCCTTCTATTATCTTGATCTTTTGATTGTTTCCTCTGGCACTTTTCCAGAGCTCTCACAAGTTTTAACTAGATCCAGTGAAATTTAAACTTTCTAGTATTTTTTCCTGTAGATTGAGTAATACTTCCTTGTGTTCATCTTAAATATTTGTTCCCAAGTTACCTAGGGCAACTTTCTTTGCTTGTATTCTTGAGAGCCTTCCATTTCCTAATTTTTCTGTTATAATTCCCATAATGTTTTTTTCAAGGTCAACCACCTTATTGAGGGCTACCTCCAATTCATTCACAAGACTGTAAATATAAGACATGATGTTTGAATTACATCCCAAATAATAGTTTTTAAATTACTAATATCAACACTGTTACTCTTTTTGCATTACAGAACCACAATTATTTGAGATTATAGAGCACAGAGAATTTTCTTGAATACAGTCATATGTGATGGTATGATTAGTATTGTATCAGAAGAGCCAGGATCAAATGGAAACATGATTATTGTCCAGAATTGGCTTCTGATCACACAGAAGAACTTAAAAGTTAGGATAAAGGTCAACCAGAGTAAAGATAGTTTAAAGATGGGTCAAAGATTGTTTTTAGTATAATCAATTAATCCTTCTTATACCTTCTTCAATTTTTATCTCTGGGCTACTATAAATGTCTTCTAGGACATTTTAACACACCCCTTATTTAGGTAATTATTAATCTAGGTTTGGCATTTATTGCACGTCAACCAATAGAATATCTTCATCTTCACCCAGCACAGGTGGTCCTTGCTGGCATGAAATAATTTAGTTACTTCAGGATCACTTCCTACTTTTCTGACATACTCCAAGCTTAATGCTTATTAATGTGATTAATATGGGAATTTGAGATTACAGGGAATCAAACCCAGCGCCTTGGTACTCAATGTAAAAGTAAAATGGCACCTGCAATATTTTCCAGGGGGCGCTGTGGCGCTTGCAATAATTTTCAGTTGGTGCTTGGCGTAAAAGTAGTTTGGCGCCTAATTTATTTGCTAGGTGGCGCTGCAGCACCTGTATTTTTCCAAAGTGGTGTGGCAGCAAATCATGTATCATTAAGCGCCACAACAGTGCTTACCATTGGCTGATTTATAGTTTAGGTCAGCAGACTACTGCTGATCCATATGTATATGATTTATACTACTAATTTATGCTGTTTGTCAGCTGTAATTCATATCTGCAAGTTCTGTCATGATTAGCATCCTTGATTTTTATACTACTAATTTATGGGTTTGGTTGAAAAAACCTTAATCTGTGAGCTCTGTCATAAATGGCATCATTGCTTGGTCAAAATTCCCAACAAACACATAATCAGGAAATTATAGATAATGAATAAATTTTATTAACAATTATTGCAACTAATACAAATAACTTGCAATTATACAAAAACTAAGATAACATACTACAAAATTGCACTAAACTAGCCATCTGAATTAGTACATGTAGATTATATTTTTCCAGTATGCACCATTTTTATTTGAAAACTAGTATTTTATTGATATATCACATTGAATTGTGAATGTTTTATTGAATGTTAACTATACTATGTTGTATTGCTGGACATGTCTATTCCATATTATGTGCATAACTCAATGCATTTTGTATAATAAAATTCATTGTAAGCTTTGCAGTTGAGTGTGATTTTATAATTGGACTATGTCTATATTAGGGAGCCATCAACACATATTATAAATATTAATACAGAGTGCATTTTACAGCTTGTATATTACTATTGATAATGATTCTGTAAAATGCGCTCTATATTGATATTTGTAATAAGTGTTGATGGCTCCCTAATATAAAACAGTCCATTTAAATAAATTACAATGAAAAAAGCCTTGTTTACAATGAATTTTATTAAACAGAGGCATTGAGTTATGCACATAATATCTAAATATCAAGAGTTGACGTCCAGCTGCAATATTCTTATATAATATTTACATTTGTTCATCCTTAATTAATTATTAATCTTGAAGATATTAATGCAACTAAGTATATGTTACCACATCAAATGTACAACATTTTATTAGTTATGGGGAATGAAAATAATGTAAAAAATAATTTATTAATTATGAATTGAAATAAAAAATACCTATTTTAATAAGTTGTCAAAAAGAAAGGTTTTATTTTACTCATCAAGGGACAAGTGGGGGAGGCAATGGGCAGAATGTACATTATCATCATCTGCACCTGTAAAAGAGATACCATCAGAGGTAAAGGGGAGGGAATGAATGATGGCTTGGGGGTCAGGGTTGGAAGGCAAGTGGCTTTGTATTGATGGGGGGTTGGGGAGGCAGTGTTTGTTGACTGAGAAGAAGCGGAAAGAGCTGATTGCTTTGATTGCTCAAATTCTTCTTCTGTCATATATGCGGGCTTGATAAACCAAATTGAAAGAGTGTGAGGGAAGCAGGAGTCCTTTCTGGACTTATCACTATCACTTGCATAGAAGATGATGAGATCAGATAAATCCTGGACAAATATGGATGGGGAAAGCTCAAACCCCTTCTCAATTTGGATGCACAGTTTGTTGTAGGAGGCAGGCTTTGAGCTCCTGAGAGCCAAACCAAAATGGTAAAGACATACTGTCAGGCACTCACCCACTAGGGAGAAATCTCCCTAGGTAGTGAATGATTGCAGAGGTATTTAATCCAGTGATCAAAGATTCCACAGGCAAGGATACCATGCCCAAATGAAACAATTCTCCAAAGATTTGGTATCTTCCTAGCAGAGGGTTAAAGCGCCCCAACAAGAAGTATGCTCCAAAATAACACAGTAAGAAAGCCAAAGCCAACAGACAAAAAAACTTGGGGTTTGGGAACCAGAGTTGTGGGTCCATAGATCTTGGTTTCTTCTTGGATAGATGGGCTGTGTGATAGAGGTGTTGTGGTGTACCAAACTCCAGGAATAACACGGCACCAAGAGCTGTCTAAGAATTGGGATTCTGGTGTGGTACCCAAAGCAGCGTGCAATCCCATCAAAGTACTGCCCAACACCGTTGTCAGAAGGACTATCCAAAATAACCATTTATACCCAAGAGACTCTACAAGAGGAGTTTTGGGTAATTTCATGGTTTGGATTTTAAAGGCTTAAGTCAATTAAAAAGATAAGCAAAAATAATTCACTATGGGTGAATGTAGACTTTATTGATTGAACAAATACTGAAATAGAGCTTACCAGCTTTTTATAGCATGGTAGCAGAAAAAATATAGGAAGATGAGGTTAGGAAAGTTGGAGATGAAATGTGGAGATTTGACAGTTAGGATCTTCAAAACTGGGGAAGGTAAATCATTTCCTTTTGTTTTTAAAAATTTTCTTAGCAAAGTATCATAATTTCCTTAATTATCTTTCATTTTCTGGCATGGATTGAAAATGTAGTTATTCATCCCCTCAGAAGGTGGGGACCAGGAGGTGGTTTTAACAGAAACAACAGAAGGAACAGCAGACAAAGGACCCAAAACCAGGCAAAAAAACTACCTGCTTCCCCTGATCTGCCAACATTACCAAGCATATTCTCAAGTAGATTTGAATTGGCGTTGTAAACATTTGATTGGCTGAAACCCTGTACAAAAGGTAATGATTGGTTTGAAGTTGTTTTAATGCTCATACTGTTTTGATCAGTTTTAAAGACCTCATAAGAAGAACCGGGTTTGAAACCCATAGATGAAAAAGATGGATCAGCAGCCACTTCTGGACATGAATTTACAGGTAATTCTAAACAGATACTACCCATTAACACATTCCCTTTAGAAGATTGCAAAGAAGATGAAGGGGAAAACAAATTCCCCTTTTTAACTAAAGATAAGTTGCTGTCAGGAAGTATATTCATGACACATACATCTGCAAGATGTATGTCACTGTGGTTGGTAGGGTAGGTCCAACAGGTATGCCCCACATGTGACAGAAATCACAGGATAGTAAGAATCTGTCTCCAAGTGGTGGGGAATCACCACCTAAATCCACATGGAGTTAATTATTAAACACCAACACAGCTTCAGATACTGTTTTGTAAAATTTATAAATGAGATACTAGGATTAAGTAAAATAATTAATCCTAACCAAAGTAGCCCAAAATAAATAATCTGTGAAAGCATCAGAGTGTCTTCAGAATACAATTTAGAACATTAAGATACAACCAGATTTTCAGCTTCAAAGACAGGTGAAACAACTCCAAGATTGGCAGGCATGGAATTGACATTGGGCAGTGTTGACAACAAAGTGCCAACAGCAGGGCCCCATCTTCCAGTAATGATCTGGCTGAGAATCAGATTGTAGGGGATATAGTGTAAAAATCCAACTACAGGATGCATTTCAAAATTAAGTTTAGACCAAGGGATATATGATTTTTATTGAGTAAATTTTGGGAGGACTCAACTATTAAGAGTTGAAACAGTGAAAATTATTCAATATATATCAAAATTTGACTAAGCAATACTGTCTGGATCCTGGGCTCCTATTCATTCCACAATATCAAGTGAGTATCTAGTCCAGGTTGCAAAGAACTCTTGAGTGACCAACTTCTGATGACCATGCTGATAAATAAGTTCATATCAGGCGACCCTTAAATTACATCAATTTATCAACGTCAACTTACGGGGGGAATAGGATTTGACCAGCAAACTGGAGCAGCTGTAACCCATTTTTGATCAACTGTTTGATTCAATTCTGTTAAATCAGTCAATTTTATTAAAGGTTTTTGTTGTAATTTCAGGCTTACACAAGGCCTATGAGACAGGAACCCCTGTAGGGGTAGAGCCTAACCCTGTTGGCCTAGGACTGGTTGACTATTAAAGGAGGACTTATAATAGATATATGAATAAAGCTTATTTATTAAGAAAAGGAATGAGGGGATTATATAGTCACTCATTCTATCTTCAGGATGAACAAAGGGCAACATGAACAGTCATGTTGACATTCAGGAAAGGTTCTATTGATCCTAGTATATCATGTGAGGGATCTACAGAGATCAGGTGATACTGGATAAGTCTCAGAATAAGGTTCAAGTCCCTAGTTTCAGAGATATGAGCTCAACAAGGCAGGCACTGGTTTGGAGCTTGATAAGAGGAACAATGTATTATTATCCAGTAATAGAATCACAAACACTGCTGTATCTCTGGAAGTACTGAAGATTGGATCAAAGTAGAATAAGTCTTTCTAGGCTAGTTTTGCATGGAGAGTGTGATGGTGAAATAATATTGATAGGCTAATTATTGGCTAAGCCCGAATTGATAGCATCAATGATATTGCATATATGGATCAAATTAGCACTAAGCATATCATAGTGAGATATCTTAATATCAAAATTCACGGCAGTTTTTTGGCTTTCTGAGCTTTACTACTTGGCCGGATAATCCCCAGCATTATGGAACTTACCATGACATTACCCTCTGCTTCAGCCCAGGGCACAATGCCACCATCCAGAAGATGGGACAAGGATAAGTTCTTGTGGGCAGGGGGAAGTTTTATTGCGGCTAAGATGAGCTTGGGGTGACCAATGGCAGCTGGGTTAAAATCCTAGAACTCTTGGATAAGATCTGGGGAATTGGAACAATCATAGTGGGGAACCCATGAGTTTTCAGAATCAGGATAACCCTTCCACAACACCAAATATTCCAGTTGACGACAATTCTTACGGGAAGCTAAAATACAATTTAACTCATACTCAGGTTCTCCTTCCACAAGAATGGATTGGGAAGAAGGGATCTCAGTACCCTTAAAGGGAGTAAGCAATTATTCATTGAAGTTGTGGAAAATCTTAAAAGCCGGGGGGGGGGGTAAATCTAGCCGATATGCGGAGGGACCAATTTAACGTTCAAATTTGAAGGGACCAACTTGCTTGGGACCTAATTTGTGGCAGGGGACCTTCAGTTTCATATTGCAAGCATCCACCATGATCAGATCACCTGGCTGGTAGTTTGGACCTTCCTGGCGCTTGTGATCTGTGTATTCCTTGTAATTTGTCACAGCGGCGGAAAGAGTAACCTGAAGCTCTTGATGAACCTGCTTTAATGCAGCGGCTAAATCAGTTTTTGCTTCCATGTTGTTAATCAATCACAGACCCATTTTTGATGAAGGATTGTAGCCCACATTGGCATAGAATGATGATAACTGAGTCAACGTGTGTGGGGTGGTATTATATATGAACTCTTCCATGGGTAATTTAGCACACCAATCATCTTGTTGCACATTAGTGTAGCAGCGTAGGTAGACCTCAAAACTTTGGTTTACCCTCTCTGTTTGTACATTAAATTGGGGTTGAAAAGCTGTGGGACAGCACAATTTGATACCCAGAATTCCAGTAAAAGCTTCCCAGAACTGAGCAATGAATTGGGGTCCACAGTCACTCACAATCTCCATTAGGATGCCATTCAGGGAGAAGATTCTATTCACAAACAGCCTAGCTATCTCCACCAAAGTAATTGTGGTTGAGCAGGGAACAAAGTGTGCCATTTTTGTGAAGCAATCAACCACCACCATGCTTTTATTAAACCCGTTAGAATTTGGAAGTTCTCCATTGAAATCCACCAACACCAATGTCCAGGGCCCTGCAGCTGGTTGTAAAGGAACCAACAAACTGGTAGTCTTGTTCCTGCTTGCCTTGGACCAAACACATACCAGGCAGTCATGAACGTAAACCGCCACCTGCACTGTCAAACATTTACAAGAAAACTGTTGGTGAATTAGCTCACCATTTTTTCCCTGGGTGGCCTGCCATGGGGCAGGGTTGAAAGGCCTCCATGGTTTCATCACAAATGGTTCCCTCTGGGACCCACAAGCAGCCTTGATGATATAGAATTGGTCCTATCTTGTGATAACCCTGCAGCTGGCCAACTGGATGTGCACATGCTAGTTCCAGTAACCTATTGTAACCTTTGGACAGAGGCTGCAAAAACTTAACTTTGGAATATAAGTCTAAGCCTGTGCCCTCAGTTAAGGACATGATAGCAAGCGTAGCAGACAGAGATAATAAAAAAGGAACCACAGCCTTGTCTGGAATCATAGTGTGCGTATTGAAATTGACAATCATACCAGCATCTGGGAGATGGGAAGGATTTCTGCTCAACACATCTGCCAAGTGATTATCAGTTCCCTTAATAAACTTGTAGCAGAACTTGTATCTTGTCAGATCACCATGACATCTGGATTGGCAATCTGAAAAAACCCTGGGTTAAAAATAATACAGAAGATCTTTATGGTTGGTCTTTACTACAAACAGATGACACAACAACATGAGATGGTGATGCCAATGCTTTAAAGATTCCACAAATGCCAACAATTCCTTGTTGTAGATCATGTAATTGTGTTCCCAAGCCTCTATCTTTTGGGAGAAATACCTGGCAACAGCGCCCATGTTGACACTTTTAATGTCAACACTATAGTAAAGTGATGACCCAGTTTTACTTAATGTTGTTTCCTGGATGTTGACACTTTTTCAATTAACAAAACACTTTACCCTGAACATTTTTAATATAAAAATTATTTTAAATACTTTATTATACTAAAATACTTTCAGAGAGTTCAAAAATGCAATAATAAAATACCATAAGTAATAAGAATAAGGAGATATAAGCAAGTATTTTTCAACTTACTATGTAAATTACACTCTTTATTATAAAATTATTTTTTATTCTCATAAGAATTAAAATTACAATGAACCAAAAATAAAGATATGTTATATATCATAATAACTACAAAATATAAGAAAATTCTATATTTAATTTATTATACTTTTTATAAGCATAACTGAAAATATCTCATAGCTTAAAGATAAATTAACAAAATATAAGATATTTCTTACAAAACCACATTAAAACTAAAAATAAAGCTTATTATTTATACCTAAAAAGATTAGTACTATCCAAAAAATTAAAAAATTAAAAGTTTAAAAGTAAAATATATATAGGAAAAGCAAGGCAAAGTTTATTTGGCTAATTAAAGCCACCAGCAAGAGCAGTGGCAACATCTTCAAAGTACTTCTTTGTTTCCACCACCTTGTACTTCTTCTTCACTACCTTCTGCACGTCCTCCTGGTAGTCTTGCTCCTTGGACTTCCTCTTCTTGGGGGCCACCTGGTTGGCCAGGTTGCAGAACTTGGAGACAGTCCAGGCCTGCTCCTCTTGTAGCTTGGAGAAGAACTTGTTGAACTTGGCGTTGGTCCCAAACTTCACCTTCAGGTGCTTATGCCAAACCTCAAGGCTAGAGGTGGTTGTTATCTCCTCCTTGAAGCAGGCGCCTTGACAGTTCCAAGGGGCAGTGGCCCCGCTCTTACCTCTCCAGGCAGCCACCTTCTTGACCACCCATTGTCGCTCAAAGTACTCCAGGTAGCCTTTGAAGATGGTGGAGTGCTTCTTGATATAAGCATCATCCAGGAGGGCCTCAAAGCCAAGCCCAGTATGCTCCAGGCGCACAAAAGCCAAGGCAGCAAACTGGGTCAGGGCAAAGCAGCACTTTCCCTTACCATTGTTAAGATACTTGTCAAAAAGGTCCTTCTCACTCTTGAGATTCTTGACAAGGGCCTGCCTAAAATGGAAGAAGCAGCCCTGGACTTCTCCATCAAAGGTGGCCTGGAAGGCTCTGAACTGAGCCTGCTCAAAGTCCATAATGATCACCTTTGGCCCAAGTGAGCGCACATGAGCTAGCTTCTCAGCGGCTATGGTTGCCTCATCCTTCTCAGCATAAGAGGGATTGGCCCTTGTGATGTGGGTGGGAGGGGGGAGCTGGTTGACAGGAAGGGAGCTCAAAGCATCCCGGACAATCTTGAAAGCTCTGGCATAGACCTCTGTCTTGGCACCAGGAAGGAGAAAGAACACAAGAGGTATAACCTGGTCATTGAACTGCCCATGCAGGACCCAAAGCTGCTTAAAGAGAGGGGGGCAAGTAGCAAATGTGCCGTTGCACAGCCAGGTGGTAGCAGTGTTCAGCTGCTCCAGGTTTTGGGTTGTGGTGTAGGCTACAATCCTATCCTCCACTTCCTGCCCATTGTCACGGAGCAGGAAAATCTCATCATCCTCTGTCTTCTTGAGGGCATCTGTGAGGACCAGGTCCTTTATGTTGGTGGCACTCTTGGCCAGGGGGTTTGAGGCTTGACGCCTATCATTCACAAACTTGACCAACTGGGTGTGAGTAGGGACCCTCTTGAGGTTGATAGGGGACAGATACTTGCAAGTAAGCACAGACAGCTGGGTGGCAGAAAGGTCTTTGGAAGTGGGCATAATCTGCACCAGATACCACTTCAGGAGGCAGGAGATGGTAGTGTTGGGCATGATGCAGGTATGTTTGCCCTTTATGGTTTGGACCAGGTCCCAGCGCTCAGTGTTGAGCCGCACTGGGCAGGAGCGGTCCTCACAGGTGTAATGCCGGCTCTTAAAGCCCCAATTAGCATTGTTGCAGCTGAAGATATACCCATTGGCCACCATGGCCGGCCCACCTTTAACACTCATGATGGGGAAAAACTTGGGTAGGGTGGAAGGAACCTTGAACTTGCCATCAACATTGCAGATGTTGTGGGCCACAAGAGGGTCCCAAGGGCCAGCAGGAGCATGGCGGAAGCCAGGTAAGTAATTGGGGCAGGGCTTCAAATCATCCCCAGATGAGCTTGAAGGGGGGAGTTTGGCGGGGGTGGGGAAGCAGAAGGGGGGCTTATCTTGGTGCTCCTCATGTGCAGGAGACTTATCCTTGGGTGGGGTCTTTTTGCCTTGCCTCTGCTTCTTGGTTGGCTCCTTGTCAGAAGCCGAGTTGTAAAAACTGTGCTCTGTAAGAGAGCCATCAGTTTCCTCTCCCCCAGTGGAATGAGCAGGGCTCTTCTCAGGAGAGGGCTCAGGGGAGGGCTTGGGAGATGGTTTGGGGGTGGCCTTCTTTGATAAGACAGGCTTCTTTTTGGTGGCTTTGGTGGGCTTGGAGGGACGCTTGGTACCCTTTGGCTGTTTGGAGGTGTTCTTGTCCTAAAATAATAAGTAAAATGGTTTAAAATAAAGCAAAGTAGGTAAAAAAACAAACAAAACAACTTAAAAAGCATAATATATAAAAATTAAATCTTAGATGGCTTTTCTTGGTATTTAAAAGTTAAAAATTATTTGTATAGTTTTTATTTTATTAAAGTTTTAAATAAAAAATTAAAAGTTAAGAGAAATATGCAAAAAAATTTATTTGGATATAGATTTTATTTTTAAAAATTAGAAAATATGAAAGAGCAAAGTCAAAAATACAACATATCAAAAAATGAGAAGTTTTTATTATATAAAACTTTATGTTTTATATGTGAGAACTGAAAAGCGTTGACATTATGAGTGACAATTAGTAAAAAAAGATGAATTCTCACTGTCAATTACAAAAATTGTAGACATTATTTTTGACGACATTGTCACTGTTGACATTTTTTTGAAAAGTTACTATGAAAAAATATAGTACGCTTAATTACATTTATGCGGGCTAGCAAAAAATTAACTGTTTCCTGTGTATTTTTGTTCACATATAAAAATTTAAAAAAAAACATATAAAAATAAGTTAAAAAAGTATCAAGGTTCTTTATTTCTTTATTAAAATTATATTTTGGAGGTGATAATATGATATTTTACCATTGCACTTATATGAAGTTGTTAAGAAGTTGTATTCAAGTATTGAAAAGAGTAAAGTGTCAACAACGTCACTTATGACATTCTTTATATGAGGTGGCATATTAATTTAAGCTTAATTGCGCCACTCTAATTTGCTTAACTCCACCCCAGGGAATGATCACAAGCAAATAAACAACATTTACAAGTGTCAACATTATTTTTAATAATAAATTCTATAGTAACTTACATAGTAAGTCACACTTAAATTATTGGATCACCGTTAGCACCCAATCCACTTAATATATTAAAGCCGGAATAAGTGCCACATAAATATTTATAACATGAACCTTTTAACAATCAAATAAATGTGCACTGTCTTTTTCAATATAATAATTCAATAAAAAATATTTTTAAATGTGCACTTTTTTACTGTAGATGCTTCAGTTTTGCTATTAAAAATAAGTTCAGCTTAAAAAGTGTCGACATTGACACTTTTACGTTGTGAAAACAAATAAAAAATAAACTAATTTTTATTAGTAAAAGTAAAGGAAAAATCAGGTTAAATCAAGTTTTTTATTAAGCTTAATATTAAATTGTGTTGAGATGGCCACAATTTTGCCGTGTTTTCTGGGTTTGCACCCCTGAACACTTTAAAAAAAAGAATTAAGCTAGCGCAACTAGCAAAAAACATAGGAGATTTAGAGTTTTGAGTCAACAGTGGCACTGTTACCAAAATACCCTACTAGTCTCTCAACACCATCACCAGCAGTTTGTAGTAACACACCAGCCACAGCATATTTAGAGGCATCTGTGGAGACCACAAAAGGAAGCTCTGGGTCCACATGTCTCAACACTGGCAACAACAACAAAAGAGCCTTGACTGTTGTGAACACTTCTGCACACTCAGGCGTCCAGATCAAAGTTGTCTTCCCGCTAGCTGAACACAAGGGGGCAGCCACTTCAGACAAGTGAGGGGTAAATTTCTTCAAGAACATACAGGTAACCAAGAAACTACAAAGTTGGGATACTGTCACAGGCATAGCATACTCTAAAACCGCTGCTTCCTTGTCAGGGGCAATAGTATGGCCATTCTCAAAGATAATATTATCCAGAAAAGTAACCTTACATTTAAAGAATTCACACTTACTCCTTTTGATGATCAAATTAGCCTGGAGGATGTGCTCTACAGCTTCTGAAAGGTGGGCCTTATGCAACTCCTCATCCAGAGAGAACACCAAGATGTTATCCATGTACACAATGGCACATACACCCAGGAGATCCCCAAGACCAAATCAATTAACTGCTGAAAACAAGCCAGAGCATTCTTCAATCCAAAAGGCATAACACAGAGCTGGAAGATACCCTTCTTAGTTCTGAATTCTGTCAATCATTAAATTTCTTCTGAAACCCTAATCTGATTGAATGCATTCAACAGATTAAGTTTTGAGAATACCTTTGCCTTCTTGACGCACCAAGAAATTTGTGTCTCAAGAGGCAAAGGTTAGGGATCAGGAATTATAATGTTATTCAAATTCCCATAATCAGCACAAGGTCAAATAGACCCATCAGATTTTTGAACAAATAATAGCGGAGAGCAGATCAACAAAGCCTTCTTAAAGATGTATCCTTTTGCAAACATGTCCTGAGTCCACTCCTCCAAACATGCGTCCTCCTTCAAGGTCAAAGGATAAATAGGAGACACAATAAGAATCAGATCAACGGTAACCTTAAAGTCAAAGTCAAACTGAGTGTGCTTGGGAAGGACCTCACCCCTAGTGGTGTCAAATGTTGCAGACCAGGGTTAAGGCATGCTGGTAAATCCAAACTCACGGGTTTAGGAACAGGAACCAACTGGATTGTCTGGGAAGACTGCTCTAATTCTGACATACCTAACAACAGAATACAAATAGCTATGCCTGAAGAGTGGTCTACTTGCAGCTCATTTTCTTTTATCAGGGTTAATAAATTATGGTCCTGCCACCAGCCCACTCCTAAGATAATAAGATACATAAGAGTAGAGCATATGAAGAACCTTGCGGTAAAAGATTGACCCATAACTACAAATGTCACTGGCTTCTTAAGCTGGAAAGAGGGAAACGTTTGACAGTTTCCACCCCTAACCAGCATTCCAGGATGATACTTGAGTTGCAACAGATCTGCAGTCTCAACACTCATGAAGTTCTTGGAAGCACCTGTATCCAACAGAATGGCTGGCCAATAGATAGTTTGACTGTTATCAATGCTACCATAAAAAAGAAGCAACCATAAGTAGATTTATTTGCTGTGAATGTTGCAACCTCAGCAGGATCTTGCTTCTCTTCAGTGGTACAGACAGCAGCTAAGGAGGCAGGGTGCTCCTGAAAAAAACATTTGATCATTTCTTGGACAGCATCAGGAAGGACAGGTCAATCAAAATCAATAGGAATGAGAGGCAACTCCTTGGACTCAACTACCAAAGACTTTGCAGGTACAACGTGCTGAAGCATAGCCAAAAAACTCTTGGGGACAGCCACCACTGGCACTTTGTTTGCCTTGGCGGGTTTGTGCAAGATAACCAATTGCAACTGAGAAGACATGCAGGAAAACAATCCCAACTTTGGCTAGATGAAGCCACCACAGAACAAGTACCAGAAAACAGGAACATGGGGCAGGTTTGGCTTCAATTTCCATAGCACCTTGTTTGGAAGTTGATGGATTTGAAACCAGAGAAAGAATTTGGCTTACTAGGGCCTCAGTTGTGGTTAACAGGGAATCCCAAACTGCCAAATCTTGGGCAGTCTGGTCAACTGCTAACCACAACACTGAGAGTTTATTAACCTCAGGAACATCAATTGTACGACAGTAGGCAAGAAACTGAGGAAGTAATATTGAGAGCAGAGTTGTACCCTGTGGAAGGCATACAACTTACAATATACTTTGAGCTCCTCAATAGATACACACATATTTTTTAAAAAAGGGTACAGAGATGCACTTTCAGTTAAAACATGTGAATTCTGCTCCACTGTAGACAACAACCATTCACAAGAATCCTCTGAAAACTTTGTCATCACATGATAAACTTGAGATTTATTACTAAGGCTAGAACTGGAATAGAATGATAAAGCTGACAAAACTTCACGCAAAATTTCATCAGTGGGTGGAGCAGGAAAATTATCAAGACACCAAGATGACATGGCACGGTGGAAATAGGAAACAGATGGTTCAGTTTCAACAACTGTAACTGGATATGGAAACCACAAATTAAATAAAAGTCCAAACTGAAAACTTAGGAAAGAACTGATGCAAATAAACATGGTGAACACAGATATCTCAACAGAACAGGAGAAAAGAAACACAAACTCATGATGAACTGCTTTCAAAAATCCAGACATAGAAGATTTGAGTAATGTGAAAGAAATTGCAGAATAGTAAGAAGCTGTCTCCAAATGGTGGGGAATCACCACCCAAATCTTTATGGAGTTAATGATTAGCCACCAATGCAGCTTCAGATACCGTTTTGTAAAATTTCCAAATGAGATACTAGGATTAATCAAGATAATTAATCCTAATTAAAGTAGCCCCAAGATAAATAGTCTGTGAAAGCATCAGAGTGTCTTCAGAATACAATTTAGGACATTGAGATACAACCAGATTTTTAGCTTCAAAGACAGGTGAAACAACTCCAAGATTGGCAGGCATGGAATTGACATTGGGCAGTGTTGACAACAAAGTGCCAACAGCAGGGCCCCATCTTCTAGTAATGATCCGGCTGAGAATCAGATTGTAGGGAATATAGTGTAACAATCCAACTACAGGATGCATTTTAAAATTAAGGTTGGACCAAGGGATATATGATTTTTATTGATTAAATTTTGGCAGGACTCAACTCTTAAGAGTTGAAACAGTGAAAATTATTCAATATATATCAAAATTTGACTAAGCAATACTGCCTGGATCCTGGGCTCCTATTCCTTCCACATTGTCAAGTGAGTATCTAGTCCAGGTTGCAAAGAACTCTTGAATGACCAACTTCTGATGACCATGCTGATAAATAAGTTCATATCAGGCAACCCTTAGATTACGTCAATTTATCAACATCAACTTACGGGGGGATAGGATTAGACCAGCAAACTGGAACAGCTGTAACCCATTTTCAATCAACTGTTTGATTCAAGTCCGTTAAATCAGTCAATTTTGTTAAATGTTTTCTGGCTTTCTGAGCTTTCCTACTTGGCTGGATAATCCCCAGCATTATGGAACTTACCGTGACACCACAGCCACAATTTTCTTGGTTGCCCATTTCCACTGTTTTATCTCAGCACTCATTACAACTGTGTACACGGCTTGTTGGGTAGCCCACTCCTCCAGAAAGTCCTTGAGCTCTGTCTGGTAGGCATACCTATCTTCTGTGTTTGACAACGCAGAGTAATAATTGAAACCCAATGGGAAAACTGCCAGCAAAACTCCAATAAATTGATACAAAATTAGGCCATGTTTGTACATATCAGATTGGATGCACTTTTCTCCATAGACTTGGATACTTGCAGAAATCTTGGCATATGACAAGAAGATTGCCTCATTGTGTGTTTTCATTGCTCTCCTGTTTATAAACTTAATGATGGTAGAATTTTAGGGGCTGGTATTCACCAAACTGGGACCACTGAGAACTTGATTAGACAAGATTCTAGCCGCAACCACAACTCCATGCATCCACAAATCAACTGCTCTCTTATTTGTGAGAATGCCATGGAGTCCCAGTTATGAGACACACCTGGACCAGGGGCATCCGCAGATCACGTTCCATAATGGCCATCATAAGGGGGTGGGTTTTTTCACCATTTGTTGACGTACAGGCACCAGTTGGGGTCTTCTTTGGAGGGGGCCACAGTTGGCATGGGCTCACAGGGTTGCAACCACAGTGGACTTTGCAAAACCCATTGCAGCCGCTATTTCCCCAAGAGATATAAGCATCCCTTGCTTTTCAACCGTTTGAGAACAATTTCTGGGGTGATCAATTTTCTTTTGCGTCTTGTAGGCTGATTGGCTGGAGGTGAGATGTGTCTGTCTTGGGAACCAGACAGTGCCATCTGATTTGCAGTTCCTGGATTCTGGCTTCCCTGGGTGACCTCTTGTCTAAATTAGCTGATTCTAGACGCTAGTGTTGATACACAATCTGGATTAGCAGCTGCCTGTGCATGGTGCGCAAACAGGGCCATGCTGAAAGACGCAGGAGAAAGAACACACTCTGGGTAGTGCTTGGGGAGGGGCATGTAGGTTGGGAGTGACCATAGACAGAGGCTTCACTATTGGAAGACCCCAGGTAGCCCTGCATGATTTTTTCAAGGGCAAGGAACAGCTTGTTTATATGGTTGTTATTAAAAGAAGGCATAATAAATTTTTATTAAAAATTAACCTCAAACAGAGAATTGTGTATTTTAGTCAATTTTATTGTTAAGTATGTTAAGTTGGTGAATATTAGGATCTAAATTTTAGCTGTCCTAAAATGGAATAGGGGTTTTTTGAGAAGGCCTAAGATTCCTAAAAGAATTAGCATAGCTCTACTCTAGATCCTTTGACATAATTTTTGAGACACTCATAAATTATATTTATTTCACATTCACCTCAATTATGATATGAAATTTGGTTCTTGGATCTGACAATCCTGCAATTTCATGTTTATTACTAATTTCATGTTGTCTATGACTGATTAGACATACAGGAAATACCAAATTCTACATTAGAATCCTGTATTTCTGATTCATGTATCCTGCATTTGCTTGTTGTGTTTTGCCTTTAGTTAGTTGAGTTATCTGCTAGAGGGATTCAGATTTTGCCAATTTAGATCAATCAAAAAAGTCAAATAATATGATTGATTTTGTTAAAATATTTTAATTCTCACTCATCTGAGCTGCCCGCAAATATGATTTGAAATTTGGACCAAGGATTTGACAATCTGCACTTTTACCTTTAGGTTCTCAATTTACAGTAACACCCACACCAATTGAAAGCAAATCTATTGACATACAGTTTCACTTTAGTCAACAAAAAACCCAAGATGTCTTTACATCAATACAATAAAACCAATAATTCTTTCTCAAGGCCCTAAAATCTTGACACTATTAAAAGTATTGATAATAAGCTTAATATAAAATAAAAAATTAGTCATGTCTTTATTTGATTGACTTTTTGGCAAGACAAGCCAGGATAAATGGATCACAATGTGTGTAGAAAATAGCCATAGTCTCAGAAAGAAGGGTATGAGTCCCAACCTGCAGCAGATCAAATAAGGCCCCAGGCCCAGATGGGGTGCCTCACCTGACAGCTTGCTTGAGCCACCCAAAGACCTCTTTGATTGGGTTCAGGAATGGGGAATAGGCAGGAAGAAATAAGCGGTGCATAGCTCCTGTAGCCAACTGCTGCTGGCCAAATTCCATGCCTGTATCAATCACTGGGAATTCCTCAAGAATAGCTTTCCCCTTGTGGAGCCCAGCATTATCCAATACAATAATATTATTGAACCCCAAACTAGTGACTTGGAGGTGCCCCCAAACTAGTCAGAAAAATCTGATGAAGGTCTCACTATTGTGGGAACCCTTGATCATCTGGTACAGTTCAATAACAAGGGGACCAAGAAGGGCTACCATAGAATAGGCCACATTTCAAGTTGCACTTTGTTACCTGTCATAACAAAGAACTCATAAAAAATTCTTAATTATGTAGGGCTTGAGGTTCTGGCTTTAAGCCTGTTTGATATGGATATGAATAATAGAATCTTCCCAGCAAATGAAAGATGAGCTCTGAAGATCAAATGTCAAAACTAATGAGCAAAAATGAACTTAATTTTATTGGGAAAGGGGTGTTCAAATTTATCCCCAAAGGCTTAACATTAATAGCCTTAGTGGAGATACTTCAAGTAAAAGGAGGCCAGTGAGGATTCAGAAATCTCAGGTATTGACATTGACCCATATTTGGGTAATGAGAACACCTCAGGACAAAAGCAAAAGGAATGAATTTTGCATATATTGATTTTTGAACTACCATCCACAAGGTCAATCAAACCCCCTAAAGATTTTGAATTCATAGCATGCGCCAAACCATAACCAAGTATACTTTCAAGAGCTATGTACAGATTCTTACTCTAAAATGGTCTTGTTGCCCTTCAATGCAGTATATTACCTCTTGGGCCACATGGGAGATTCTTTTGAAATATCCAATTTCATTGCCAAGTTCATTCAGCTTATGATGACTTTATGGCCTGTAACCTTCCAGCTGACAGGTTCCTCATTCAGAAAGGTACCCGGATTTTTTTGAAGGTCCCCATCATGTATGGGTTTTGTATGAACACTATGTGACTTACCATGATACTATACAGTAGTTTTAAAAGCTATGGCAACAAGCAAAAATTCTTTAGATTTAAATAAAATGATTTCAGATTTAAACAAAATCCAAGTTGCGTGAGATTCAGGATTCAATTAATTTAAATATCTTTGGTTAATAAATGAACTGTCAAACCAAAAACAAAATTTCACTAACCCATTGTATGAAATTATATCAAACATCAAGCGGTGTAGTTCAAACCACAAAAAAAATGAACTGACACAACAAGTGAAATGAGTGGATGCTATTCCGGAGTATATTATAATCCAATCAGGATTAATATGAGGCACCAACAGAAGGACTAAAGTGAAACAAAACTTGAGCAATCTAGAAACAAGATTACACATGCACAAAACAAAATGAACTCACACAAGATGTGTAGTATGAGCAGCCTAAAATAGAAAACTATCAATTTAATATCCAATCAATGGCTATCCAATTTAGGACCAGAGGCATTTTATCCATTTTCATGGCTCCAGATTTGTATGGAATGGTTTTGATATCCTTCCAAATATGGACTTGAGATTATAATAAAAATAAATCATTAAAATTATAATTTCTACTTTTAGTGATTTTATCCTAGGTTTTTTTACAATGATTTTTAGAAGCAATATCTTTGACGGCGCCAGCAGCCAAGCCAGATGCAATGGAGGCAAGGCTCAGAACATAGAGGCACCTGTTTACACCCAAGACTTTGAGGAGGGTAACAAGGAAGCTGACCTGTTACTGATCCCCAACCCATATGGCTTTGACTTGTTCAGTAGTCACTTAGTGTCTAGCTCTTCCCCTGCTCCCGTACCTATCCCTGCACAAGTTGCCCATCAACCAACCAATCAGGATGGCAACCTTGATTTGGAACAACTTCCTGCCACCAGCTAACCTGCCTCCCTACAGCCAATCAGGCTTCAGCTCCCCCAGTGTCAGGGAACCAACCCTGACTGGCCAGCTCACTAGCGTCTGGGAACTGGCGGGTTGCGGACTGGGTGGACAGGGCCCACCAAAGGATTGGTGCTAACTTAATGAGGTAGGACATTGACTTGCCCAACCACAACCATGGACCAGCGGCGGGAACAATAGTATCTATTACTCACGTGAGAGTTATATATACAATTCCAAAAAGCTTGTTGGTATGGTCCAGAGGGAGTTTGGTGGCAGAGGCAGGCATTGGCTTGGGGGTGACAGGTGGCTTCATGTCTATTTGGTAGGCAGGGAGGAAGTTGTATTTATCTCTGAACAGGCCAGGTTTGGTAATGTACCAAGGGCCTTCTTGGTTGTATCTGGTTCTCTCAGTGATTCCGGCTAAGGGATCCCGGGCTATTATGTTATTGGTATAGTCTCTGTACTTGGGCTTTAGGGGATACTTTGTGAAGTGGACGGGACCAAAGGGGGCACCTGGCAGGCGGTACGTAGCTGGCGGGTTGGCGGGTGGACCAGATGATCTTTGAGTGAACTGGCAGATTACAAGGATAAAATACGGCAAGAATTGGGGAAACCAATATCATATAACCTTTATTTAAGAATGACAATGGGGTTTTGGTCTTGCCCTGGCAGGTATTTATCCCTCACTGCCAGGCTTCACTTCTTGGTCGGGTTTTCTGGACTCGGGCGGGTTGGCATCAGGTGTCTCATATGGCAGTGTGGCGCTCAGCACTGGCAGTCTGCCACTGGCCGCTTTGGGGTGAGAAGACTTCAAATCCTTCTGTTTATTGATTCAAATTTTGGGTGTCTCTTTGGGTTCAGTGCCTTCCTCGGGACTTTGGGAGAGTTCAGAATAATTCCCAGGGGGAGATTTGTCTATTTCACTGGGAAAACCGCCGGTGTCAGGCGTTGGCACCTCGGGGGAATTCTTGGCATCTTGCACTGGAGGTTTGCTTGCAGAATCCTGCAGGACAGCTAAGGGTTTGGGTCCTGGCAGGCTGGTAGTAACTATGAGCCTGGCGGTCTACAAAGGGTTTTGTCCAGGGTTTGACTCTAGTTCTGTATTTTGAGATTTAGGAGCATCCAAATTGTCATTCCTGACACCCGTCCCAGTGCCCCAAGCAACAAATCATCACTGCCCAAATTCTTTAGGAAATTGTGGCACTGAATCTACAGAGTCTGTCCTGGGAACAGATTGCCACCCAGTTGCAATTTACCCAAGCTACTGTTGTGCGGGAATTCAACAACCTGATGAATAAGGGGAATCTGATTGGGACGGCCAAGAAGCCTAAGAAGGCC